>VZTN01016000.1:1151-32882 GCA_013400515.1 Erpornis zantholeuca
TTTTGACCAGCCTGAGCCAGCTTGAATGGAAAGGAAATCCAACGTGTTCAGATTGAAAAACAGCTGTGGCATGTTCTAACATGGTTTCCACAGATCATTTTAGGAGGTGGCATAGTATCTCTAGAAAAGTCCAACAACAACCATGTAAGTTACCATTATTAAATGGGTTCAAAAAAACCCTGAACAACTAACAGTCCTTTAATATGTACTTGAAGGAAAGCTGAAAGATAAGTAACAAAGGAAAGAGAAATTGCCAATCAAACGTATGAATCTATATAGACTGGGCACCAAAGCAAAGCTTCCACCCAGGAACTGTTTTAGAAGAAGCATCACAGATGTCACCAGCAGAATAATTTTCATGTGCTGAGACTGTAGTAAAACACTTCTACACAGAACTTTAGAAAAAGAACCTGTCTTTTATTAAGGACAGTGGGGAACTGGGATAGTTTACCAAGGATCACCGGCAAATTGCTGTTACTAAGGGTTTCTAAGAACAGTTTCTAAGTTAATCATCTGTCAGGAATGACAGAGGGCTGTTTCAAGCTCAGGTACAGAGAAGGACATGTCAGCCTGTTTTCCATGACCCAATGCAGAGCCTCAAAATGTTGTCAATGNNGCAGCGCCTCAAAATTTTGTCAATGTGCACCAAAAGCTAAGGAAGTCTTAGATGCCCTAACATAAAAAAAAAAAAAAGATGATAAAAAATGTTGAAATCATTGGATCAGCACAGCATTCACTGCCTGCCCAGCCTAGGAGCAAAGCATAGTGGGGACTTTGCTATGTCCCCTCCTCTGAACCTCCTCAGACCTGTGGTATACACCTTGTATCCTCCTGCCCTACTAGGATTCAAGATGCTTACAAGGTCGGCAGGATGCTTGCTTTGTTCAGAAAGCACAATGAACCTCTTCAGATTCTCCCTGTGCATTTCCTGACCTTTGGAATAATCATATAGAAAACAAGTTGTGGGACAGGTAAGGAGAGCAGAAGCTCCAGACAATTCCACATAACCACTGGGGATATCTCCTACTAGAAGCACAAGAAAAGCATAAAGCTGTAGAGTTTAGTACGAGGGGGTCTTCCATCAAAAATTAAAGCTGTCAACTTATGATTAGAGAAACTAATGTATAACTTCAATGACTAAATAGAAATGTCATATATTAGATTCATTTTTTCTAATCACAGTTAATATGTGATTTATGAAGACAGCAATTACATTAATAGAGCTAAACATTGGTTTGTATAATTTTATAGTGGCCTTGTAACGAATCAGATCACTTTATCTCAACATTTCTACAAAACTGACTCCATGGAACCACATCCATCAGTAGGAAACAGACTGGAATGCTGAAGAAAGAAAGCTAGTTTATAGCAGCGTGAAAAATTTACAGTTTAACATAGGATTACAGATTTCATTTGATATAAAGACAAAAAGTCCACAAAGAATGGCAACAAACTAGTTTCTTTTTCCTAACTCGTCTCCCACATGAGCGCAGAAGAATCCCTCTACAGGAACCTGGGGGTGAAGCGCAGGACATTCATCTCAGGCAGTGGAAGAGTGTTTCCTACACACATTGTAGAGATACACAGATCTCTGACAATACATAAGACTGGAGAACTTTTTTTTCAGATGAACATCTCTGGCTGATTAGAACAAATGCTTTCATAAATCCAGGTGTTTATTCTAGCAGCGGGGAAGAGTGACAATTATAACATTTCCTCCTCATTCTCAGGCATAAAAAATTTTTAAAACTCCCATGGTTCCACTACGAAAGTCATTTGTGAATATTTTCTTTCCATACACGAGAAAAGACTACACTAAACTGGCTGAAATAAATGAATGCATTTATTCTCATGGTATTCTCATGGGGACCAACAATGCACATGGTAAAATCGAGGATTTGATTTTATATTCTCTGTGATGATAAAAGTCAAATAATACATCTAATTGTGAAAAATGTCACAGAAAATATGACAACAGAGGAATACCTTAGAAAAACTATCTGAGTCCTTGATCTTTGCATTTACTTTGCCTGAAATATATTTGGTAACAAGAATAAATAATCATCCAGTCATCAGTGACCCGAAAAATGTTAAAGACACCATAACTGTCCTACTAAAAAAATTGTCTGCTGAGCAACCCAAGCAGAGAAAATAAACATATGGTATTAGAAGTTTTATTTTGTTACCTTCTTAGACCTTGATTCTTCAACACCTTAAGAAGTCAAATAGCACAGCATGTAAAAATCATTTGTAAATAGTGATTATTATGGGTGTAAAAGGTGACAGCACTCCTGTTGGGAACTCTGTAGTCCCCAACTCAGAATAAGTAAAATATATTCAAAATAATGCTGCCACTTACTTCACATCTCATGAGTGTGGCTGAAAGAGGCACCCTGTTTGGGAATTAAGATCTCTCTCATCCTTCTAAATCACTCACCATTGTTCAAAAAAAGGTGCTACAAACAGTAGCTCCGCAGCACTGCCATGTGCAAGTCAAATGCCCAAATGGGAGCTGGCAGGATCAAAACACAATGGAAAGAAAATATCCTGATCACAGACCTCACTGAATGGCCTCATTTGTGTGCATCAATGAAAGTCCCTGGAGTGAATAAAAGGTCTTCATTAAAGTCAGAGATGAAGTCATAAAGCACATGATTAGATACATTTCTGGTTTATTTCATTTATTAGTTTTAGTGGGGCTTTTTGGCTGGTTTGGTTTGGTTTTGTTTTTTGTGATGGTGGTGGTTTTTTGCTTGCTTTTTGAGGGGTGAGAAGACTTTTTTTGGGAGTTCTTTTTACGATATCCAGAACATAGGATGAGATTACTATTTTTCAATCCCAGATATCTAAGCAGATTTCTTTTCCACACTGTAAGCCAAGGAAACATGCAAAGGAAGATGGAAATTCCTGAAGATTCTGAACTTGTTGGGTGGTAGTTAAATATTAAAATGTTGCTTTCTTCCTTGCTAGCCATGACTTCTTTTTTCCACCATTTCACTGGATTTAATTTTTTTCCTACAGAGTGATTTATGAAAAACAACAGCTAGCCAGCAGCAGAAGCAGCAACAGCATGAGCTCCAGGTGTTAGGAAAAACCCCTACATAATTAATTTTCTCTTTGATATATTATCACTTCCCCAAAAATATTATGCTTGCAGATCCAAAGATCTATCACATCCCAACGCAGTTTTAATCCATGTGTAACATTTTCCTTTGTCTTGGGTGAGACTGTATTTCCCAGGAAATACAGAGAGCAGGATTCAAAAATGGATTGTTTTGTGGCAACTAATAATACATCAAGCGGTGCTTCGAGACTGACACAGTCTGCTGGTGTTGTTCTAAGGCAGGATCTAGTAAAACAGATGGCATTGGATTTCAAACTCCTTTGTCAACTCAGTTCACCAATGAGCTGAACATTGATTTTTTCCATTGTTTTTTACAACCTCCAAGTTACAAAAATTCAAATCTAAATTCAACTTTAAGGGGTATTATAGGCCCCTTGGTAGTATTGCCAGTTTTAACATGTTCATACAACAGACTGTATAATTCTGCAAGTTGATTCTCAGTGCCTGTAGCAGCACTTGAAGATGGGATGGTGTTCTGTTGGTTAAACTTACTTATGTAGAGACCTGAAATTCAAAACTGGAATAAACTTATTTTTCTTCACACCTATTTCTCCTATATAGGTATTCTGGTATTACATATACACAATCTATCATCTGAAAAATGGCATCTCTTCCAGAAATATGGAAGCATTTTAAACAAAATGATCAACTGCCAAAAGTTGACTGGGGCAGGGAATTTTCTTCTCACTCCAAGTAAAAATACAGAAAGTGATCAAGCAAGATGAGGTACCTGAGGATAACTTGGCACTGTAGTAAATGATGAGCTGGAAAAAGCCATGCCAAGAGATCCTGGAAGCCTCAGAATGCGTACTTAAATGGTCTCAAAAGCAGAAAGAGATACACAGAAAGCTTTTGTAAAGTTGCAACATATGTAAATGCCAGGGGAAAGCACCGGATCTCCTGAAAACTGAGTTCAAATTGAAAGCCTATATATTGTCTTTCTTCTCGAATCAAAAAATTCCCAAATTGTGGTACACAAGCTTCTTCAAATGTATGTGCAGAGCAAGAACCTCAGTTGACTTCTGCTCTCCAACAAAGAGCCAGGATCTGCTGTCTCGACATGCAGGTCTGGGAACTGCATACAACCAACCCCAGCCTGCATGGGAATAAGGTCTGTGTCCCCATCTTTGCAAAAAGCAGAACAAATACCACTGCCTCCACCACCCATAATCCACACAAGAAGTGTCCCTGGAAACTTCTGTTCCAGCCTCAAAAAATTCATAAATGCCATTCCAAGTGTGCCCTCCACCACAGTATTTCCATGGTGATTTTTTTTTCCCATCTCTCCAGTAAAATGTTTTTAAAATCTATCAGCATGATCAATATATGATATTGTTAGAGAAAAACAGCTTTCTTCCCCTACTTTTTTTGAAGAGACAAAGTTAAAAGAGCATTTCTAGTTTGAACAAAATGCATGAGGCAATGAAGACTAACAGGAGTCCAGTTTCCAAGATGTGTTGTTGAATGCATTTACATAAGCACTGAGGAGCTATATAATTATATCCTTATCATTGGAATAACTGTTTCAAAGAACAGGCAGAACATTCTGCTTTACAGATAAAAAGAAAGAGAGAGAGAGAGAGAGAAACACCTTCTTCCTTTAACATAGCTCCGTTTTTGAAAGCTGGCAGATATTTCATTTGCAGCTTTCTCTTGAAGAATGATCAAGTTGGAGAGATGCTGCTGGCAGCAGCTCTGAAAGAATGAAGAACATCAACAAACAGCTTATCTTCTTTTTTAAACCTAACGCTTTCAAATTGAAGGAATTAAGATTCCATTATCCCCCCTCTGAATCTAAACAAGGATACTTTGAAGCAAGAACCAACTAAGGTAACTCGTTTAATACCCCAAGTGCTCTGTGTGTAAGAGATTGCCTCCTGCATTCTTGAAGGAAAAAACCTCTGAAGGACAGGAGCTCGTAGAATAAGGCAACAATATCCAATACAGTAAAAATGAAGCGTATGCAATACATGTCCACACTGCACCTCCAAGACATCAATGTACAATACACTTCACAGCAACCAGAGAGTTTGTGTTTTAGTCTTTCCCTATGTTTTACCCACTCCCATTGAAGATCTGAACATCTCAACCCCCACTAAAGAAACCCTGCCATTGACACCACGAAGAGGGGGTGGCAGAGGCACAGAAACCCTCTTGTGGAAGGGCGAATTTAAGAAGCTTTGATGAAATTTTGCATAGTAACCCATATCAGTGGCAACATTCCTTCCCTTTAAAAGAAGGTTATCAGGACTTCATTTCATTCTCTTCACCAGCTGAGAAATATTTCCAAACTAAATGAAAACTGGCAAGTGCAGAAAGCAACCACTGTTCTTCACCTCCCTGTAACACACACAGTTGTTCAAGTACAGCACTATACTATACTGAAATTTCTGACATAATTTGTTTCCTCCTTTTTTACCACACAAAAAGTTTGGACACTGGGGAGAAAAAGTGGCTAGTTTTGCCCTGAAAATAAATAAAAATCCTGCCAGAAAGAAATTCACATAAAACCTTCCGAGAAAGATGTACAGGTTGCATGGGGCTAGTGTAGAGGCAGCCACACGCTGAAAATCTGAAAAGGCCATTTTTCAATTAATAAAGTCTTTTAAAATATAATAATAATATTGGGGGGAGAAAGGTGGGACAACAGAGATGGGCAGAGAGGCGGGAAATCAAATTATACTTAAACACTGCAGTTCTAAGCATGATTTCATTCAAAGACAAACTGGGCTGCAATGTGTATTTTTAGCTCCTAAGTGGGTGCTCATATGCCATATGTAGCTTTTTACCACAAAGTGTTGTGTCCTAAATATAGGCTCGTGCTCCTGTTAACAGCGTAATTGTGGAAATCCTTGCTCCAGTCTGAAGCCACAGGGGAAGCAGCAGCTCTTAGCAGCAGTGACTCTGAGGTTAGAAATCCTCCCACAAAAGCCTAGCCAACTTTCTTGAAGACTTGTATTAAGCTAGAACTTAAAGGGTTTTAAGGATCCTTTATTCAGTGCCCAGATTCTCTTTAATCACAGCTCATTTGCTGCCCTTGCCAATGCTTCCTAAATTCTCTCCCTCTCATGTCTTTTCTCCTAAGATATCCCTGTGAAGGCTGTCTCCGGTGTTTTTAGGGGAGGGGTGTGTAAAAGAGACACGGCAGCTGAAACCGTTCACAGAACCGTAACAGCACCATAATAGAGAGGACCTCTCTGAGGAAAAAAAATATAAGCAGCTTTTAACACAAGGATTGGGAAAGAATAGATCACTAGGACTGGAATAAGGTGGAAGAGTCTGGCAAATTCAACCTTTCAGAAGAGGAATGGCTCTATTTGGAGCAGAGATACAGCCAGTGGCAACATCCTGCCTTTTTTCTTCTCCTTTTTTTTTTTTTTAAGCAGGCTTAAAATCACCCAGTAGAGAGAGGAAACAAATAAAAGAACTGGCTTAAAGGTTAGACCACCAACATCAGTGAAAGAAAAGATGTCTACTTGTCTATAGTTTCCTTTCAATTGCCTACATTTTTACATAAAAAGCATAAACAACCCTCACTTAACTGCTTGCTTGCAAAGCAGTGTTCACCTCTGCAGATATCCAGGGCTGCTGCAGCGCTGCAGTAAAGCCTTGTGACAGGGGGCAGGGGGAGAGAGGAGAAGGAGAGGAAGGAATAAGTGGCAGAGAGGAGCATGGAACCTCCAGATGTGAAACATTAATGACTCTCACGCCTCCCACCCCAGCCATCCGCAAGAGCCTGGCTTTGCAGCCAGCACGACCTTGAGGCCCTCTGTAGTGCTTCAAACTGCACCTGCATGGGATTAAGTATCCTGATAGTGAGTGATAGCCCTGCCAGCTCAGGCTGAAACAGCTTTCACCAGATCAAACAGCAGCAGGAGGAGGAGGAGGAAAAAGCAGCAGAAGGAAGAGCAGAGCAGTGCCTTCCCAGCTGGAAAGAATATGCAATAATATTGATTTAGGTTGCTAAACTTGTCCAGGGCACCACCTGCAAAAATCTGTGGATGAAATTCTTATACCTGTGTTTGGATCACTGCTGGTTGCAGCTCACCCAAGAGCTACAGCCTGACAGACGTGTATCTAGACTGTAACTCGGAAATATCCCCCATGCAGTTTGTAATTACTTTCCCACCTCCTTTTGAATCAGCAAGTTTATGGTAACTGGCCATTTGAAATTCAGAAGTGTATAGACAGAAGAGATCTAGCACTAAGACATTTTCTAAGGCATCAGTCAGGCTGCTTGGTTCAAATTTTGCTAGTCCTAAAAAGAATCTGTAACATAACAGCATTCAAAATATGAGCAGTCACATGAGTTGAGTTAGCCATGATTTTTTTAGTCCCTTGGAAACACAACTCTGACAACTACGCAAGGGGCTACAGCCCCAGTTTAAGAGTCACTTCTGGTCAGTTGAGGGAGAGAGATTACAGAAAGGGAGAATTTATTAAAAACTGAAGAAAAGTATGCAGTAATGCTTTCCCAGTATGCCTCTACTTGTACAATTAAATTCATTCTACTTGAAGGCTTTGTTTGAAAATAGCATTTCCAAACTTTCAGAAAAAAAATCATGCTATTGCTAGATTAGAGTGAGAGGCATAGAATGTGAGAAATTCCAATTAATCCTAAAATCAAGAGGTTTTCCTTTTCCTTTTGTTCCCTTCACATCCTTTATTAAGAGCAGACTATCACCTCTTAGAATTTCTATTTCCACTCAAAAGTGTTAGAAATATTGACTGATTTGACCTGCATGTCATGGAATACTGGCATGCTTAATAAAATAACCTTGAAATGCACTCAAAATCTTACAATTCAGCACTGGGTAGAAAAACTGTAGTACTCATACACTGACCTAGATTCAAGAAGAACGGGTGGATGGAAACCTGAACATTTCCACGAAGTTACCTTTTATTCCACTCAGCTGCATCTATCCTTCCTCCCAACTACACACTCCTCTTCTCTAAGCTTGCAATCACAGCAGGTGAGGCATAAACCCTAACTTAGATCTCCCACCTATTTTATTAGCAATTAATTCAGAGGAAAGTCAACTGCTTACATACCAGTTTTTAGAGAAAAAAGCAGAGAGGGAGGCAATAGGTGCATTTTTATGTTTGCTGAGACAAAATATTGATGGGCTCAAGAAAAGGCATAGAATGTCCTCCAAAACTCAAGACGTGCAATAATGCCCTAAAAATGTGGTGCTATGAAATGGAATTTATACACACAAAAAAGGAAAGCTGATCTGTTAATCTGCTGGGTGACATACTGATCACTTCTGAGTGACATCAGAACGACATCAGCAACAGCCAATCACAGTGCTCCATATGTATCTGATGTTCCTGCAGTATTCCATATTTATGGATAAACACTAGGAGGGTGCTAACCCTAAGCTGTGTTTTTCTTCCCCATCATGTTCTAAATAAAGCAGCTGTTTCCATCCAGCATCAAACCTGAACAAAAAAATAAAAGAAAATAAAAGGAATTAACAAATAGCAGTCTCTCATCTCAGTGTGTTCTCTGACAAATCCAGAAACAATACGTGGAAAGCGGGGGAGAGCAGCTGGAGTTACATGTCACCACTTCCTGAAAACCTGTAGGCAGCCCAGAGCTTCAGCTCAGCTCTTCCTTGGCTGGGAGATGGAGACACATGAGAAAAAAGCAGGTAGGGTCAAACATTAGATCAAGGCTTTTGTTGTCACTATAAAAACAAATGCAATTGTTATTTCCATCTAAGGCATTTTAAACTGTCTGAACAACTGAAGTACTGTTCCTCTTCCTCCAACATCACTGCGTCCTCTGACATGTTTTGAGAGGGAAAAGCTTTCGTAAGGCGAGAAGGGCAGCCTGTTTCTCCCTGACAGAGCACACAGTCTCAGGCAAGTGCAGCAAGAACAGCTCGGGCAGACCACACGAGGCTACGGCCGCACACACACAGCTGGCCCTGGGGCACAGCAAAGGGCAACCACCTGCACATCTGTAATTGCAGAGTCTCTGCGCTCCCGAGCTGCCTGCTGCTGGACCTTTGGCAGCTTCCTGCTTTGGCAAAGCCATCACGTAGCAGGAGTGAGGCAGGGGTTTTCCTTCACTGATTGGAAGTGGTGCTCCTTGCAAAAGAAAAATTTGTGAAGCTTCTGTTGGTGCCAAGCAAAACCAAAACCAACCTGACACTCTCCTTTCCCATAAACATGCCCATGAACTGACCACCTGGAGGCATGTGTATGGGAAGGTGTGTGCCTAGGCACGCACATGCACACTCTGGGCATACACAAGCCTAACAATAGACTCCTTTTCCAATTTTCAAGCCTTCACCACAAGAGCAGGATTTCTGAGGAAGCAGCTGTAGCTGGAAGCAAACATGAGGCTAAGTTCAGGACACTGGCCTTGAGGTGAACTGGCATCTCTCAGACTGGTGTCCCATTTTCACCAATAGATTTAACAAATTTACAAAGGAAAAAAGAAAAGGTCAAAGCTAACTTCAAATATATCTCATGCAGGTACTTCAAAACATACTGTTTCTCCATTCATGCAAAATCCATGTATAAGCATTCCGATTATGTTAGGAGCCACCTTATAATTAACATGGCTCAAAGGAGCAGAGGGTGCCATATAAATATAAAGCTAATGAGCTGACTTAAAAGGCAGAACACATAATGCAAAAACACAGTTTTTATTGGCCAGTACTTTATTCCTGTGCCACTTAATCAAACCCAGCTCATTTTACTCGTACTCTATTGCTCAGAGCAAAAGCATAGTGAGCTGGCTCTGCCATTTAACTACTTTTTGTTCAGCTATGCCTATTCCCTGGCTATGATAATACATATATTCATTACATGCAAATAGCACCACATAATAACCAAATACAACTGAACTGCATCATGTTATGATTAAAATATGTATTAGTGCCAAAGATGTAATTGCCTTCTTTCCTCCAGGACATTCTCTCCTAGTCCAGGAGCCCACATTATAGCCCATCAAGATAGCTTTATTGCTGCAGGAAGGGAAATTCCAGTCTCCTACCAGGCTCTCTCTTTATATCCTTTGTGGAAACGGTTCATGGATAAAGGTACAGCAACTGTACCTGTGTCCACAGCTCAGACAGCCACTCAGCACCATACACAATGTATTACAGAATAAATTGGGATGCTTTCAAAGAGAAGCTAGAGGGGGGAAAAAAGAAAAATGCATATCAGGGCCTAAAGTTACAGCCTAAACCCCATGAGGGAGATTTTAGATAACATGGAAATTTGCCACAAGAAGGGAATTAGTTTCTAATGGCACATGGAAAAAGAGTAAAAACCTGCTTTCCAAGCCTCTGCTTCCAAAGGATATAGCTACTCTCTCAGAAGTCACCAGCTCATCTCCAGGAAGCTGCATTACCAACAAGGTCCATTCACACAGGGGGGAGCTAAACCTGAACAATCAAGATCATTCAAAATATCAATTAGAGAAAGTTATCCAGAGATACAATTGTTCACCACACTCACAGCACTCCTCCATTCTTGTTTTCCTAAATATCCAAAATTCTAAAATTTAACTATGAAAATGCAAAAACTGGTTTACTTAACAAAAGCAAAATAACCATCCAGCTTCTGTGTTTTTCTAAAAGGAAAGAAACCACTGTCAGTGATCAGAACTGTGTTTAGTATGCACTTATGGCTAAAAACAATTTAAAGGCCAGTGCCTTTACCTCAATGTTTTATAATTCTTCATATTTTATACTACCTTATAAATGTTGGTGCATAAAATCTCACAATGTTCTTCGCATAGAATTTACCATTATGTCTGTTCAAAGTCTTATATAATAAGTTCAAAACTTTCTTATAAAGTCATCTGCAAACACCACTATCTGAAAAGTGAATAGCAAGAACATTGTACTTATAACTCTCAGAGGGAAACAGAAAGGTAAGACCTTAAAACAAGGAAAAAGACAAACATACTTACCATTCCCTGCCTTACTGATCAGAACAAATTCCATCAAAAGGCCACAGTCCTGCACTCATCCCTCTAACTTGTGTCTCTTCCAGAACTGTGGAAGCATTCACAAATACATTTGTGAATTAAGTAAGCAAATTAAATAAATTTAGGCTAGAACACTTGGACTACTATTTTCTAATGATGAAATAAACTTCAGTAGCTGAAGGGCAGGACTTCTGGCTAATACAGTCATTACAGCCTTTAGATAAAGACAATCCCCAATAAACAGGGCATGGTTTCCCTGACTCCAGAGGGAGGGGAAAATTTTCTTTCTGGTGTTTCTGGGTTTTTTTTGGATCTGGTGTTGGGTTTGGGTTTTTTTTGGGGGGGGGCAGGGGGGCAGACTGGGCTAGTTTTGGAGCTGGTTTATTTATTTTGGTATTTCTTTTAGAGAGAGAGGGAGTACATGTGCTATATTTTGCATAACCTGCAGAAATCTGCAAAATATTAAAAGAGTGATGTGGCTTATGCATTTAAACTTCTCTGCAAAACCCTCCAGTATTCACATTTCATATTATTTAGTCCAACAGAAAACCCATAGTTAATGCAGACGGAGCACGGCTTCACAGAAAGGCTTTTCATTCTTTGGATGACCAGAAAACTTTTGCAATATGCTAAATATAGACACTATAGACCAGTGACCTGGGCAGAATAATTAGAAGACTGAAACTTCAGGAAGGGTCCAAATTTAAGTAAGGAAATATGTAACAGCTGTACTTCAACTGCACAATAACAAACTTTTTCAATGACAAAGACCCTTTTTGTGCATTTTGCCATTTCCTGAACAAGCCTTCAGAAGAGACAGGAAGCCTGGCCATGTGGCTGCACAGTTGCTCTGACACTGGAAAAAATAAAGAATCCTGGTCATTATTATTTTAAGTTATACTACCAGAGCAGAATCTCAGTTCTTTTATTTATTCAAACAAGCTTCCATAAACTCTTATTGAAAATGCCTCTGATTTAAATCACGTGATAAAATAAGATTCTGCAGGCCAACTTGCTTTATCCTGCTCTCACATGCACACATCCCACAAAAAAACCAATGCAGCTCTTCAAACACTTGCTGTGTTGGAGGAGAAAGAAGGGCAGGACCACATGAGAGAAGTAGTTCTGGGTTATATCATAGACACCCACTCTAAAACAGAAAACAATATGAACAGTAGGAAGGCAATTTCCATTCTTACAAATACATGTCTCAGTTCAGTTCAAAAAGCATTAGTAAATCTCATCCTTTTACCCAATCATTTTCTAATATTAGCTAGGCCAATCTGAGGGTGTGTGCTACAGTATCAGCATTCAGAGACAGGAAAAAAAATAAGCAATTTATCCAGCTGTTTATTCATAACTGATCCCAGAAGGACAGCTACTGAACAAGTGCTGGCAAGCCCCTCTGGAGGTGTGCCAGCCGCCAAAACCTCTCCACCAGGCCAGAAGTTCAGCAGCACACGCGTGCTCTGGCACTTGCCAGAACAGCAGTGACACACACACTCTCCTCATGCGGCTCCTCGGCTGGCTCACTGCACGGCAGCCACACAAGGCACCCAAAAACCAGCAGCACTGTGTGGGCAGACACTCCAGAGGAGGAGGGAAGCCTCCGACCATTCCCTCTGGGCTCAGACAGACAAGAGCAGATGCAATGAACCTTCCCATCCCTCCCCTGCTGCCTGGGTGAGTCACCAGCCATCCCACTCGCCCTGCTTTCAGCCTGCCGGGGCTGGAGCAAGTGACTCGGTGGCTGGCCCTGCTGGGTTTGTGTGACTGGCATTCACACAGCTGGCTTCTCATTGAGCAAGCACTAGATTTTCATCCTACAAACCCCTTTCCACCAGAAACAAAAGCTACCAAAAGGTCAAGAGACACACTATTGACGAAATCACTTCTAACCCAGTTCATTCTCCTAAGCCAGTCATCTACAGCCTCAAAATACAAATTTCCTGTTGTCTGTTAGTTACCAGAATTCAATGCTGTAAGAGGAAACACTGGAAATTCTGCTCGTCAGTCTTCCTCCCTGTATCCACTGAAATCAACACTTTGTATATGTAATCAACTTTAAATGGGTTGGGTATCAAATATTTGACCCTCTAAACTTCCAAGATTGAGCATTATGTAGTACATCTTTAAAGGCAAATTACTATAATCAAAATATTTGATTTTGTCACTAAATACTTTTTTTCCTTCCCAACACTATTGCTGTTTGCATTTTTCACTTCACGAGTGGCATCAGAGTTGGCAAGATATGCAAGAAAAGCCCCACAGATAAAAGTTTACTTAAGAACAGCTGCATGTTTAACTCCCAAACATAGCAGCAGCATGAATCCTGCTATCCACTTTTAGGAGGAGGAAAGGATTACCTTCCCATTAAGGCTTCCTTGCAAGGACAACAAGAAGAAGTGCCAAATAATACCAAGTGTTCTGGCAGCAGGGTGTGAGGATAGATACTTGCCCATGGGCAATTCCACGCAAGAAATTTGCCCCACATCAGGTAGTTGCTGGATGACCTAAATTACCTCATTAAGAACAGGATCCTGCTTGTCTCAACTTCATGTGCCCAGAAATGAGGCATCTCCCCCGCAATGACAGATGAGCAAGGCAGCCTGTCTGGTGCAGGTCACCAGCTGAAAACGCCTCCTCAAGGAGAGCAGAGATCCCCCTGCCCGCAGCTCTGCCAGGGATGCTCCATCCTCCTTCATCCAGCTGAAGCAGGTTTGAAGCATTCAGCCTCCTGCACCCAAGAGCCTGGTCTACTCAGCCTCCTTATTTTTATAACAGCATTCTTTCATTTTTCTTAAGGCATATGATGTTGCACACTCAGTTGGCTTAATGTATAAAATCTTTATTTTGTAGCCATAGAGCTGTGAAATAAATAACTACTGAAATGTATTCCAAGAGATATCATGACAGCATTATAAAGGAGGTGTTTTGTTTTCTGAATATTTTTATTAGTTGATTCCATCTCCTATTCCAAACTACCTGAAGTGTAAGTCCACAGTGAAGGCTGAAACATAGGTAAATTAAGTATTTTTATGATATTAATAGTGCCTTTCTAATCATTAGACTAATGGTTTTCATAGCATTCCTTTGGACTGAAAATTACTTTCAATGGGGGAGGGGGAGTTTGCTCCAGGCTTAGTCCTTGTATGCCAAGTTTCAGTCAGCAATGAATTTTAATGGAAAAGTTATAAACCCTTGAAAGCCAAAATTTATAATGGAAATGCTGACACAGTAACAGCTATAGCTAACAGCACAGGTGATACCCCTCTAATATATTGATTCTCTGCTGTTAAACTATTCCTAGGGGCTTAAGATTTTGTGCATTTAGAAGTCTGACAAAAAAGATTTCTGTAATTGTACTCACTTAGGTTTGAAGTCAAAGGCTCTACATATGCACAGCCATTCCCACTTTGTCAAGAACCTGAAGTACCTGATCAGGAGGATGTGCCCCAGGTTTGGGTGTTGCTTTGGGTTTGGTTTTTTTAGCAGGTTGACTGTTTTGGAAAAGTACAGTGGAGAACCTAACCAAGGCATATGAGCAGAGGACAGGAAGAAGAATGAATATACAGCTTGAAGAATTTAAGGAATAGCAGGTGAGGAAAGACAAGGAAAAGAAAAAGGGATTTTAAAACAGTTAGGAATTGTAATTCTGAGATGGAAGTGGAAAAGAAAATCCATGTTAATGTAAGAACAGCAAAAAGTGCATAAGAGAACAAGAGCACTCCTGGGAGACAGCAGAGCAAGAAGACAGAACCACAGAACTGGAAGACAGAAAGGGGTATTTTTAATATAAACCTAAAAAAGTATTTTTAATATAAACCTAACAAAATCATTGCTTAGATAAAAAGGACAAGCAGCATAAAGAGCAAAGAATCAGATTCATAAAAGCCTACTTTGGTTTTGCTGGACTGGGTTTCTTTTTGGTTGTTTGGTTGGGGCTTTTTTTGTATCCTCCTTCATACATTCAAATTGTACTCCATTCCTCTGGCAGAAATCCAAAAATTCTGTCAATGGCAGGAAAGAGGAGACCAAAACATTTCACACTTTCAGCTCACTTTGCTTGTTTTGGGGTAAATCCTGACATTAATAAAGGACTTTTTTGATCTGCCTATTTCATTTGCAAGAAAACATGGTTTGTATTTCAGATTCCATGTTAATAAATGTCACTGCCATCCAAAATGACCATATAAATGATGCTAGGGTGCTTTCACAGAAAGATGGAGAGATTCACAAATAATCAAAACACTCTGCAGGAGTCATTTCTGAACATATGCTCACAAAAAATACAGCATATGAAACTGAAGCTCCAGATGCTTACAGGTAAGCATAGTATTTCATGCAGCACAGGAAGAGGGATTTTTTAATTTTGTTTTTAATAAACAGCATATGAACAAATGAACAACACATACATTGAAATTAGGAAAGGAAAAAACAAAACCAGCATTATCTGAAGAAATCCAGACCAGGGACATGGCTGCAAAGGCCAGCACAAAGCAAGCTCCTTCTGCAGTATTATGAGGCTCTGCAAACTTCAAGAAGCCAAAAGTGGATCCCGAGGTTCCCCTGGACGCTCCACATTCACAGCTATTTTTAAACATCACCCGGAGTTATGGAAGCACTATACTTCAAGCAGAAGCCTTTTCTCTAAGTTAAGATAATGAGGCATTATTTTAAGAAATGGGAAAAAGCCCCTTCCCTCCCCTCCTCCCTAGCCACTGCATTTTATTTAAGGACATGTTATTCTGCAGTTAATAGCTCTGACAGGCCAAACAGTCATAAGCAGCAGTAATTCTTGAGCAGCTCTGAAGATCAGTCTTAAATACCACTGGAGTCCTGTGTGCTGAGCTCTCCCTCCCAGTCAGGCTTATCCTGTGCTCTCACCACTATTACCCTTCTGCTTAAGAGCAAAGGGCTGCAGGGTAGAGGGTCAGGCAGTATATAAAGCCTGAATTAAGTTTTCAGTCAGTACTGTGGAATAGCTATGCTATTTCCTCTTAAAACCAAAACACTGGTGAATCTCAAGTGCACTGGGTATACTACACGACAGGAAAATGATCTTATTTAATCACTGGGAAAAAAAAAATTGCATGCAGGTTTCTGCTGGTGTGCTACTGTAACATTTGAAACAATCTCACTGGAAGGATTGTGTCATGCTGACAGATTAATGAGCTCTAAGAGAAATTAACAGATAAATACAGAATAAGCAAGCGACCTGCACTGACAGAGTTACTGCAAGTAAAGGCTCCATGTCTTGCCTGTATTTGTCTGTGCTCAGCAGACTCAACAGATGAGAAAACATAAATGGAACAAAGCCAGGATATAACTTTACAGACGAGATGATAATTTTATAAAAATTATGCTTCACTCCACCAATTAAACAGGTTTCATATACACTGAGAGAGAAAGAAAGAACTGACCTAATAAATTATGTAAGGGAAAGATAAATCATCTCTTTCCCTTTCTTTATTCTTTCTTTTTAGTTCTTTCCATTCCTTAAACAGTAACTTTTTAACTCAATAGTACTTTATATCAGTTCAGGTTCATGATTTAACCTATCAAATTATTGCAACATCCATTCTCTTTTCTATAAGAAACTAAAAAAAAAAAAAAAAGTTTAAGGTTCTTCTGTAATTTTAACCAGTAAATTGTTTTATAACACTTTGCCTATGCAAATAAAAAACATGCTGGTAACCAATGGGATGCCTTGTGTTTATGATCTATTCCTGAATTGTGTTATCTGACCAAAAATCACCTATTCTAAAGCCAAATAAGGAAATCTATAGTTCACAAAACTTTATAAAGTAATTAAAACCAGGAGAACAATCTGAACTGCTTCTGACTACACCAGAAAATTGGAACAAGTGATCTAGCTCAAGACTATTGAGAAATAAGACATAAAAGGAAAATGTTGAAGTATTTCAGAAAGAATGAGAAAGAAAATTTCAATTCCCATATCCAGCTATTCAAAGACAACAAACCCCAAAAGCATAAATCTCAGTCAGCTCAAAAAATGTGAAAAAGCATGGATTACTTCTTATTTCAGTCAAACCAGTTTGCTCACCCCTAAATTAGTATTTTCTAAGATGCTCTGGAAAAAAAATAATTTAAATGGAATAAAAGAAAAAAAATTGTAGTCCTGAAGTGCTGGCACTTCCACAATTTTCCAAACACGCTGTGCAGCTGTGATTTGTTTGTGTTCCCTTCTTTTGGGACAGCTCACAAGTTTCAAAATATTGTATTGCTGTGATGAACTGCTGGAGACAGTCACAGCTGAATGCAGGCAGCACCAGTGCAGGAGATGCAGGAGACTGCTGCGGTTATTCCCCTGACACTGCCCATCCTTGCTCCCAGCAGCTGCCCACCCAGCAGGAGGCTGGGTTAGCCTCAACAGAATGCTGCTCTGAGCTTAAAAACACTGGTTTGGGCTTACTACACTGAGCTGGGAGCAACTGACATGAAGGAGAGGTTTCACAGAGAGATTTTCCAGCTGAAAAGAAAGTCTTCCCGGGGGAAGTGAAGGGCAAACAACATGAAAATTTTACCATTTTGGTCACCTGAGTTTAGCTCTGCTCTGATCCTGTGCTGACATGAGGCACATAGCAAAGGCAGAGCTTACTGCAATGTTAACAGCATGCAGAAGGCAACAGCAATTATGCTAACCACAATCTTAACTAATTATTTATCCAACAAGATGAATGCAGGAAGACAGAAGTTAGAGACTACAACCAGTGAGCACTGTTATACACCATCAGCACCTTCCTGCATTTTTAAGGACATTTCAATCCAGAAGTTCAGAATCAATCATTTAAGGTTTAAATTATATGATCTTTAAAACCATACAGTCCGACCATTAGCCAGGGACGGCCAAGTCCACACCTAAACCATTTCCCTAATTTTCACATCTACACACCTTTTACATTTTTATGAAGGTATTTCTGGTAAGCAAGTTGTGTGAGGAAGAAACTCCTTCACATCCCACAGTCCTCAGTTTTTTACCTTCTCTAGCAACAGAGGTACCTGACACTGGAGATCAACCCTGTCACCTTTGCATTTGGTGGTATTAAGAACAAAAGAAATGAGGTAAGTTCAAAGACTGAATCCATGCAAGAGCAATGAACAATGAAGCAGTTTTGGTTTACATGAAACAGCCTTCCACTTCTGCAAAGCTGCAGATAGGCATCTCTAAAATAATGTACTAAGGCAAAATAACAACATACCACCAGAGCCACAAGAGCCCTAAAATAGGAGCCTCAGCAGCTATTGTAACTAGACATTGGTTATTTCTTGGATTATGCAGTCAGAAGATTTCTATTTCAGATTTCTTTCTGTTTATAGTCTATGCTCTAAGAGATCATTAGCATCAACAAGCTATCCTCTGTTTAGGCAGCAGCAGCAACTTCTTTCTCACTAACAGAATATACTGATAATTGAGAAATGAAAAATTCAGGCAAGATTGCCTCAGCAGTTCATGGGTGCTCAGCAACTATTCTAACACGTTCTTCCACAATACTGTTCCCATGATAAGAGATTGTCATTCTTAAATAAACACGCAGAATGTTCAACATAAGTATAACCACAAGACACAGCTGATAACCACTGTAAAGTTACTTGCTTTTACTCAAAAAGTTATGGGGGTGGTGTTTTGCTATGTGTAGAGCAGGTGATAATGCAACAATAGGTAAAGAAAGGTAAAGACATAATATTGCAATGAAACCTTTGAGCCTGAGGATCTTTGAGTTGCATTTAATAGTAAATACTTGAATATTGCAACAGATTAACCTATATTTTTCATCATACTTTCACAGCAACAGCAGATCACCCTTTCAAGGCTTCAGGGGAAGGAGAGAGAAGAAAGAGGAGTGCTTATGACATTTTGTTTAATTCTGTGATGGCATTTAAAGTTCTAAGGCTATTAAATGGCAAGGTTGTAGGAAATTCAGAGTGTATGCTATTACCGAAAAAAAGTTTAGCAGATCACCCAGTGACACGATATATTTGGCAACTGAAAATTCAGGATCCTTTGGCCTAAAAAATGAGAAGGAGTCACTCCCCCACTTCCCAAATAACCAGGGGTATTCCCTGCATACTAGACAGCCAAGGCTTGGGGCATTTGCAAAGAGCACTTACAAGTTTATTGGCAGAAGCCAAAACATCTAGCTAGCAGATTATTTCTTTCCGTGCCTCCTGTTACTTTAAAACACATGGTCACTTCCTTTTTTCTGGGGACACTGACTGCAGAATGCTTATCTGCAAGGAGTGTGTGTTTGTTTTGTTGGGAGGTTTTTTAATGGTATTTGATAATTCCATTTTGTCCTCTCTGGGAAACAATTTTTTTTTCTAGTTAGTTTCAAATATAACATATGGGGGGGGGGGGTTGTTAGCTTTTGGAGAGAATTGGCTTTTAAATTATTGTGTAGGTATATTCTCTTCTCCAGTCTGTGCCTTGCTGAGAGTCCTGCCTGGGGTTGTAGCAGTATTACAATGGCTCTGAGTTTCCAGGGGTTGCACTAAGGCAGTGTATTAAAAATGAAGGCATTAGAGTATGAAAAGGCCAGTGGGTTTTGCTGTTAGACCTACGAACTAGTTTTCAGTCAAAGACGTGGCTGGCAGCCAGAGAGTTATTACAATGCTTTCTACTGTCACTGCCTGTCTTCAACAAACATCATCTCCCCAAGTGGCACAGACTTCCAGACTTCTAAATCTCCATCTCAAAGTGAACTCAAAGTTCCCAAGACACAACAGAAAAAGGGAAGCATGCATCCAGCATTTCCTTGGTTCACAATTAAAGAAACTATGGAAAGTCAATGATCAGTCTCTATTTTGATCATGTTTCTCCAGAAAACAAGAGACAGAACCACCAGCAAAACCAAGGAATCTTGTCGATTTTGTAGAGCAGAGTCTCGAGTCTCCTCTTTGCATTGAGAACCACAAGAGAGAAGTTAGTTGTCCTTTACATGCAAGCAAAGATAAGAGTAAAAAAAGTTTTGGCAGCTGTGGAAAGCAGTATCTAGTGGCACCATGACTACATTTTGACTGATGGTTTTGACACAGCAGAGCAATGACTGCCTGCTATCATGGCGATCCTACCTGTGGCTACTAAAATCCCGAGAAGGTGGAAGTCAAAAAAATCCATCCTTGTCCCTTTGTTCCTACTCTAACAGGTACATCATGGGAAAGAAGATGCATCGAAGGACAGCACTGCCACATCCTTAGGACTTTATCAGAAGTCTCCTGGTATTTCGGGGGATTTTCTTACATACATAACACCTAGCATGGCAATCATATGAAGTAATTAAATGAGAAACTCAGCTCTCTTGAGCTTGTTATTTGTGGAGAAGAGTTCTTAAAACAAAGATTTCCAGTGCCACACCACTGATTGAGCAAAGTTTTGCAGAAGGTATTTAAAACACAATACTTTTAACATGCCCATACATGAAATGGACCAACCCCTCCTCAGAGAGAGCATCCTGAAACCAATAGTGCAGCCACTCCTCTGACAAAACTCAATATCCTGCTAAAACCATATAGCCTCAGATCCTGCTCACAGCAATACAAGTTGTTTGTGAAGAGCTGAGTATCCTTGTGTGCAGGAGAAAATAAAATCTTCATTAAAAGAGAGGTTAGAGTTTGTCATTATTCATCTGCATTCTACATCTCTACATTAAGTTATATTAAAACATGATGGGCACTGCCTATGATATCATTCCCTAACCTTGTATATTGTTAATGCAATCTGTTTCTGGGTTTAAGAGGATTATTTTTCTTATTATTTTTGCCAGTTTTCAATTTTAGTGTGACAACTTTCACAAACTATTGAATTAAACTGAGATTTTAAGTAAGATTTCACAAGAAAATATTGTATGATACTCCCCCAAAATCAAGTTACAGTTCATGAACTTCAGTCTCCTCCTCCTATAAATGTGATAATTTTGACCAAGTAAGGCTTTCCAGTTTTTCTGGCCCAACTTCCACATTTATGTAACTAAAGTATTTGAGACCCATGATTCTGTTACCCACATAAACAGTTTCTCATTCATGTTTCTCTTATTCACATATGCACAGAATCACAGAATATGCTGAGTTGGAAGGAACCCACAAGGATCACTGAGTCCAACTCCAGGCCCTGCACAGCTCCATCCCAAGAGTCACAGCACATGCCTGAGAGTGTTGCCCAAACACTTTCTGAACTCTGTCAGGCTGGTGCTGTGCCCACTCCCCTGGGGAGCCTGTTCCAGTGCCCAGCCACCCTCTGGGTGAAGTTCAGCAAGTGAAAGTGATGGATTCTGATGAGATGCTGAAAAGCAGTGTCATGGAGAGAACCCTGGGGGTAGGTTGAATCTGAGCCAGCAGTGCCCTGGAAGCCAGGAGGGCCAACAGTGCCCTGGGGGGCATCAGGCACAGCATCCCCGGCCGGGCAAGGGAGGGAATTGTCCTGCTCTGCTCTGCACTGGGGTGGCCTCACCTCAAGTCCTGGGGACAGTTTCGGGTGCCACAATATAAAAAAGATATTAAACTGTTAGAAAGTGTCCAAAGGAGGGCCATGAGGATGGTGAAGGGCCTCGAGGGGAAGCCCTGTGAGGAGCAGCTGAGGTCACTTGGTCTGTTCAGTCTGGAGAAGAGCAGACTGAGGGGAGACCTCATCACAGTCTGCAACATCCTCATGAGGGGAAGAGGAGGGGCAGGGTCTGATCTCTGCTCTGTGGTGACCAATGACAGGACCCGAGGGAACGGCCTGAAGCTGTGTCAGGGGAAGTTTATGTTGGATATCAGAAAAACAAAAAAGGTGTATGTGTTTACATGGAGACTAAAAACTGAGGCTCACCGAGTCTGATGTTTGGTTGCCCTTTCTCTGCCTGTTTGAGAGGGAGTACCAACATATGACCTTCTCATGCTCCTGCTTCTCTTACTCAGCTCACTATTTGTATTACAATTCATTCAATATAATGGCCAGTTGTGTTTGAAATTCATTCAGATAATCTTCCCAAATCCTTTGGATCTAGATGGTTTGAACCTGCTAATTTACATGGCAGCTCTAATTTTTTAAATGGCATTCTTAAAATCCTTTCCATGAGCAGACAGGTTTGCATGACTGCGAGTCTCTCCCTCCCCTGGAACCTGCACTCTTATCAGAAGCATTTTGAACTCACTCTTTACTGGCACGTGACACCCACAGCCATTGAACAGTACAGAATATGTGAACTAACTATTCACACACACACACACACAAGGTCCCTTTCTCATTTGGAAAAGGCTAATTAGTGAAAAAACTTTGATTATCTCAAGCATGTAACTTTTCTCATTTATAAGCAACAAGTTCTGGAATAGTTTGAGAAGTACTGCTCTCCATGCCTACTGTATGCAGTTCAGAAAAAATACTATGGACATGATATCTGCAGTATGAACAGCTTATTGTAAAATAATGCACTTACATTAAAACCAAAAGAGGGTTGGGGTTTTTTGTTAAATGAACCCCCAGCAGCAGCTGCACACACACAGAGAACATGTGGTTCTGGACAGCAGGCCCTGTGACCAACTAACCAAACATCTCAAAAGGGAAGTTTTCAGTTATCACAGTCCAAGTACATCATTTCTACTGGAAGGATATTGAAATCTGCAGATTAACCATGAATTAAATTTATATTAAAAAATAATATCCTGCATTTTGCATGCTAAATTAAAACAGATGTAATTAAAGCCTTTGAAAGTAATTTTGGCTGCTGCTTCATTTATATCTACAGCTAAAGCAGACACTTTCTCAGGCATTTGTGCCAGATTTGACTAATTTTTCTGCTCTGTGTTTTAATTACTGTATATGCTTTCCTGTGGCAGTTAGAAATATCCATTACACACTTGAACAGCCAATGCTATGAGAACGCGTGTGCTTTTTTTTAAGCCTAGTGGTATTTAAAATCATTATGTGATAATGGCAAAGCTCACAGATGCTTCTGCTGTACTCTGCTACAGACTGTCTATACAGAGACACACCCCACCGTGACCCACAGCTGACCTTGGCTGCAGCCACACATCAAACCCAGAGCAACCAAGATGTAAGAAAAGCTACTCAGCATCGTGCTCCATGCTAGGCTGAAATGCCACTGCACTTCTCCTGCTATGGCACCTATGTTAAAGCCAACTTCAACAAACATGTTCTTCTCAAATAAGACTGATTTGTTTGAAGTTAGATTCCTTGCATCCCCATCCCTCCTGTGCAAACACACAAAAGGCATTCCAGCCAAGAACCCAGTTCTTACAGCATAGCCCTGTACCAGCATCCCCAGGGAATCCCAGCCTTCTAACGTAAGGGTTGAATTTCAGGGTCTTAATGAAAGCTATTCCTTAAGTTCACAGAATCTGTGTCAGACAACAAGTTTAGGAGATCATCCCATTCTAGTGCAAGTTCAAGGTTTCCAGTCCACTTGTAAAGTTAAGCAGAAGGAATTTCAAGTGCAAAAAACCTGCAAACTGCTCCAATCCATTCCTTGTTTTCCTTGGCTTAACTGCTAAACTACCTCCCCAGGCATCCAGCTACAAGCTGTTAGTGGAACTGGAGTTTTAGACAATTGCATTTGGTGAGATCTTCCTGCAAAAACAGCCTTGTTCTCCTTGGCTTTGTAGACCAAACCACATGATGAAGTCACTTCTAAATGTGTGTATCACATACTATAGGTATGTGTGTACTTACACGTTGTCTGTGGTTAACACTGACAGATTAGTGAGCAAGTTCCCCCTAAATTAAACCAACACCAAATGCTTCATGAGTCTACATTTTAAGAAAACGGGAACAGCTGCAGGTAGGAGAAGGCAATCACATCTGATTTAAAGTGAATCATGTGGAAGGATTTGCAAATTTAAAAAAAAGAAAAAAAGAAGAAGTGGATTTAAAATAGCAATTCTGAAAGTTTGAGATATTTTAAACAAAGAAGAAAAATGTATACTTTTTAGATAGTTATAGATCAGAATATCTACTCAGTTGTATAAGCAAAAATTTTAACTTATCACAGAGATATCAACCAAACTGTTTTTCACACCTCTGTGGATTTGAAAAAGTAGAACTCGGCCAAAAACTTTTTTCTAAGAGGAAATATGCCTCTGCGTGTTGACTGGTTAAAATAAGACAAGATATATATGTAAAGTGTTCATGTCCATTCTACCAACATTTACATAATAAATATTCTCTTCATTTCAGTAAAATTCAAAACAACTATATGTGATACTGTAAATTATTTCCCCAATGTGGAGAATATGCAAAGGACCTAATGTAATCAAGTCTTTGTCCTATGAAAGTGTTCAGATTCAGGTTGTACAGGGTTTTGTGCAACCTGATACAGTGAAAGATGATACTGCTCAAGGCAGGGAAGCTGGACTAAATGATACCTTTACATGTCCCTTCCAGCCCAAACCATCCTGTGATTCCATGAACAAACAGAAGAATGAATCATTGTGCTCAACGCTCTTTATGTACAGTGTCCACTACAAAAAAGACATTTTATGCCATGTTAGGGGGATTTTTCAGTAAGAATGTGCCAAAACATGAAAGCTACTCAAAGCAAGTCTGAAATTATCAGACATTTTCCTAATAAACAAACCACACACATGTTTGATCCACGCTAAGATTTACCATGAAAATCTCTACAGCCCTGCTGAGGGGATTCAGGCACACCTAGGTGTTGATCCTGGCTTGGAGCATAAAACCAAGGGAGCACCCAGCCCTGTGCCAGGTCTGCACTGCAGGAAAGACCTGTGCACCCACGTCCTGGAACTAGTTTTAGATACAGAACCTGGAGCATGGCCTTTTTCTTTGTTTACCTGCACTGAAATTCAGTGTTTACCATTACAAAGCAGTGGAGCAGGGCAGTAGTCCCCTTTGAACAAATAAAAGCCTGCATGCTATGTTTTGGATGCCTTTTCCAAAGCTTCACAAAATTCTGGATTACCAAAGCATCAAAACCTGATTTTTGCTTATTTTCAGACTCTTCCTCAGGAAGTACAGCATGTGAATCAAAAACTCCCTGCTTTGCCTGCCATTTCTGGATTTTTAATAGATCTTGGGGTAGTAAGTACTCAACTTTTCCTTATGATAAAGGCTTTATTTTGAAACATACAATGCTTAAAACTTGCAATACAATCTCCAAGGGAAATAAGATGGAAGTTTTAAACTAGCATGCATTTGGAAAGTTCAGAGTAGTCTGCACTTTCCATCTCTTATGCATATTCCTATTTTTACTGTATTCATTCCATAGAAGAAATGACTACCTTCACTGCATTTCTTTCCCCCAGCTTATCAGTGCACGCCCTTGACCAAAGTACAAAAAACAGCATTTACCAATACTCTGCAGGTAAAAAACTATTCCTCTGTATAAATTATACATCTTGGGAACTCAATGTTTCTTTCATGCTGAAAACCTATTCAAGGCTTCCCACATCTGTGGGCTAAGTGGTTTGCTCCAGCCAGGGGGGCCGACAATTGCTGATATTTGAAGAAACCTAATCTCTTAATGTTTGGGATCAGACGAAGGGTATGGCCATAAAAGAGACAGCCTGAAATAGGCCTAATCTCCAGCATATCTGAACCTACAGATGGCAAAGACTCTGAGCTGCCACCAACATAGATTCGACTGACTGGAGTCTGCCTGCCCAGGGGTGGTCCAAGCAGAGCGATTCAATCGCACATGGAAATCTCTCACGCCGATATTTCTGTCCTGGGCAAGTAAAGAAAGGACTGGTCCTGGTGTGAATCGAGCATGTGAACCGTTTCCATCAGACAGCAGCAGTGCTAGACTGCTGACCAGACAATATTCCTGCTCAGTCCTGCTCTGACCATGCCTAAATTCCTACTTCTTGGTTTCCAGACTGCCAGTTTCCTTAGGTCTGCCACCTCACTGGTGACTCTCCGCCTGAAGATTTCCTGACCGGACAACCCCGTGCTGCCTTTCCCAGTTTACAGTCACAGACACACTGTTACTTTTTACAGAGACACTGAACAAAATTTTTCAGACTGTGATACACAGCAGAGGCTCAGCTACTCCATTCAGCCCACTCCATACTATGATACACAAGGCTACAAACCCTTGTCTCTCCTCCAGCAGAGCAATAAGCACTATACTCTTTCATTCCTTGTAAAATATTGAGCATTTCCAGCTAAACCTCTCCCTATTAGGGGATCCATGGGCTAATTGTGACTCCCAAAAAATTACAGGGGGGGGAAAAAAAAACAAACCCAGAACAAAACTTTGAATTGTAAACATTCTAAAACAAGTTTAAACTTTCAAGTTAAACTTTCAGTTGACTACAAACTAAACCTATGAGTCACCACATGCACCCAAAGACCAAAAGCAGTGATATACAATGGGCAACAGCCCTCCTGCAGTGGTCCCTGAAACAAGAAAAGAGACCGCCCTGACTGTATGCAGAGCAGCAATGTAACCAGAATGAATAATTTCCAAGAGGGCTGATCAGAGGAGCTCAGAGCCCAGGGGAGGGCCATCCTCCCTGGAACACAGCACATCTGCAAAGCAGGATGTTTTCCAAGCTAAGAGCTGATGTGTTTTTCTGGCGAGGAAGCAGGAGACGTAAGGATTATGGTTACTTTTGAGGGCCCGGGGAAGGTGGGGGAGGGAGGTCAGGCACATGGGGCACATTCACACAATTATCCAGGCACTAAGAAAAAAAAAAAAGGCAAAAAAAAAAAAGCTATTTTGATCCCTCCTTCAGCAGAACAGCAGCAGTGCTCAGCAAGTCATGAATTTACTGCGTGGGAGTTGCTTCAGCTCTCTCAGGGAGCTTTTTCTGCCTATACTGCACATAGGGGCTTATGTGTCTGGTGTGTCTTTCATTAACTTGCAGAGCCCAAATATAAGAGAAGGCATATGGGGGCCAGGGAAGTGACAAAGCAAAGCTGATTTCCAGATTGGCATTTCAATAGTTAAGATGAATTTTTCAAAAGTACTCATCACCATAGACTATTTAATAATAAATTAGCTGAAAGAAAAAAAAAACTGAGTTAAGGCTATCACTCCCCATTTAACTTGATTCAACAGGTTAAAGGTCAGATTTTAAACACCCCAAGACAGAAAGGCTTTTGTTTCTAACATTTCAAACACCGGAGCCCATTCTGACTGGCTGAATACTTATACCTATAATTAAAGTGTAGATTACAGGGAAAAAACAACACAGAAACCACCGAACAGAAAGTCAACATGACAAAAATTAGTTCCATGTTCCTATTAGAAATCCACTAAATACCCCACAGCTGGCTAAAGAACCAACACATAGCTGTACACCTGAAAGAACACATCCATCCAAGTGCAGGTCTTAGACAGGTTGGGCCAAAAATGTCAAAACAAAAAATGTTTGTATTTGTCAATAACTGAGTTTTTACTTTAATATCTGTGGTAGATATATATGCTTAATCTTTGAAAATTTGTCATTTAGGAATGGAACTAGAAGTATAAGCCCAAAGACAACACAGAAGACAGCAAACCTGTAACTTTAATGAGATGGAAATGACAAGGAAATCCTCACCACAGAAACAGAAGTTTGTCATTTTCAAGGAAGTTTTTTTAATTCATTTCACCTAAAGCTTCTTGCACATTC
Source organism: Erpornis zantholeuca (assembly GCA_013400515.1). Lineage (NCBI taxonomy): Eukaryota > Metazoa > Chordata > Aves > Passeriformes > Timaliidae > Erpornis > Erpornis zantholeuca. The sequence continues at coordinate 28,826 of VZTN01016000.1, forward strand.
ATTGTCATGTACCCACAACCTTTGCAGTAGTTCTCACTACCTGCTGCCAATACCAAAGCATGCACAGTTTTTCCTCATTAGACCCATCAAAGCCAGCTTTAATGACAAGGCTGTATTTTAATTGCTGAATCTGAACTTTACTACTCTACCTCTTCCAAGCAATTCCACTTTAATAATTTGCCATGTTAGGATGCCTGAAAAAATTTAGAATCCAACATTTTCCCTGGAAAACGAGCATCCAAATTTTTCAGACAGGTGTCTTTTACAGTTATGAAGGCTGTGACTCACTCAGGGACAGGTTAGAAAGATGCCACACTTGACAAGATTGTCATCGAAAGAATGGTAGGTTGGACCAGAGTCTGGTGGCTAATTTAAAGAAAACAATTCCTCCCATTTTGAATACGTAAACTACAGACACAGAGCAGTTTTCTTTAAAGTCTGGTATTAGACTCTGGCATTTACGACAGATCAACGCAACTTTAAGATGGCTGTTTCACACTGCGTGGCAGAAGATACATTCTGATTATTTTTTAAAGGTGAAAGTGATGGTGATCGAACTTTTGTACTTATTGGGCAAACCTGAAATCCTGAGATCTTTAAATCTTAAAGTCAGCATATATATAGTACCATTCTCCAAGAAGGACTAAGTATTCTCTGGCAACATGCGAAGTTTGGTTTATGCCATGAGCACCTTACTTTTAACCTAGCAGCTTTACACTTTACCTTACTTTTACCTAGTGCTGCTGAAGCAGTGGCTGAACAACATTCCCAAGCTCCTGCAGGGGACGATCTTGCAGGTGACGAAAGAGAGTTTACAATAAGAAATGAACAAAGTTTTTACAGTCCTCCACAAGATCAGAGAGCTGTGATATCATACAGGAGGTTCAGAGCTAGGGATTTCACCTAAAACCTAAGTTAGAGGGCAGGAGAGCACAGGGAACCTCTGCAATGTCTACTGGCAGTTCGGTTCTCACCCTCTCTGCTGCTGCTGCCCTGGAGCCCTTAGAGTGAAGCCCTTGTCTGCATCACTGGGAATACCCAACCATTTAGCAATAGAAACAGAGATGATTCATGAATGCACATGAAGTGATGTTTCCCATGGAACAGAAGGTATCATGAGAAGCCAATTCTAGAAATGAAAAGTTTCTTATATTTCTTTTTAGACATACAATGGTTGTCCTTGGCAAAAAACAGTCTTTAAGGAAAAGTGAGCCTGTGTCCAAGCCAACAGGCAAGCACATGACTTTTTTTTCCTTGAAACACATATTACAGGTCAAGAAGTCAAACCCCGTAATTTGCTCCTTAGCAACATCACCACCATCACCAGTAACCTCTACATAAGTTAATAAACATATATGATATCAGCATTAATTTAAAGGAAAACACTTGACAATTTATTTCCACCATTTCCATCCCAGGTTTAAATTTCATTCCCTAAGACATTGGGTTCTGATTTAAACTACTACAGCTGACAGCTTGAGTAGAGCTGATCAAAAAGTTTATTTAAAATTGGTGTTAAACAAACAGTTTTCTTTTGAGAAGAGTTTGTGAAAACCTCATCATTTTCAACCTGGACTTTGGGACCAGAGGAATGGCTCAGAGGGCTCCCATTGCACAGCACTTGCTTGAATTTCCAAAGCCCTGGTTTGCATGGGTCATGGCAAACAGTGAAAAACGGATCAGCTCTTTCATCACCACCTACTTCATTCACCTCATCACTGATTAGGCTAAATAACTGCATGTTAAAATTACGAAGAAGTGTAATGACTGTGCACGGTGGAGAGAAAAGAAAGTTCAAGACCTTAAGTCTATATCTGAGTCCCCACTCTCACAGATTCTGGTAAGATTCATGAAGCACTTTTGATAATTTTCACTATTTTTTTAAAGCAGCTGCACTGCCTGAGCTATTCAGAATTTTAATGTAATAGATATAATGTACTTTGCTGCTACTTTCTTCTCATTATAAGTGAAATGCCCCAGCCATATTCATTTAATACCACAGAGAAAAGAGAAACAAAGAAGACAAGAGAAGAAAGGTCACTGTCAGGCCAAGATCAAGTCTGGAAAATTTCAGCTTGAGATATGAGCATTTCAGGAAGTTATATGCAACTGAAACAATACAGGAATTATAACTGAAATACTGCAAGCACTTTAACCATAGCTCTTTCCATGCTAACCAAGTATTATTTAATGTATTTCATCAGCATTCAGAAACTCTTCTTGACATGAATGATCTGTGCTTTCAAGATCATTCCCAAGCTCCTTGGAAAAGCAGAGAAAAAGGGATGATTGGTGTTGGCCACAGCTTCAGCTGACAGAGATCAGCACAGCTCCCTCACTTTCAGTTACATCAGTGAGTCAAAGGAAAAGCAAGAAAAAGGAAACAAACCAATACCCCCCAACTTGAAACAGCTGATCTAGTTTGCTTATGCATTGCTTCCCCCCCAACACAGAAGTGATGTCTCTGCCAGCCTCTCACCAGAGCAGCTAATTGAAATGGGGCCTGTTCTGATGCCTCCTGCAAGGCTACATTTCTCCAGTTGAAGATAATTGGTTGCGCAAATCCCAAATTCAGTGGGATTCCTCCTCTGAGCACGTTCTCATTGTGTCCTTGCCCTGCTCCTCACAGGAATGCCATGAATGGAATGAAGCCTAATCAAAATTATCCCTGTCTCTCCAGAACAGATTTATAATTGTGAACAGAATAAATGCACCTCTTTTTCCCTTCACCGCTCCAAGCACAGAATCTAAAAAAGCATCCTATAATTGCTGAATTCCTACTGAGATAATCCTAGAATGATCATTTTTCCAAACAGTGCTCTGTTAAAAAATTCAGACATCAATGAAAATGCTGCATGCCAACTCAGGCATTTAACTGTCTACACAGACAAGAAAAACAAAAAACACAAACACCAAAGAAACAAAAAACAAAACAAAACAAAAAAGTAGCAAATGTTTCAAATTCACTCCACTTGACTCCAATTAGCAAGTGTTTGCGAAGGACAATACATCGAGTTTCTAATAGGATGTTCTAGAGGCACTGCCACCAGCATCTCACTTAAGTTCTTTCCACACACTGTGATACTGTGTTTCAGTCAGAAACTAGGTCATAAACTTCTCTATTGGAAAGCGTTTATAGCCGTTTGGACAGGATTATTCTGTTCAAGAGGTTATAATAATAAAGGAAGCTTGCAAGTATACTTTTTCCAAACTCTTGGTATGTCAATGCCAGTTTGAAAAATTGGCTCATTACTTATCCTTGTTTGGCTCCTCCAATCTCAATTTCTTGTTTGTTTTGACCTCCTTCTGGACAAATATAAAATTTACTGTTTCATCTGATTAACAGAAGACTAGTAAAATCTCTCATTTATTCCAGTTCCAGAACCAGTTTTACAAAAACATTGTCAGAGTTTCAAGAAGCATTCAGATGTTAAGAGTCCTGCCAAAGTTTACAGTCTACTTATATCCTGCTACAGAAAAAAAAGTTTACCAGAAAAATCCAACCCTGCTCTGTTTTTACAATTTTATACAAATCTCTGGCAAGAGACAATCCACCTCCACATATTCACATGCATCCAGAGGATCTGTGGATAAATCTTATTCTCTTTAGTCTAATCAAATTGTCCAATTCACTTTCTCAATTTCCAAAGTCTCTCAAACATATTTTTCTCAGACACTCCTTTCTGTACAGGAAAACAAAGAAGATTTGCCCTTCTCCCCACCACATCTCCCTTTTGAAAGCTTAAAACAGCAAGCAAGCAGATCACCCACAGTTCTAGTATTGCAAAAGTTTTCCATTTGAGGTTCCTTCTTTTGGTTCTCCATTAAATATCTGGTCATTTTGTACCACAAGCAAGTTCAGTGTCCATCAGCCTCACAAAAGGGATTCAGGGGAAAACTTCTGCCTGTTTTCTGGGGACTTGAGGAACAAGATGCCCAACAGTTTCCTCTAAGTGAGCAGGCTGGCTTGGCAGTCTTTTATATGCTTTTCCATGAGCCATCAGAATACACACAGTGGAGTCATCTTCAAGTGAAATAGCCTTAAGTGATATGCTAC
>VZTN01016000.1:32954-99080 GCA_013400515.1 Erpornis zantholeuca
AAAGATAGACACAGAAGGGAAAATAAGGCCACTTGGGAGAGAAAAAAGTGCACAATATTCATCTGGTTCTGTAATCACTTATTAAGTCCAAGATCTCCACTGTTTTTAATAAAAACAAAAATCAAGAGCAAAAATAACCCAAACTTCTATCCAGCTGCTTAAATTCTGTCTCCCACATATCCTCTGCCAAAAAGGAGAATCGGTATAATTAAATTATTCTCCTTCGACTGGCGCTAAGATTTTAGCTAAGAGCTGTTTTGGTTTCTGCTTGCTTTTACAGAATTTGAAATGCCTTTACCCTTGAAATTGTCATACTCTGAATTCTGTAGTTAGCACATTCACAGTATCAAATTTTACCTTTTCAGAGAGGCTGACCTTCAGCCTTTTCCAGTTCAGCAGTCCTACCATAATAGTTAACATCATATATATTGCATAGTGTTTTCCTGAGACTCCATCTAAGCAAGTCGAGTAGATTTATGCAATATTCACACTTCCTTCCACAGCCTTGACACCTCAGGTATAAAATGTACAGTCAGATACTCAGTGCAATGATTTTGCTGCAAAGGTATCATTGGGCAATTCTTTTCTTTTTCTTTTAGTCCATATGAAGTTTCTGTGAACCCGAAAGCAATGTTTTAAATGTGCGAAAGAAAAACAACAAGAAAACTATAGTTCAGTTCTGATTGATGGTCCTATATTTTAATGTCTTGCTGGGAGGCTCAACCCATTGAGTATGTATCACCAGGATATTTTAAATTTATGGTAGTTTCTTCCATGCAATCTTGAATCCTGTCAGGAAAAAAAAATGGCAGGATGACTGCTTTACAGATGACATAGCATCTTCTCTGTTGCTTTCTGTAACTCTAGGAGGTACAGAACATAAACCCCAAATTACTATTAAAATCATGGGAAATAAACTAAAAGAGGAAAGCAAGACAGGACTGAGCAGCTGCCTCAAACCTACTCATTAGGAAGGCACTAGCAGTGGGAGGGCCACAGAAGTCCCGCAGTGTTGTTTCATTTCAAGGAGATTTTAGTGTAGCTGCTTTTTAGGCTCTCTTTAAAGCTTTGCACCCATCATCCTTTCCTACCACCCCAATGGAGCAGAAAACGCCCAGCTCAACTCCTGCATCTCCTGGCATGTCAACCCAGTCCCCAGATTAAATGAAATTAGCAAGTATGAGGTTTGAAACTAACTTCAGGGGCTACTTGCTTCCTCCCTCCCGGAATTCAGCTGGGAAATATGGAACAGTACAAAGTGGCAGAGCCTGAAAACCCACATGGGATCAAAACACAACCTTACAAATTCACCGAAAGGGAAAGCACAGCCAAGACTACTCAACACAGAAGCCAGCACTGACTCAGGTGTGGAGCATGAGAGGTTGAGGTGGGAAGCAATGGCAAGCTCCACTGTCCTCTCTTGGCATCAGCTGTCATGGGACAGGAGGCTACTATGCCTCTTCTAAAGGTCTAGGCCTAACCTGGTCTCCGATCCACAGACACTGACATTTTGAGGTGTTTGCTGTGTTTATGCTCTTGTACCCTGCAAGTTGGAGAATAAAGTAAATTCCAGGGTCACTCCTTTGCATATTTTGTGTCCCTGCCTTAAGAAACCTCTTTAACACTGTACCTACACATCTGGCTCCAACCTGAACACAACAGTCTTCACCACATCCATCTTCACAATGCTCTTACAAAGGAAGAGGAGAAGGGGGCAATTAGAAGCCCAGAGATCCTCAATCCCTCATGTGACTTAAAACAGCACTTACCAAGCCTTTCACTTTAGGTGAAATGTGCACTCAAGAGTACCCACCTTCACTTTGGAGCACTGGCTGCCTGGCAGCTCTACCCTGCCAGCACAACAAGGTCATCCTCAGGCACACAGAAAGCTCAATGTAGCCCTGAGCATATCAGAGTTGTGCAAAAAAATGTTTGGACACACTCTGGACACACTGTTTTCCCTATCAGAAATGCAAGCATACGGGTGTGTAGGCATTTCATTCCCTCTTATACAGAAACTAAAGAATTTGTCCATGTTTTCCCAGGAAGCTTGTGAAACAGCAAGCATTAAATCAATACCAACTTCTGCCTGCCTTTGTGCAGGCTTTAACAAGCTTGCATTAACTTGCAAGGATATCAACAACATGACAACTATATCCTGAATTGGCACAGCCTTAAAGAACAAGTTAAGTTACCTAAACCACTCAAGAAATGCTGAAATTTATCCTTGTATTCAGACCTATAGTCATAACCACTAATGTGAAATAAAATTCTTATGGAAATTTATACAGTAGCAAGGCTAAAGACTGTAATAGCAGCAGCAGCATCTGTTACCAGGGTTACCAAATCTAGAAGGAAAACAAAAAACCAGCTGACACTGATTTACAGAGAGATATATGTAAACATTCACGTAGACAAGAGATTTATATTTTATATTCAGTGAATTTTAGTGGTGTAACATTAAAGACTGCTACTATTGAAGCTGAACCGAAACAATGTGAGGAAAGTTAATGAACAGCCACACCAAATGGCATACATCTGATTTCTTACCTGAAGTGTGTACTCCTGATGCATCCATCATTACTGCTGTCCCACAATAACGCTTCAGCAACCACGAAACAAAAAGATCTGGTGAACTCCTAAGTGTTTAAAAAGAAACAGCATGTCACATGATATAAAAGCCACCAAATCCATTGCAAATAGAACAATAATACTTCAGAATTCAGTGTGACACTGAATTTGCAATGATTCTTTTTAGTTCCAGAGATACTTTTTTTTTTTTTTAAATTTAGACTTTCTCTATGCATTCAAACAAAGTTGTGATACATTCTGCTGTGGCAGAATCAGAACCACATGTAACACAATTATCAACAAGACTAATTATTGATGGAGAAATCAACATGACATGCAAAAATAGAAGAATCAAAAGAGAAACAGTAATCCACGGTCAGTTTAATGATCTGGCACCTATGCTCCATCTACGTATTTACTTGTTGATATTAATTCACACGAATTCTAGAGAAGTTTTTCAGTTCTCACAAAAAAAAAATAACATTTCCAAATTATGGTTGCATTTTACAGAAACAATGACTTATGTTAATTATGAAATCTGTCTTTAATATTTTTCCTTTATTTTCAGGTGGAAAGCTCTGTGTTTAAGTGTCCAGGTACAAAGAATACTTTAAAATTCTGGACACAGCTATTTTTAGTGCTGCATTTTGACTTAAGAGCCACAACATGAGTACATGAAAAAGCTCTGCAACTTACATAAATGGTACCTCTGCAATGTCTTCTTTTTATAAATCAAACACAAAATCAGAAAAAATGTGCACAACTAGTGTTACATGCATCTGCTTGATTAACTGAGTAATGATGCAGTCAGGAAATTAGCCTTTCAGGTTTCATGTGCTGCAGTTAACTCCCATGACTGCAAGGACAGCGTCATAAACTTCATGGGCAAAACATGCTTTCGAGAGCACAGGAAAAGTCCTTCTTCATAACAGCACACAGATGGGTCTGCTTTTACAAAGGACACCATATTTTATTGTGAACTACATCTATATCACACATTTTCTCCCTGTTGCACATTACAGAACTAATTTCATCAGATCTAAGGTACACCATGCAGCCTCCACATAGGTCCCACTCAATTTCCAGCAATCTGTAGCACATGGAAGAACATTCTGGTTTCTGCTGCTTCAATGCAGTTGCCTCTCATTGACAGTCCAGGTGCCTGCTCCAATAAGTGAGGCTTAGCAAAGCATTGCTCCAGGATACAGCTACAATTGTCTTTGACTGTACTTCATTTATGATGATATGAAGCTTACAAAATCCACAAGCTCATCTCATACCCATCTCATCACCTACAAAACTCGAAATGTTTTATCTAATATTCATTTTTCTATTTTATGTCTTTTCACATCATTCCAATTTTACACAGCTGCCTAAAAGCCTGGAGAACCCCAATTACACAGCAAGGGTTTCAGTGTATCTCTGCGTTAAGAAATGCAGTAGGATCAGGTGATATTCTTATTTCATTAGTGACTCCTCTCATATTTGTTCTGTTTACAAATTAAATCAATAAATCAAGTAGACAAATGTATGTTAGCCTTATCCAGAATACATCTTATAAACCTGGTGTACATTCAAGCTGAAGCAGAGGAGGGGGAGACCCTAAATTACAGTTCCCTATTCATGTTTAAATCCCATTAGTGTGGACTCAAAAATGAGCCAATGAAAGACCTAACATACATAGAGACACCTGACAGTTGTACCATTACCTGCAGTGGCTTTGATCTATAATTTTCACCTTAAAGCCCTAAGGTCCTGAAAATCCAGCCAAAATATCGGCCAACTGTTCCCACCAAATGTGCTGTCAAACTCTACTATCTTCCAACAGAATCTCTGCAATTTCTGCAAGGAGACCCAAGATCACTGAAGAACGTAGGAAAAACAGAAACATTTCTAAAGCACAAGCTGCTTACATGAACATAGAGCCATTAAAAAAAAAATCAAACCAACCCATTACAAAATTAGTTGATAGAAGAACATACCTAACTTATTGAATTGCAATGCCTAACTTTAGAGGATAATTGCCACTTATGACTAATTAAAGCCACGCTAAGTATTAAACAAGAGACCACCAAAAACATTTGGCTCAAAGAGTGCTGGGGCAAGGGTATAGTGAAGAACAAAAGTTCATATTGAATGCTATTCAGACTGTGGCTCCTAGGCCACCCCTATGGACTGCTGGTAGTCCCTACAGTTTCAGAAGGTGCTCCACAAAATAATCATGAAGAGGGAAAAAAAACCAATAACACATTCTTGAGTGTGCAAGCAAGAAAACTGGAGAGAAATAAAAAGAGTAAGTCAACAGTCAAAGTTGAGTGTGATTCTCACCTGGTCACAAATGAAAGACATTATTGAAAAAAAATACAATGTTATCCATACTTTTTTTTTCTCCGAAAAAATAAAAAGGTACTAGGTGGCCTCCTGATGAAAGACAAGATTGATGAATACTTTTACAAGTTTTATTTCTTTGAAAATATATACTAGGAAGATAAGCATGTCTCAAAGGGGCAAAATCTTTGAAGCAAAAATACAGAACACAAAAGCACAAGACAGAACCCAAAATGCTTTCCAGTTCCTGGTGCTAAGTGTGTGCTTAAGCAGAGCCTCAGACCATTTTTGGGGAGACCTGTTCACGCACCAACCTTCATGCCTTTGGTTTTAACATCAGCAGGTAACCCAGATGGGCACCATGACATTTTCAGACAGGGGTTCATGAGGGTCACCAGCCTACCAACCAGGACTCACTTACCACCTCCAAAGCACAAATGAAGCAAAAGACAAAGCTAATATCAAGATTTAACCTTTAAAATTAGACAACTTTCGTCTGCTTGATTTCTTAAACCAATCAGGGCAGTCACATTAGTCCATTTTAATTACCTGATTTCCTTCCCAAGGAAATGGATACAAGCATTGCTTTGTCTACTCAGACAATAGTGCTGCCTGAGGCTGGAAGTCCAAAAATGCTGGGGAGAGAGTCAAGATCACTATGATCAAAATCGTTCCACCCTCTCTTTGAATCTCCATGAGAGACAGGAGAGCCCTGAAGGACCAGACTATTGCCCTGAGCAGTGGCTTGGCCCTTCACACCACTGACTTGAGTGGAAAGCAGCTGTAGCACAGTCACCACCAGCCAACTGAGATACTACTGAGTGAGGAAGCCCTTGCCAGCAGCCCCTCTGCTCTCCTCCCATTCCTGAGCAGAGTTGCTGCTTGGACATGAGACAGTGAGGTCTACATATGCAACTGAAGAGAGTCACTCACCCGAGAAATCCTTATTTTCTGCCAGGAAGCATTGAAAGCAGTTAGTGCTAGCTGTGGAAATCAGTCATGCTCTTCTGGAGCAATGAGATGTCTCATCTGGGTATTGCTGGCTGCCAGGCTCAGTTCCAGCACCACTGTCCACATGATGCCCCTTCTTCCTTCACACCAAGCAAAGTTTTGGGGCAGAAGATTTTGTGAAATGCATCAGAAAACATTGTTTCCTTCATAAATACTATCAATGCTTCTTAAAAGAACTACACTAGAAATTATTTTACAAGGAAAAGATCATTTGTAGGCCAGGGACTAAAGCACTACCATGAACTAGGTCAATCCCATCATTTGTTACTGTTCAAAAGTACAGTAACAGCGGGAAGAGAGGGTCAGGGTGGAATAATCATTTGTTAACAATTTTAATAGTAAATCTTTACTGGTTTTCCCTATGGATTCTCATAGTTATTATAGTGAAATTAAGTGTTTTTCCTCCAAGTGAACTCTTGTTAATCCTTTTATTTAGGTTCAGAGCTACAGTACATGACCCTGCAAGAACATTCATCTACAGTCACAGCTGGAGCTGCCGACTCACTGGCTTGAAGGAATTAATTTCTTTGCAAGGTGGAAGCAACTGAAAAGCCAAAGGCTTATCTACAGGAAAATCTGAATTTCACTAACTTATACCAAGAACAGGACAAACCAAAAATCTGTAATCAGTTACCTCATCAATGAGGTGTGAAAATGATGTAAAACATCAACGATGTGAAAAACTCTGGCACATTAGAGGAATACAATACGGGGGGAAGGAACATTCCGATGGTTTGTCCTACCACATGACAATCTAGGCTTAAAAAAGAAACCTGAATTTTAAAACCAGATTAAATTTCACTCCAAAGAACTGCCACCAAGAGATCATTCAGACTTCACAGTGCTCAACCCCAGCCACCCAGGCTTTCTATTATCTCATACCATTGACAGTAACTTATTCACTTCCAAGACTTATCTGAAGCCAGTTATAACATGACCAAGTGAAAAGCCTGTTCTTGCTTTACCTTGCTTGTCAACTTTTCAGTCCATTTTCTCCCATCTAAGTAAATAACAATAAAAGTGTGAAGAATGCTGGAAAGTCAGACTTACTAGGCATAGTGGAAAAGATTGTCTCCAAACAAAATATTACAAAGTAGAACCGTGGCCATCAGGTCACCACATGTAGATAGTGAAACAGGTCATGAGCAGGCAGAACTTAAAACATGAGTGACAACCTGCACTTGGAATCTAAAATGTGGATTTTCTGCTTTTGATGGTATTCAAGAAAGTACTTCAAAAGCAGTTTTTTAATAGTTTAATTTTCTCAATATATTAAAAAAAGGAAAAAAAAATCGTAAAGCAGTGTTCAGATTCAACCCTTCTTACAAGAAGCCTTAGATAAGCATTCACCAGATGCATCATGCTCCTGTTTTACACAGAATGCAGTGAGACATTATTAACTTGATCGTGCATGGGTACAGTCAGCACCTTTCTAATTATATGAAAGTTTGACCCATTAAACTGATCAGAAATATCTGTATTTCCACAAGCATTCACAGCAATTTATTTCAAGCATATTGCACTGAAGTGTTTACTTATGCTTTCTGAAGCTGAGCATCCCTGACACTTTTGAGACCTCAATATCTCGAATTTTTCAAATCATTGCTTTCCTAATCAATGAATAAAGAGACATAAAAGCTCCACTTAATGCAAATAATTCAGAAGCAGAATTTTTTTGAGAATTTAAGTACAGAAAACCCAGAGTACTTTTAATTTTTGCCCACATTTTAAGTATTGAACTTGGTTTTACATTTACAATAGGTTTCCAGCACATTCTATATGAGAAAATATTACAGTCACACTGGAATTCTTACAAGCCTCTGAAACAGCATGAACAACTCTTTACAAGAATTGTTAAATAAGTAGCAACTAACAATTAAAAGAAAAAAAAACCAAATAAATTTCAATTAATTTGATTTAGATATAGGATTTTTTATCAGTATGAAGTGAAAATATAATTAAATCTCACCAATGATGGAGCATTCTCATTACACATTTATTTTATCCTACTAATGCATTTAGCATAGCTGCCCACAACAGTGTGTTCTCAGAGACAGTACCTAGATGATTCGGGTCAGACTTCACTGATTAAAATTACTCCATCAGCATAGGGCATCCACTAAGGAATCCACATGCAGGAAAGAGCAAGTGCTGTGCAGCCTTTGGAGGCTTTCCCGCTGTGATCTTCTTGGATGAGGAGGACAAGATTTCATCAGTAAAGGCCAAAGGGAACACTGAGCCCCTCCACAGTACTGCTGGAGGGTGGGCTGGAGCTGCCAAAGTTACACAGATCCTTCCTCCCACTATACAAAGAGGTTCCCTTCTCATCACTACTTGATAAACAGCTTATTCCTTAAGAGATAAATTCATATTGCATTAACATTGCTACGCATGTTGCAATCATCAGCTGGCAAAGAATGATGCAGTAATGCTGTTCTGATGTTTTTCCTCTTCTAGTGTTTCTTAATAGTGCTGATTCCCACAAAGGAACAAATTCCCTGAGCAGGAGCCATCAGGTTACACAGATTAGAGTAGCCTTTGAAGACGAGCTGTGCCAACAGCACTCACAAGCTAATAAGGATGTGAGCAATGAAACCAGAGCTTGACACAGAATATTAAGGATCTCCAGCAGAAACCTGGCTGACCTAGTGGCATCACACTGCCAAACAGCCAGAAAACTCAACCTTTGTTTCTTTCCAAAGGACCAAAATAACAAGCAGCCTTCAAGTTAAAAGCTGACTTAATTCACTTACAAGAGTCGTCATGAGCTATAATGGCACCACCTCCCCCTCCTTTTTAATTTTGTTCTTTTCATTATCATTATCCCAGGTGGCTTCCAGGAAGTCCCTTGCAAACTAGTCACTATTATGAAGATGGCCTATTTTAATCACAGTCCCTTGACAAGAAAAGCTAATTATCTAACTTTTCTGTCTGAACTACCAGATGGCTTTAGTTCTATACTTAATTTGCTTTTAGTTTTCAGTAACTAGTGATCTTTGCACATTAGAAAATGTCAGAGATTACACAGAACAGAAATAATACCAGTACCAGTATCAGTAACTCAGACACAGGCAGGATAGAAACATTAAGTATTTACTGCATCCTTTTACTAAAATAATAAAGTTATTTAAGATGGCAAGCATCTGTCACATTTTGTCTTCTTATGGGACTCCCCAAAGGTGTGGCAGTAGGTTTTTCTTGTTATTGCATTGTTTGGGGTTTTTTTCTTTAAACAACATTAGCATCCACATCAAGGGAAGAAAGGGGGAGCTCCTGCGTTGCTCCCACCAACCCCTTTTGCACTTTCCCTGTTGTCCTCCTCCTGAAACCCCTCTTTTGGCTGCACCTACTTGCCTGAGGCAGCAGGAAGCTTGCAACACTGCATGCCATACCCAGCACACCTCGGGACTGAGTGCCCCAAAAGCACCTAAGCCTGGTGTTCCATGGGAATACGTAAACACTCAAGTTCGGAGGGATGGGAATACAGTGCTATTAGCAAGTACAGCTTCCATGTGTTTGCCAAGACATGAACCAAAGCAGTCAGATTAATGCTGGTCCCAAAACCAGGAGTTTAGGTGGGGTTTGAGAGCATCACTGTGCACGACATAAAACAGGGAGGGAATCTGGCCTGAGTGCATTGGGGCAGTATCTACCCCTGGTGTGCACTAGGAAAACACAGCTGACTCTGGCTAAAGACAGTGGATATCAACAAAAAACAAGACAAGGCCCAAGATAAGCCAAGTGAAGCAGTTTTGTGCACAGGATGCTGTATTCCAGGAGGGCAAAACCCACTGGATATTAACCCTAGCAAACATATCCCTTATGAGTCATGCTCATAAAAATACAGGCAATTTCCTCCTATATTATTCTCACTATACTTAAAAACTAGAGCTTATTACATAGATCTATTCTACACTGCCAAAAATCTTCTTTCCAAACTATGGCAACAATGCAAACATTGATTTATTTGGTTTTTTCCTGTTGGTTACAATTCCTGTGAATAACTGGCCATCCAGTGATACTGAACATTCACTACAAAATAATTGAAGAACCCAGACTTGAGAAACTGACTGACAACACAGAAGAAGTTCTTAACTTCTTTTTTCAAAAGAGAGTAGAAATGGAGTCTATTGTCTTGATATAAAATAGCATTGATAGGGAAGAAAACACTTCAAGTTTCAAGTTTCTAAAAAGGCACCACAAGAAACAGTAAATAAGATGTCAAATCATTTTTTTATATTATTTTTGTGTCTATGTGTCTTTAGACAGTCACTCACTTTTTTAACCACCTGCTCTAAAAGCTTTAGGATGTATTTCTAGAACAAAGAAAATAAGTTCACTTTCAGAAAGCAAATTTTAGTCATATTAGATCTAAGAACACATATACTTAATTTAATTATACTGATAGCAAATTCTGGGAAGGGAGAAAGGGAGAATCTTTGTTTCCCGTAAAGATAGCTTTTACTATCAGTTACTTCTCTGAATAACTAGAAACAGCAACATCATCATATTATCATAGTTTATACTAGCATTCACCATCAAACAAGTGTCCCTGGGTACCATCACAGCAACATTAGGATGCCTAAGCATAAATAACAAACAAGAGTTTTCTCAGATTTACAGCAGGGGCAGGACAGTAGGAAAGAAAAGCTGTCTGAACACCTTCCATTTCAGTGACAAAACTGATTTTTACTCGTGTAATGGTTGGTAGAGCTTCCATTTGTAAGGCTGCTCAGCTCCAAATTCATCGTGGCAAGGATGCTCATTGAATTAATGGAACACCTTTAGACTGACAAACTCTGAACAGTTCTCAGATTTGGGTCTGGATTCCAAAACCAGACCAGATTTGATCTTCTCAATCCTTAGTGGAAATTTTGTCAGGTTTCATTTTCTGCCACTAGAGTACAACTCAAGTCAGTTCTTGGAACAAGTAGTCCAACAGAAAATCAAAATAGAAGATTCTCCACCCCTTTAGTATTCGCTTGAAGGTATTCATGAGAGATTTATACACGCAGAACTTCCCAAACTGAACTATAATTTACATCCGTAGACTCCATAACATTAATCTTGCAACAATCACACTGTAATATCTATTTTTAGAGTTTTTGTAGCCAATTTAAGAGTCAGTGGTGAACATAAGAGGTCTTGGGAAGCTGACTTATAACAACGATCTCTAGTTATATTTCACAGAGCCCTAGATCCTCCCAAAATGGAAAACAAGGGTAACTATTGCCAAGAAAACTAAGTTTGCTTGATTTTTCCCACATACTGCTGTTCGATGCTCAGTTAACCACAGAATCACAGAATCAATGCTACACCCAGGCTTAAACACCTCTGGGAACAGCTACTCCACCACCTCCCTGGGCAGCCCGTTCCAATGCCCAACCACTCTTTCTGTGAAAAAATTCTCCCTAATGTCCAACCTAAACCTTTCCTGGCACAGCTTTAGACTGTGTCCTCTTGTCCTGTCACTGGCTGCCTGGGAGAAGAGACCAACCCCACCTGGCTACACCCTCCTTTCACGCAGTTGTAGAGAGTGGTAAGCTCCCCCCGAGCCTCCTTTTCTCCAGACTTAACACCCCCAGCTCCCTCAGCTGCTCCTCATAGGACTTGTGTTCCAGACCTTTCACCAGCCTTACTGCCCTTCTCTGGACACACTCCAGCATATCAACATCCTTCCTAAAATTGGGAGGCCCACAACTGGACACAGTACTCAAGGTGTGGCCTCCCCAGTGCCAAGTACAGGGGAAGAATCACTGCCCTGGTCCTGCTGGCCACACTGTTCCCAATACAGGCCAGAATGCCATCAGCCTTCTTGGCCAAGTGGGCACACTGCTGGCTCATGGTCAGCTGCTGCCAATCGGTACCCAAGGTCCCTCTCTGCCTGGCCACTGTCCAGTCACTCTGTCCCCAGCCTGTAGTTCTGCAGGGGTTCTTGCAGCCAAAGTGCAGGACCAGCCTGGGTTCTGAGCAGTGTCTGCTGCCACTCCTCAGTTAGGTTAAATCAGTGGGGGAGTGACTTCAAGATATGATTTTCAATTAACATGTCCTGGATTGGTTAGCTTCTGTCACATAGTCATTTGTCCAAGCAGCAGCAGCATGGGAGACATCTCATCTGCCTGCCCTGTCCTGGCTTTCCAGGCAGCCTTGGCCAAGTCTGTTTTAGGCTACATCCCATTACTGACCACAGCTCACCTAGAGGAACCCCTAGCTATGTCCTGCCCTAGTGTTGCCCTAGAAAAGACTCCTCTCTTTTTCCTACATCTTGGTTCCCACAGACCCAAAGGGAGCTCAAAAATAGCTGTAACATCTCTGCAGCATGCCCCGAATGGCAAACTGAAACACTGCTTGAGTGTTCTGTAACTCCAGGTCCCCACCGAAACAAAGAGCTACCCCACCACAAAAGTGATATAAAGTTTAGCCTATTAATAAACATAAATAACTCCATCAATAATGCCTACACAGGCAAATATTGACAAAGGGCAACAATTTCACAGAAGCAACTCAAGTACACTGAGTTCTCCTGAGTCATTCTTGCATGGGATTACTGCTCCATAGCGAATTCCTTTCAAAGCCCTATCTCACAGCATCTTCTCAAGCAAAAGCATGTTGCCAGTGCCCATTCTACAATCTGAATCACTTCCTGTCTGCAGCTTCATTACGTGGGAGCCTCCTTAAAGAAAAGTGAGGGGGTGGAGGGGTGGAAACCTCAGGGGAAAAAAGTATTTACAGCTAGGAAACCCAAGGACAAAACTTCTTTTCTTGACCAAGACTACTAGATATTTAAAGCAGAGCAGGTTACACCTCTTGAGAGCATTATATAAGCAACTGCATATTAATACTAGGCATTTCCTTCCTTTCTTCATGAAAGGAGTCAATTGATTGAATATGACAAGGAATAATTTCTTCCTTTTATTTTCATCCATCCTTGGTACATATCTGTGCACCATCACATTAAGAGTCCAACACAGTATATAAAGACCTGTGTCCCTGCAGACATTCATAGTATCATGTTAGAACTCTGATTAACAGCCATATCTTAACATCTTCTAATAAAATTACTAACATGGGTGATATACACCAGTATCAAAAGGCCTCCAGATACACACCAGCTTGGGCAAGCCACATGAGTGAGTTATCTTTAGTACTGGAAGGAACTGATGAGGTAATTCCTTCAGTAACTTATCAAAGAAAAAAAAATATATACAGCTTTAAATCCCAACTCACACTTTATCCCACGTAGCAGCAGGAGGGTTTTACTAATTGCAATCTGCAGAACATATGGACTGGAATACATCCCATCATCCGGCACCTCAAAACTACAGGCATTAAGTCGCTAAGCTTTAGCACACTGTTTACAATTTGCCTTATGAAAATGTCACTGCATTTTACATTACTAAGGCATACATGTAAAGAAAAGAAAGAAGCTTTATTGGCTGCAACCAACACAAACATCAAAGACATATAGTGCAAAGAAATCCATGACTGCCCTGTCTTTCCACTGAGGCTAAGCAAGGACAGTGGCTTTACAACCTCCCTTCTACACAAAATAGATTCAGAATCTTTTTTTTCTGCCTTCACATTTCCTGACTGCATCCTTGTGTAAGGAAGCCTCTGAGCCTTTGAAGCCTCCACCCAAAACAAACATGAATCTTTATAACTTTTGTAACCTGCTTTTTGGCCACCCAGTGAGAATCTAACAGGATCCCTTGTTTGAAGGCCACCACAGAATAATACTAGGGGAAAAGAAAAAGAAGATGAGAGCCAAATATAAACATTACATAATATTTTCCTAATGAAATATAAAGCTGTTTTAATCTAAACAGTATGTTAAGATCTTTATTAATCAACTTCAAATAAAGGACTATATTCATTAATTTAGCAGAATGAAACCAAAACAAGCAGAAAATAATTTTAACGTTTGGACAAGAATTCTAAAAATTGCACATCTCCCAGATAAATAGGCAGTACTATCCTAAATTTTGAAACCTCTCCTAAAGAGGCATTCCCTGGAGACATACCAACCTGTGACTGACATGGTTCCTTCTAAGAATAATCAAGCTTGTACCTTGTACCTCAATGTGTTACCAAGAGCACACGCTACACACAACTAATGGTGTTGAAACCCCAGACCAAGCACTGAGGAGAAGCTGTCTCAAGTTTCTGGAATCCCAGAAACACGTTTTGGGAAAGCTCTCTCACCCCAACCACCATCCCAGGTGCAAATGGAACAGTATAGCAAGTGCTGTTGCACATGTGACAATTCAGTGCCAGAGGGATGCTTCCTTCCATAGGCTATGCCTCCTGACAACTTTGAACATCTTCACTCTTAAAAACGTATGGATTGAGCAGTACAGCTAAAAAGGTATTAGATGCCACTTTGTGATGATCCAATACTGACTCCTATTTGACTCCTATTTATTTCACACTGTTATGATATACAACATCACAGTACCTTTTTATCTCCCCTCCACTCACATTTCTGAGAACATTTTAATTTCCAGTTTGCAAGAAAGTTTTCATTCTGAAGGATTCTGAAGTTACTTCTATATAGTATTGGTTACTTCTAAAGAAAACCCAAATGCAATTCCAGTTTAATGACTTTTTACTACTACATTATGCAAGCCTAGAAAATCCTTCAAACACAAAAAATTATACTCTGAGGATTTTTCTTATCCAAAACAACCTGTAACTTTTAGATACTTCAAACTCTCCCATGTCGTCTGTCTTACACTCATTTATTACCATTTTTATTTATCATCCCACAGCTGTATCTCAAAATAATTTTTAAAAGAACACTCAGAAGCGCACTGCTATGATACATCATAACAGTTAATTATTAATTACAATCATTAACTGCAAAGGCAGAGATACTGAAATAACACTCACAGTGAAGCATTCTCATAAAAGAAACAGGAAGAAGCACTGATCAAGACATATGGACAAATATCTGTCTCATATTGGCTGCTTTGTTTTTCCTTCACATTCACATGAAAGTTGCAAAGCACGTTTCTGCCATTATTCCTAAGAAAAAAAAAATAGTAGAAATACAGATCAATATGTGGAAGCTCTGTGGTCCACCTGTAGCACGTCTTCCCAGCTCACAAACTATCAATATAACACAGGAAAGACTACGAAAAACTGCACTGTTTAAGTGTTCTGGAACTTTTCAGAAAATTAGAGGATACATCCTGAGGAAAAAACACCCTAGATTGAGGCATTTTAAAAACATTCTCCTTTTCTTACACCTTCTAATTTAACAGCAGCTCTTCACAATATGTAATCCTTTGATCTCCACTTATTTGCTGTGGCACCTGCATCCTAGGGCTGGGGTTTTCTTCGTTTGCGGTTTCAGAAAATCATACTCTAGGGATCCACAAACAGAAGTGTCCAAAAGGTCTCTTGAAGTACAGAAAACCAAGGCTCTTGAAGAGAAGACAAATAGGCTGCTAGACACAGCATTTCTGCAATGGAACAGAGCCATATGCACACATAATATAGGACACACCAAAAGTGAGAGAAAGTGGTGATGTGAAATAGCTCCGCAGAAATGAACGCTGCAGTGAAAGAACACATTTTGCAAATCAGGGCAATGAATATTTGATCCATAGTGACAACCCCTGTTATTTCTTTAAAGTGCGAGAAAAACTTTAAGATACAATAAAGGTATCACAGCTCACATGTTATCTCGTGTAAGAAGGTTCTGGGTGTTGAATGAGCCAAAGGTAGGAAATTCCCTAAAGGTGTATGTACTGCAGTGCCCTGACACAAGCAGCCAGCAATGGCAGGGGCCAGACTCCTGGAATCCACTGATACCAGGCAAAAATGCAAAATAAATCTGGGACCGCTCAAACCTGCAAGCTCAAAATACCATCAAGAGGATGTTTGCTGTGGGGTGCACTTAGATTTGCAAAAAGGCAAATTGATACAATATTCTGTATGTTCAGCTACCATCACTCAGTGCTACAGATCATCTGACAGGACTTACACATTTAGCAAGAAGCAAAGAATTGTTAGAAAATAAATAAAAGTCTTATCAACACCCTAAGCATAAATATATCTTGAACTGTATTTCCCCATGTTTAGGATTTTTTTTGACAATTAATTACTTTTTTTAAGTAGATAATTGTAACATACAGTACCACACCATGTAAGCAGACACAGTACTGACAAAACACTACTGTCACCTTTTTCCCCCTATAATGTCTGTCACTGCCATTCTGGAACCAGGCATTTGCTCTCCCTTTAAGACAGTGCTGCTCACAGCTCCCTACTTAGCATATGGAAAGAGGAAAACTTTCCTCAAGGAAACATCTTGAATACACGTTAACTGCTGAGAATTTAAGAAAGATACACTAGAGAATTATTAGCTTTATTAAAACCTGAAAATACTGAATGCGCACACAGCAAGAAGAGGATAAACTTGTCTATTTCTCACTGTATTTCCATTTTTTCAAATTCTATACAAAAAAGGAAGGATTCAGCATGACCCACTTTGCTCATCTTCCCTCCATCACAAGAACAGTTCAAGTGAAAATAATCCCTTCTCACTCACTACACATTCTCGGTAAGGCAATACCTCAGCTGAACAGCCCACATCATCCCAATTAAGATACTGAATGGTTATCTTTCAAACTGAATCTTTTTTTTCTGCTAGACTTATACAGTGCTAGGTACCAGTTGCACAGAAAATTCTAATATACACACACACACTCCCCATGAATAAGAAAGGTCTTCTGTGAGATTCTGGCTATGCACAAGCATTCCTTCTCTTGCCAGTAACCAGCGTGTAAAATAACTCTCCTCCCCTGAAAATCTCCTTTTATTGGGGTATTTGTTTCAAATTCATCTAAAAAAACTGAATCGACTGACAAATCTGAAATAGCTAAACTGCCATTTACAACTGCAATCTGGCTATGGTCAAACATTTGTTATTTTTATTTGAAGAAGATCGAAATTATTTTCAGAGTAAAGCACTTTTTCAAAGGCCCTTGCTGCAAATTCAAATTATGAAAACACATCACTGACAACATTAATATATTCCTTTCTGTGAGAGTCAGTTTTGCATTCCCCATAGAAAGTACATTAACCTCTTAAATAAGCAACCCATATAGGCTTGTTTCCAGCTGTGTGTAAGCAGATGAGACTGAAAATACTCCAAACCTCGAGGCTGGAACCAGCTGCTGTTTTTTAAAGAAGCATTTGTTTCATCCTAACATCCTCATCGATAAGATAAAAATAAATATTCTCACAATTCGAAAATCTCCTTTCCTGAGTCATGGAAAAAAGAATTAATCTTTTATTTCCAAGAAACCACTCTTCCATCTTAAGAGAATAGAACAGTAATAAGAAAATTCATAAGACACCAGAAAAATTAATATGAATTAAATATGTAGCTCAAAAAAAAAAAAAGGTAAGTCTTTGGTATTTCTACAAACCACCTTGAAATAGAAATTGGTTTTTGGGTTACTTAATATTGTGATTTTGAAAGGGAAAAAACAAAAAACACCCCCAAAATACTCCAACTATCATACTTGAGATTCACAAAATAATAAACTTTTTCATAAGCTAAGACCACCCATCTTCTGTACCTCCAAGGATGGATTCCATATATAGAACATTCCATGTACTTGACCACCAGAAATCTTAATTTCTACACCAGAAGTCATCTTACTATCCATCCTTGAAGGGTAGGAGTAAGTATTAATCCAACACCAACGCACATAAATCATCGTTTCATAAGAAAAGAAGAGGCAATGACTCCTCCAGAAAGAGCTACCACACACACTTCTCCAGAGTGTTGACGTCCCTGGGAATTCCTCCTGCCACTCACAAACAAGTAGCAGGAATTAGACAGCACTTGCTTACTTGGGGGAGGGATGGGGTGCTGAGAGAGAAGGGAAAGTGGCGGAGGAAGCATTCGGAGTGGTTTTAGCTGCTTTTTGCATGATTTGATCTCTAGCAAGAAGCCTGAGAGCAGCTGCCACGGTGTGTCAGCTCCCTGCAGACCTGAAGTGATGTATGGGATCATGGTTTGGGAATCTTTAGACCAGGTCACTGGGAAAAGCCATTAATAACAGAGGTACAAACCCCAGTCAGTGACAGCATACAGCTTTAAGTAAAAACATCCTTTCTAATTACAGCTGTGTTTGCACTCCCGTTAAACATTGACATTTGATAAGCTCACACAAGAGGGTCCTAAAGAAAAACACTCACTAAATATTTGTTTTAATTTAAATACAGTGTGACTCAGTTTTGGGTAGGTCTCATCACCTCCAACTGGAATTCCCAGCCGGGTCAGGGACCGATGATGGAAGCGGCAGAGCTCAGCGGAATGTCCCAGGGCAGATCCAGCCCAGCGCCTCTCCTTCCCACATGGACTCCCCGTGAGAACGGCTCGAGCTGGGCTGGCTCTGTGCTAGCTCATGCTCAAATCCGCATGAAATCACCCCTGAAGAGGCTCCTGAGTACTGGGGGAGGAATTCTGCCTCTGCCCCAGCCCCCAGGCAGATGCCTCTGCCCTCTCTATTCTTCACAGCACAGTGACATGCTGCAAGTAGGAAACCTCCTAGATTAATAATGAGAACAGGCCAATGATCTCCCTGGACTGCATCCATGTCATGTGAGCTATGAGAACTTGGATTTATTTCAGTAATGGAAAGGAATGAAATGCAAGGAGAAAGAGGAGGTTTTCCACACAGTTGTTCTATATCTCCAAGGAAAGAAATGGGACAAAACCCACAGAAAGCCATTTCTGGTGCACACTGCGGGGCAAATTTCTAAACTGTCTAAACTTTCAACCTTTTTTGCATTTTCAACTTTGTGCACTTAATAGTATTCCTGTTACTGATTTTACATAGTACTTTTATTGTGCTCTTTTATTAAATCTACATGATTGGCACAGAGCAAACATCCTCACCAAGGAGATGTGCACCCAGGTTTGAATGCATATACAGTGAAAAAAAAAACCCAGACATTGGGGAAAAAATTTGGCACAGTTTTTGGTCACGGTTTTATTTACAAGCCACTATGTCCCAGATGCAAGCCACACGCATCCTATTTCCAGTGGTGTCAGCGTATCAAGCTTAGCCCTAAAATTACTAAGTTAAAATGGGATGCTTGCTTTCCTAAAAAATAATGCATTTATTTAAGGCATGGATAACTCACACTCATGAGAAAGAGGGAGGTACTCACCAAGAAAGCACAAAAACTGTTCCATAGATCCTATCTCTGTCACACTGTTTCTCTCTTTTTGCTCTGACTCTTCAGCTGAGTAATTGCCAAGAGCATTCATTACTCCTCCAGCAGGCTACCAGCTTTGAATGCAAAAGCCTAGAGATTATTTGGAAGATCCCTATAATGCACCAAAAGGCCGCAGACCAAGTGCACAGAGGTCTAGGCTAACCTGTAGACTCTATTAATACTAAGTGACTCCAGGCCTGCTGCAACTAGTAAGGTGAGTGGATACACACAAAAAGAATTTCACCAATGACAACTTCTATATGGAACAGTCTTTTTCCCTTTCTGACACTACATTATGCTGCTTCTTTTACCTTGTTTGATAAATGGTGCCCTCCCAAAAAAAAGTCTGAGAGTTGTCCCCTATTATTGATGAGACTACTTTCATAAGCAAGAAAAAAAATGAGATAAAGCTGTTCTAGCCACTGCTTTAGTGAGAAGCAAAGACTGTATAGAAAAGTTGACTGTCAACAATTTCTGCATGTCAATTTAATGAGAAGGATCAAATAAAAAAAAGTAAATGCTATGGGGACTTTAGGATCTCAGAATGGTAAATTTGGAGAAACCAAGGAAATTACTGAGGCTGTCCTCAAACATTTCAGCTCAAACACAGAAATACCTCACTTGAAAATGGCAAATGTTATTCACACTCCCATTCCAAGCAGGAAGGGAAAAAATGGTATGGAAAGATTGGAAGATTGCCCGGATGAATAAACACTTCAAACAGGATATTGAGAGGAAGTCCAGACTCCACAAAGAATGAGAAGATTAATTAAGAAGAAGACAATGTCTCAGGGCTACAAAATGTTGAAACTGTAAAACAGGACAGAAGCTCAGCCAAAGGGAACTCAGCCCAAGCAACCCAAAATGAGTTTGCCACGCGTACAAGGACGACTTCTAGAATTTCACTGTGGCTGCTGACTGATTCAGGAGTATTGGCAGCCAGGCACAGGGACAGCACGACCGGGTGGGAGGGATCCCCTCCCCAGCTCCTCCCAGCCCACCATAATTTAGATTTCTATCTACATGGCCTACCAACTCAACTAAAGCAATCACTCTGGATGCACCTTTTCTCTCATCAGGTGAAGAGAAAGGCCAGTTGCACTGCACTGAAGTGTCTCCCATAGAGCTAACTGAAGCAGATTTTAAGTGCTGCAAATGACACAGACAAATTTAGAAGCAGAGAGGAAAGGCGAAAGACAACCACTGTTTGGCCATTTCTGTCATCACACAAATGACACAGGCCGAGGCAGTGAAGCTGGAAGCCTCAATGGGTCACAGGCTCAGCATGGCGACTGCCAAAGTATTTCTGAGGCTTGCCGTGGGCTCTGGCTACTCCTTCGAGCAAAACAATCTGCTGCATCTTCTCCCACTCATTTCCTGCCAAGCAGGAGGCCGCAGGGCCCAGAGAAGGTTACTCTAGATAGATTTTTCCATAAACATAAGTTATAATGTCTCTTCTTCACAGTGTGCTATGAAACAAGGGTAATAAAGATGCACTAGTAGCCCCTTTGGAGCAATAGCTTTTTCTGCTTTCCTCTCTATTTTATTAGAGTTGCAGTACCAATAACATTTCTCTCCACACTTTCTCCACACTTCGCTCCCTTCATAGCCAAAACATAATAGTTTGTTAGACAAAGCAGATTTAGAACCATACCATTTCATCTTCTACCTACCCTTCCATCCATATACAAAAACACATCCTATAGAAAACTTTTGCTTTAATGGGTTCTCTAAGTATGTACCAATATATACAGGGGGGAAGGGCTGACAGTGTTGGTGATGTGGTTAGGAACAGTTCCTTGTTACCAACCAAACCATTCCTGTAATCCTTTCCCAATAATAGATGACACAGAACAAAATACAAATACAGAACAAAATACAAATACAATACAAATATGACTGTCTTCTGGCAAAAGTTAACATGGAATATAGTTTTTGGCAAAAGAAGGGTACTTTTGTCACTGCTAATTTGCTCAGGTCAACAGGTCCCAAAATAAAGAGATACATTTGCATATTCACTATGTATGGCAGCTCAAATTTTTCAAGGATTAAAACGGAAGCTATAGCTGAACTTAAAAGATACATGGAAGCAAGAGAAATGCAATATCCTAATTGAAAACAAGAATATATCTCATTTCTTTAATGCATTTGGATGCTTTTACACAAATACAAAACTGACATTAAAGTCTAATGTTGCTATGGGTGTCAGTCAACTTTCCAGGTCTGTGATTTCTCATTAAATCACATCTCATCTTATTAATTTCTTATTGGATTTGATATTTTCAGATTTTCCTAGATTAAAAGCTTAGAATCAGTCAATCAAAAATATTTTGAAAGACAGTCATTTACAGAGCTTTGTTCCTTCAGGGCCTAGGAGCATACCTGCCATGACCAAGGTGCATGTATAAAAATTGCTGCAAAGATACATCCATGCATCGACTGAACCAATATGACTGGTGTTCCCAGAAACTCAAAGCCTCAGACACACTCCACTCCCTCCAGGCAGCAGGCTTTGAAACAGGCCATGAAGGTCAATAAATATCTCCCCAGGCCTAAGAAAAAAAATATAGCTTCAAGAATATGACATCCACAAAGCCATACTACCTTGAGCTGAAATGGGCTCTCAGACACAGAAACCATCTTGCAGTAAGAGCAGCAGAGAAAAGGGAGAACAATTTCAAAATCTACCTTGAATGGCACTCAGAAGGGGACAGTCAAAAAAAAACCCCACACCACAAAAACACCACACAAAAAAATAAAAACACACATACACTTGTAAATAAACAGCACGTTTTACAACAGCATCAGCTCCTGTGGAAATCACGGTAAGCAGCCCCAGATGGAGCACATTAATGCAGTATCAAATGGCAGGAGCTGACAGCTGTTTCAAGGTTTGTAAGGAAGAAAAATCAGCTCAGCCTGAGGAAGGGCTAGAAAGACATAGGCCTTCTGCCTTTGAAGCACTTCACAGGACAATGTTTCAAGCAGTGCACCTGTGGATGGAAAACTTGTGGGGTGGGAGAAGAAAATGCAAAACAATTAGAAGAAACTTGTCATATCTCTGCCTAATTATTTGCTATGATCCAGCAGGTATCATCTTAACCAAACAAAGTTCAGCTACTTTGTTCTAATAAAGTCTAGCCCTTCCAGGGGTGCAAGAAAGACCCAGCAGCTGCAAAAGCAGTTATTCTTGTGCTAAGGAACACAAGGAGATGTGGCACAGAGCCACAAGCACCCTCGGTGCTCTGCTGAGTACCATGGGCAAATTGCAAAGATGGTTTTACCAGTTCTGGACCTTGCTACTTCAGCAATTACCTACTTGTGTCTGAAGAGTCAAAATTAAGGTCAGGAAAAGTGATGGGGGTAGGAGAGTTTGGAAACAGATAAGAATAACCATAGACCAGGAATTTTCCATAAAGGGCACCAGTTCTGAATCTTTCTTCTAGGCTTGCTGCATGACAGCACATATTTGTCAGCACCTCAAATAACTGCAAAGATGATATTGATTTCAATGTATTTCACTGGAAACCTGAGGGAAGGTTAATTATTTGCTTTTGTTGTTGTTTCCTTCTAAAATTTTGATCTGAGCATCTGGAAGGAGTTACCTTTTATTTTCTTGTCCTCTTGTATCTCCTCTAAAAACTAGCAGTGTACAACTCATCTACAGAAACATTTAACAAAAATTTTAAGTTCCACAAAAAGGAGTCCTGCAGAAATATGAACAGATGAACTAATACAGAAATTCTTCTTCAGAAGTTTTTCCAGGATTCCTTTGAGTGAGAGGAACACAACCCAAGTTTTTCTACTGTGATGAGCAGCACCCTTCTGTAGACATGTTCTGCTCTCCCCACAATATTACTTCCTCAAAACTAAAAACCAGGAAAAAAAGTTACTCTCTAAGTCTGTATATCAGCTCTGTACTAGTCCATTAGTAGTAGGATATAGTCATGAAACCTGTATAAAATCCAACAGAGAAGTAGATTAAAAATTTCTGAAGACTCAAGCCTATGCGTTTAAATTACTGAACTAGAACTAAGAGAGATGATGATAAAGAGTCACATCTAAATAATCCTCAGATATTTCAGCCACTCTAGCAAATATTTGCTGTTTCTATAAATCTCCTCTCAGCACCTGTCAAGAGTACAGCCAGCAACATGGGGAAATAAATACATTCAGCAGGCACAGATTTCCAATAAATCCAGTGAATTTGGGAGCTCACTAATTCCCCTCTACAAGCAAGAAAAAAAATTTACTAAAAACCTTAATCTCCCATGTGCTGATACAGCACTTCCCAATTCCAAATCTCACTGAATTTCCCCCAGCTGTCAGCACTGAGCTCAGCAGGGGCATCAGCAGGGGAGTAAGGGCAGGAGCAGGACTTACAGAGCACAACATTCACTACGCTGAGACTGGAGGTTAATGCTGAAAGACAAGTTGTAGTGGAAGGAGGAAAAGGAAGCCATGCATCAAATCAAAGCCACACATTTAAACTGGCTTGGTTTTCCCCTCCTACCCATCCTTTAAATGTGCTTTTTTCCTGGGTTGCATCTTCCACCACGTGAAAAGGGGGGAGGGTTGTTTGTTTGCTCCAATATTTACTTATTCATTCTGCTTGCGTTTTACTCTCCTCAAAATCCTTGCTGTTGAAAGACAATGTATTTCTTCAGCTGGGCCCCAGTGTCAAAACTCACACAGGGGACCTGAACTGCTATTTTAAAGCAAGCCATATGCAAGAAAAATCATTAAAGGGAGACACAGATAAAGCCCTGGTGGTGTTTATAGCCATGTTACCTTAATGCTACTGTGCCTGTTGCACCTGTAAAGCCTGCTACCATTTGTGCCTACAAGCCACTATACTGACACGCAGCCAGAAGGCCTGACAGGGCTGCTAAACTCTGGGAGGGAAAAAAAAAAAAAAGACTAAGCAAGTCTTTGTGTAACAGATAAAACCTGAAGGTTGCAAGGTTTTGGGGTTTTTTTACTTTTCCTTAAAACCATAGTGGAAAAGGAGTATTTTCTTGGTTGAATTGGACACCGTCATTCCTTCTCTTATTCTGATTTCTCTCAATCTTTATAGACTCAATCCTTTAGGTTGGAAACGACACCAACTACAAATGTTAACCTAGCACTGCCAAGTTCCCCATTACACCATGTCCCGAAGCACCACATCTACACGTGTTTTAAATACCTCCAGGGGTGGTGACTCAAACACTCCCCTGGGCAGACTGGTCAAAATGTGAGTATCCTTTCTATGAAGCATATCCAATCTAAACCTCCCTTGGCACAATTTGAGGCCATTTCCTCTTGTCCTGTCACTTGTCCTTTGGGAGAAGAGACCGACCCCCACCTCCCTAACACCTTTTTCCAGGCAGTTGTAGAGAGTGATGGGGTTCCACCTGAGCCTCCTTTTCTCCAGGTTAAAGAATCCCAGCTCCCTCAGCTGTTACTCACATGATTTGTGATTCATGCCCTTCACCAACTGTGTTGCCGTTCTCTGGGCAGCTCCAGCCCCTGCATGTCTTTCTTGCAGTGAGTAGCCCAAAACTAAACACAGGATTTGAGTTGTGGCCTCACCAGTGTCAGGTACAGGGGGATGTAATAGGGAGTACTTCTGCTGGCCACACTACTGCTGATCCAGGCCAGGATGCCACTGGCCTGCTTGGCCACCTGGGCACACACTGGCTCATGTTCAGCCACTATTGACCACCACCCCCAGGTCCTTTTCTGCTGGGCATTTCTCCAGCCACATTCCCTGAGCATTCAGCGCTGCAAGGGCTTCTTCCGAACCAAGCACAGGACTCAGCACTTCACCTTACTGAGCCTCATATAACTGGCCTTGAGCCATCAATCCAGCCTCTCCAGATACCTCAGCAGAGCTTTCCTACCCTCCAGGATCCACATTCCTGTCCATCTTATTGCCATCTACAAACTGGCTATGGGCACCCTCAGTCCCCTCATTAAGATCATCAATAAAGATATTAAACAGGACTGGCTCCAGTACTGAGCCCTGGGGAGCAGCACTACGGCACAGAACACAGGCAATGGTGACACCCCTCTGCAAAAATTACTGGCAAATGGTTGCAGAGCACAGTAATGCCAGAAGTTCTGAGCTACTCAGAGGAAGAAAAAAAAAAATAGAGGGGCCTGAAACAGCCAGTCAGTGCTACATGCTACAAATACAAAACAAATAGAGTGCAGTAAGCATCAGGTTCTGGCCACCATCACTTGTGTATTTGCATCCTTCCCAGTCAACCTTCCTCATTTCACAGCCATCCCACTAGAAATACCTTCTGTGTCTGCTCAACATCTCTGCCAAGCTGAGCTCATGCTCTTATCAAATAAAAACATTTCAAGAGAGTTTAGCTGTTGATTATTCACCTCCAGATCCCAGGAAATGCTATGGTCAAATTCTCTGTCTGACTCATAGATTTACTTAAATGCTTTGCACAAGTTTCTCCAGCCAAAGCAATAGAAAAACACTTTGGAAATCCCGAAGGGGTGACCTTGTGCACCTCAGCTGAAGCTTGGCAGAATTAAAAGACCTGGTGTGTCCCACGTGCCTGTCACCTGCTGTGCCTGGAAGCCCATGCACACATGTACTTTCACACAGCAAGAAGACCTCCATGCTTTTTCATCCATTTCACACCACAAGGGGGCTAGGAGAGAGCATGAAGAACCCCCAACAAAGGGAAGCTGTGGAAGCCTGTGGCCAGTAGGAAGGGGTGAAATGGATTCTCCTCAGTGGCAAGATGTAAAACTGCTCAACACATGCTGGCAGACCATACCTGGAGCTCCAAAAAAAAGATGGCAGCAACTTGAATCATTTTCACTAAAAACAATCCCAAAACAAAAACAAATCAAAAAACCAACCAAACCAAAAGAAAAGGAAAAAAAAGGAAAAAAAGGAAAAACTCTTACAAACAGTCCCACTGACAGGGAGAAATGGTAAGTGTGCTCCATGGGCCACTTGTGGCTCACAGATGCCACATTGGCTTCTCCCCCCAGTCCTCCCCTTCCTGAGGGACATCAGATCCACAAAAATACATCAGAACAACACTTTTTTGTATTGTGCCACTTTACAGAATAGCACCCTGGATTAACTAAGTCAGGGAAAAACACTATGGTTTATCCTGTCAGGACACTCCCTAGGAAGAAGACAACATGGTTTCCATTATCAAACTGCTTACAGGTTTTAATCCTGTGATAGTTAAAAGTCCAACTATATATACCAATAAAACTAATAAGAGGGAAGGAGCAAAGCCCTGGGGACAGGTTCCTCACTGCATGTCTGGACTAAATGTAAAACTGGCACCCTGGCAGCTTTACATGCACTTCAAAACCAACCACCGTGACAACCAACCCACATGTGGTAGGAAACAAGTCTCATACGAGATCCTCACACTCTGCTGGGCCACAGGATGTTAAAAGAGTTAAAAATGAAGGCATGCATGCCATGGTGAGTAATATTGGTGTGATATTACTCACTGTGTCACTTGTTCCACCAGTAGCCCATTGGACAGCAAAGGCTGGAAATCAATGAACACAAGCATCCTGTTCTCAATTTAAAAAAAACCAACATATATAAACTCTTGTAATGTTCATATATGCATAAAAACCCACACTTCTTTTAACAGTTCAGGTTTTTCATTAACAAGTCTTGTTTCATCAAGCAGTAAGACTACAATCATTTTGGTTGCATAATTTTACTATAATAATTTACATCGCCACCACCCCAATTAAAAAAAAAAAAAAAATCAATCACAAAACCAAGACCAAAACAGCATGTAACTTCAGTTGAGATGATTGTATACATCACAATCCCTCAGACTGAAAGCATTCAACTTGAATTTGGCAACAGCTTTCCCAGTGCATCTCATTGATGAGATGAGATGATAAATGAGCCTTTGACAGGCCAAGTTCTGCAAGTGAGAGATTTGTTGAAATTTTACTCTTCTAAAGTTCCTTCCAGCTGACAACACGGCTACATGAACAAATTCTTTCTCACATTTATCGGACATACTTCACTTTTAAAGGAGCCAGCTATTGGGAAGTAAATCAATAGGAGCATCAGCTGGCTTCCTCTGGGCATTTCCAACTGCTCTCCAGAATTTCCCATGGAATGTCAAGAGTTTATGCCTGGTGATACATGGCAGAGAAGGAACACAACCTCAAGAAGCCAACCACTTGTGAGCACTAAACACAGAGAAAATGAAACAAGAGACTCAAACAAAAAGTATTACTGCTAAAAATACTTTCACTCACCTCAACTAAGATCTCCACGGAATCTTCTACTCTGCATATAGACATTTCTACAGACCACATGTCACCACTAATATGGCCTTTTTCCTACTACTACTTACAGGACAGCATAAAAATTTAGCAAACCATATACATATTCAGATCTGTATGCCACCACTTTACTATTATTAAAATTGAATGGTTCGGGAAACTACTCTCACTGCAAACCCCTCCTTCACAGATCTTTGATGGAATCCTGCCACTTTTAGAAAAATACTGGAATTCAACCATCATTTAAATAGAACCCATCAGAACAGCACCCATTTTGTTCCCAGGTAATAAGCAACACAAATTCTAACCTGGGGAGCAACCAGACTGCCAATACAGAAATAGGTAGCACAGCAAAAAGGAGGAAATATACAAAGGAAAGAAGAGGAAATATTAGTACTTTTTTACAAGTGAGGAATTAGGCACAAAAAGTTGCAATAAAGGATGAAGGTGTCATAGAACATAACCTAAATGGAATTCAAGTAAGAAATAGGGAAAAAACATGCAGCCAGGAAGTGGACAAAAGCAATTTTTAGAATATGAATCTCCTACATTTGAAGAGCTCTTTTGCATATGTCACCTGTCAAAACAAATGTAGTGCAACAGAGAATAATGCCTTCAAGCTAAGCTAATTATCTCTACCTGTAGCATCCCATGGATAAATTCTGTGTTACTGACTGTAAAATAGCATATATTAAAAAAGAACAGCACTGTTATGGTAAGCATTCCTACACTGAAACACTGCACTAAATTCAGTGTTATACTAAACTCAAAAGTAGTTCAAAGGGGGAAGGGAGGTGTCTCCAATGAGGAAAAATAACAGCTGAAGTAGACATTTTTAATCATACAGATTTCAATGCATTGCCTAGAGGCACTCTGCATCACAGAATCAGAAAACTATGGAAAATAAATGTTGCGACCAAAGTTTACTTAAGAAGAAAGCTTTTTGTTTTCCAAAGTACTAGGCCATTCTAGAGGTTTCACCTTTTCCCTCCCTCCACTGGCCTGCAGGTTCTTCACAGTAAAGCAGATTTCAAGCCTTATTAACAATAACTCTTCTGACCATGTTTTTTGTTATTAGTCTATATTAACTTTAAAAAAATTGTTGAAGGTTCGTTTTCTTTTCTGAAGCCGCTTTGAATGCAGCACAGGTCTCAAAGAAGATAAGCTGCTTTATCTCACTTTTCCAGGCACTGAAAAGAATAAGGACAAAAAAGCTGACAGGACATATCTGGGTAAATTATGTACACTCCCACCACACACCACTTGGAAACAAGCGGAATCTGGCCATGGAAACATTAATCAGTACTTCATTTAATAGCACTGAAACACCATTCCTTAAAAAAAAAAAGGGTAAGAGAAGAGACAGTGCTCAATGATAACACTGTTAATATATGAAGCTGCATAATATTACCACGGTCACAGTCAACACAGATATCCAAACAATGCACATTCATATGCGTGGGGACTCCATTTACCATATAATTTGTCTTTAGCCTAGAGATTCAAAGCTTCACTTAGAAATAAATGAAAAGTAATGACTTCTCGTGAACTTTCCCTAATTTGTAACCAGTTAATTTCCTCCTCCTGGTGAAAGTCTGTTGTATGCCACACATTCTGCTTCAGGCTGTTGCTGAGATGGGAAAACTGTGATTCCTTTCTTCCTATTATAGACTTTAAAACCAGGAATTACATCAGTTATGAATTTTTTAAGAATAAAACAAATATTAAAGATATTAGCAGAATGCTGGAAGAAAATTCTCAAGACTATAATTACATACATGAGGAAAGAAACATTTAAAAATATATTAACAAATACAATGCTTTCAATTTTATCAGGAAATAGTGATAGAATTAACACCACTGACAGCTGAACAACATTCCAAAAAAAAAAAATTCAGCATGTGAAGAAAGAGCTGGCACAAGGAAAATACACTCAAAATCAAGCTTTCTGTTGCAGACTGCATGAAGGCAATAATGCTGTAGTCCCAAAGGAGATCTGACCCCATTCTCCCTCCTCCATCCTTCCCTTGGTGGTAGAGTTCCTCATTAATACACAATTCTACAAAAGGTCTTTAAAGGTCCTGCAATTTAAAAGTAGCTTCCAGAAACTATCTTGAAATCAGGACAGTTCATTAACTAGCCTGATATGCATAACTTCTTCATAGTTACTCACACAAAAAATAGTATCAGTTCTTCACAAGCCCACTGAGAAAACCTTGGAATTTAAGCCCCATGGCCTCAGCCTGGGAAGCTTGGCAAGAGAAGGCATAACAGCGATTCGCACTTCAGCTTCTTACTCCCGATACAGAGCCTCTCACTGGGAAGACTCCCAAAGCATTTTACAAGCAAACTATCAGTACCAACCCCAATCATCACTGAAACATGGTCCTTTGCATCAAGTCAGAAGCTCAGGAGAAGGAAGATGACTACAGCACCACACAGGTGAGACTCAAAGGAGAGATCAGGGAAGCAGCACTCCCCTCCTCACACTGGGCCTAGCCCCATCAGATGAGATTTGAGCAGGATAACTGCTGCTGGCAGCTTCAAGCAATGTTTTATTGACAAGTGGTCATAAGCACAAAGGGAGAGGCTCCACATGGAGCCATCCCCAGCACCCTCCTGGGCTTTGGAGGCTGAGGGGACTACATAGAACAGCCACCCACTGAACTGACCACACCCAACCAGAAACCAGGGTACGCACTCTAAAGGACAGATTACTAGAATTATGCTTAACTTCACACACTATGGCACAGCTTCTGCAAGGGAAGGACAGACACCCTGACATGCTATAAAATTAGCTTCCTCCTACACAAAGAGCTAAAGCAATTTATCTCCTACATACAGAGCTACAACACACAAAATTCAAAATACGAAATTCAAAAAGTGAGCTAAATGGCTGAGGACAGCCCTCCCAACATATATTATACAGGACCACAGACCTGTTCAAGCTAGTAGGAACCTTCAGAGGTCAGGTTCAGCCTCCTGCTGAAAGCAGAGTCATCTGTTGGATCAGCTTGCCAGGTCTTTATCCAGCTGGGTCTTGAAAACCTCAAGGGGTGCAGATGGCACAGTCTCTCTCTGGGCTTGCTGAGCTCTCAAGTAATCCATTACACTCCATGGCCCAAGAGAGACTTCTCGCCCTCCCTGAATTCCTTATCTAAGTACAGAGGCTTGTGAGATCTCATTGACGAAAACTGAAGTGCACAAGGCACAAGTACCTCGAACCTTACCTGTGCACACTGCTGCCTGCCCCATTCAGCAGCAGATGCACATCTTCCTCATTCAGTCTTTTCCTATGAGTGTAAGTGGTAGAAACTCTGCTGCAGCCCTTTTTACCTTTTCACTTGAACACACCAACACCAGCTGAGCTTTTGTAATAGCAGCTCTTGGACAATGTTTCCAAGCTTCTCTTTTACTGCTTCCTCCTCAATTTTGGACTGGAGGAATACAGTCTATCACATGCTTCCTGTCTAGCCAGCCTGACCTTCCTTTTGTTTTTTAAGTAAGGACTGCTCCTGCACTTTGAAGGGATTGTCCTTCAAGACCTGTCTAGCTTTCATGAACTCCTATGTGCTTCAGTGTTTCCTGGTACCAGTTGCCTGAATAAGCTGAATCCTGCCTTCCTGAAGTCTTCTAGAGTCTATCATTCTGATCCTTGTGTTTCTCACGCCACTAACGACCTTGAACTCCACTATTTCATGGAGGCTACAGCCAAGGCTGCCATTATCACTCTCTCTCAATCACATCTGCCTACTTTGTGAATAGCATATGCAACCAGATGTCACATCTGTTTGACCATTCCAAGGCCTGTATCAAGAAGTTAAACCTGATACCCTCAAAAAATGCCCTAGCTAATTTGTACCTAACCGTAACACTCTTCCAGCAGATGTCAAAGATCTTCAAGTCAATCAAAAGAACCACAAGCTGTAAAACAGAGACTCCCTCAAATTTTCTAAAGACTTGGTAAAGTCTTTCTAAAGACTTACGATCAGGTGATCTGTAAGAAACCCCTAATACAATGTCCTTTTTACTCACCTATCTCAGACCATGACCCACAGCTACCTGCCTGCCTGTCATCTCTCCCACTGAAGAGCTCCATACATTCCAAGTGCTCCTTCACTGGCAGGAGTGAAACTCCCTCAATCCTCCCTTTCCTCCCTGTCCTCAAGAACCTGCATCTCTTCTCCACAGCACCACAGTCCAGCACTGGCAGTGTCACAGCTGTCACCACACATGCAATGCTGCTTCCCAGGCTGCATGCATTTCTGCAGGTGACACTTCCCTTTCCTACACGAACACTCTCCTCACCAGGCTCACCATCCAGCTGGACTGAACGCTTTTGTTCCACACTGTCAGGTGGGAATACAACACTGTGTGATCACAAGAGCCCTGTTGTACTACAGACAGAACAAACAACACTCCCTGCCCCAGAGAGCTGGCAAAACAGGCTGGGAAGGGGAAAGGCATGATCACGTCTGCTCCATAAGGGGAAACAGAAGAACAGGAGATTGAGACAAACAGGAAGTTTATAGCAGTGTGCCTTAACCACAAAACTGTTCTTTCTGCCTCTGGCATAACTGTCTAGCAATTTGTGACCGCACAAGGTGTCTAGGAGCCGCCTGAGGAGCATTTATAATCCCACTTTCTAAATGAGCTTTGCTCTACCTGCTTAGCTTCCTCTGGTTACCCCCTTTAATATTCAGTCCATGTCTAACTGTGTTCTTTGGTGACAAGGAAGTGACAGAACAGCTATACTGCAGATCACATACTTCAGGCTTCAGCTTTGCTCCTAGGAAGCACTCTGTACAGAGGACATTCCTACTGATCACTGTAGAGTGAGAGGTGTTTCAATGTGGGAAAGCCAAGGGCACACCACCCACTGCAGCAGCCTGCATTTTTAACTCTAAGAGCTCTTGACATGCACTCACTTAAACAGCTGCACTGGGTTAGGCTTTAATATCTCTCCCACCCTCCTTCTTTCTTGCCTGTTACCATTTGCCAGACCAGGAAGCCAAGCCCTGGAAGCAGCTGCATGTGTCCATCAACACCAGCTGCACTTCAAGCTAAAGACACTGGACACTGAAGCTGCTCCGATGCATTCCCAAGCCCTGGTCTCCCTGCAATGACCCTGGGAGAGGGGTATAACAACCAGCAGCACCTAGCAGCTTCTAAATCGACTTTAGCTGGTTGGCATTCCCAGGCGTGATGCCATCACTGAAGCCACTGTGTCAGCTTGGGGCAGGATGCCAACTTCACTGAAGAGAAAAACATGAAAATATTATGCTTAGCTGCTGATTCTCTTCAAAGCTCTTACTGTATACAATCAACAACCATTTAAGAAGTCACTTCCACTAGTACATTAAAGAAAAAAAAAACAACCTACCATTCAATTCTGTAATACATTTCCCATTTTTAGAGTGTGTGTTGACATTGCTACCTTGTTAAGCACATCTTAAAAATGTTCTTTCAGCAGCTCCCAAAGCCTAAAGTATACCTAAAAAAGTCACTTGTTACTATTTTAATGTAACACAGGAGCGCCCCAAACCAACATTCCCTCTACTACAATAATTAAATGCACATAATTACTTGTAAGGAAAAAATGCTTAGCTGAGTAGCACAAATACTGAACTGCGCTCTTCAGGTACGGGTCACTGATGTCACTGCTGAATAGAGTTAAGCTCTTGTTCAGACACTCTGGATTTCTGGGGTGTTGTGAGGACTTTTTTAAACCCAAACTTGTCTACATTACCTTAGGAGAACGGACTTGCTAACCAATTTTCTGAGTTACTACTACTTAACGTGAGGAAAATTATAAAGCGAAGAGGCAATAGTGGTATGGTTATTTTTAGCTATTAGCATTTACCTTAGAACAATCCCGGGCATAAATTTCGAAACAAAACACTACATTTGAGTTACTACACAGAAACCCAAGTGGAGAAACCAACTGTGAATACATATCACTGAACACAGACTGACAGCCCTACAGCTAAGTGAAGAACTGTGACTATCACTTCTTTTGTCATTGCAATGGAATGAACTCTTACAGCTAAGATTCTTGCTTTGATACCACACTGCACATTGCACAAGTTGTGCAATAAGGACATTCAAACTTTGTATTACTTTTCCTTATTATAGAAGGTCTAGTGTGTCCTTCTACAAATCACATTAATTGTTCAACAGAATTTAAATCAGCTGTAACAGAAAAGTAAGTTTTTTCCTTACCTAATCACATAGTTTTACATTAAAAACTTGGTTATTCCTTTGCTAATGCTGCAATATTTTTAACTAAACCAAAATCATCAACAGGAAATTGATTTGTTATTGAAGGAAATGGACAGACCACTAACTTCTGCAAGCTAAAAGCCTCATAAAAAAAAAAAAAAAGCAAAAGCCAGTGTATTACTGCTCTGTATTTACATCATAAACAACATAAACACACATAAGCTGATTCCAGGACTGTGATTAACTTTGACCAGCAAGGTCATATTCATGCTCTTCTAGTGTAAGGAAAGAAATTCTAGATCTCTGCTACTATAAGGATGACAAATCTTTTATCAAGCCTTAAAAGTTCCTGAGAAAGTGTCATTTTCCCAGATCTCTGTGGGTGACACTTCCAAATCTTGTTCAGCTAGAAGTAGGGGCCTCTGGTGCTTTAACTTACATGACAGCTTGGACCTGCAGGTACATCAACCTTTGCATGCCTTTTCCTTTATGTTCCAACAATTCTTCACTCCTGTGACCCTGAGCATTCACATATTTCCACCCCAACACCTTAGTTACCTCAAATGGAGGCAAAAAAAAAAAACCAAACAAAAAACCAACAACAACCCACACCTAACCTAACACAGCATCTAACAAGATGTTTGGAGATAGAATAAAAGAGCTTTTTAGCTTTAAGAGACAGAGAAGAGCTGTCAACCATCCTATATTCCAAAATTAATGCATGGAAGGGTGGAGGAGATGGGGAAGCGATGTAAAAAAAATGGCACAAACAAAACATAAACAAAAAAAGAACAAAACAGCCAATCAAAAAACAAAACAAAACAAAACAAAAGAACAACACATATGCACACAACCCACCAAACACCACCAACTGCTGCTTTGCAGAGGAAGGGCAGAGGGAAGGAGGAGCCTTTGATACTCTACTCCACCCTTGGATTTCTGGATGCTGTTGTGCAGCTGCTGGATGCCACATCTGGTAGCAATATACTAACACACACCACCCAGCTTTATCTCTCCTTGTTAGCGAGCACACCCAACCCATCATGAAAATGTCAACAGAACAGCAAGAGATCTGTTTCCATGTGGAAAGGAACTGGCACAAGAGAAGCCACACTGATAAGAACAGAGGAAACATTTGGAAAACCAGCCCAAAAATCAACCTTCCCCGTCAATATAAGCCACATGTACTGCATCCATCATATCAGTATGGAACCTTGAACCTTATTTGATTACAGTTCCTGGCAAGGCTGACAATGTCCTGGCACCAATTACACGTCTCTCCTGTCTCCAGCTCGCCAGGAAATGAGGTGCCACTGGGGTTGCTATTGTGTGGGACAGAGTGAAGGCAGCAGAAGCTCCAGTGTACATGTGAATACTGACAGAGCAGGAAGTCCCACAAACAGTACATCAGTAGGTGCAGCACATACTCCACTTTCTCCTGGACTAGCTCAGGAATCCCAGTCGTAGCCTTCAGGTATTTCCAGAGGTTTGGCTCTAAATACATTCATGGGCCACAAGGTACTCCTCGGGAAATGCAGCTATCACCTCTGAAGGCAACAAGAGTCAACAAATGAATAGTTCACACTCCCCACAGCAACATAGCAAATGAGAAACAAAACCAGGACTGAAAAACAGAAGCTTCAAAATGGACTGTCCTCAAAGGCTCTTATCTGTTATATTTAATTTTAAGATTCTGGGAAGGCAATACCTTTTCCCATAAAACCACACAAATGCAATTGCTGTGACTGGGCAGAGACTAGATCTTGTCTTACAACCAAAAATATTTTCAAAGTGAAGTGAAAAAGTGCTAAAAGACATTTATCACTTGAATCTCTAGCTTTTTTGGAAATACAACAAAAATATCTACCTCAATTTTTTATTATTTTAATATCTCTACAGGACCATATTGTGTTGAGACTACTGATGGTAAGAAGGAAGAGGTTTTAAGCCTATCTCTATCTCAAGTTACATCAGGTCTCTAAAATTTCAGTAATAGAATTACTTAAAACAAGGATAAGTTTTTATCAAAATTAAAGGCCATGTGCTTCCTTTCTCACTCTCCAGACATTAATTGCTCTCAGAAGACAGAATATGAACTTTAGGTCCATGAAGTAATTTTTTCATCCTCTTAAAACTCTGCCAGGAGAGACTTGCAGAGGCTAACGGAGGAAACATCAACAGATTCTACAGGCAATTTTATATTTAACTGTCATATTTAAAATCACAAACACTATTTTTTTTTCAACTGCTGTTACTTTAGAAAAATAAATAACCACCTATTCACATGCAGGCAGTGTAATCAACACATACTATCACCTTTTCCCATTAACTGAAATTGTCTAAATTGTTATTACAACCTCAGATAAAATTCGTTTTGATAGACACTCTTGACTCTCCTTGTGAATGAGAGTAAATGTTACCCAGTATTTCATTAGGGTGATAGCAGCACCTCTTTCAATAACCATGTATGCAGATCATTTGCCAGAAACTGAAAAACAATTAAACTGTGTATTTTTTCCTACTAGAAGGCCTATAGAAATGCCAGGGGAACCTTAGAGGTCTTAACATTTTTAGGAGGAGGGCTACCTATTTAAATTGCTTTGCAGACCTAACAACCAAGAACATCTATCAGAAGACCAAACTAACTTGGGCTAACCAAAGTGTCTCTTAAATATCTTCAAGAATGCTGCAATCTTTAAATTCCCAAAAGTCTACTCAGAAGCTTAAAGCACAATGAAAACAACTGCCTAAAAATCTTGTAGATAATATTACATAAATAAATAATGTAGTTTCTTCCCAAAATCAGAATGCTAAGGTCTCCTGTCAACACATGAGCATTGCACTTCAGTGTGCCAAGATGCAATATTTGCAGTCTTCCAGAACTGGGAGAAGCTAATGTCATTAACTTCTTAGTAGTGCAATGCACTGATTTACTACAGTTCCTGTTTTGCTTTTACCAAAGACACCTACCTCTACAAGCCAGTGCAGTTATGTATTAAAGCACCTATGAGACTTACATGAGGAAGCTTTGTGCCCCCCCTTCAGCAGGTCTCTCTCAGAAGGGAGGCTTTGGGTACAAGCAACTATTTTTTTCCAAGCACAGAAATATGAGTAAAACACTTGCCATAAAAGAATATGTGACTAAGTATTTTCTGCTTGATGAAAGAAGAGAAATAAGAATTATGCTTCCAAGGATAACATTTTGTCATAAAGCCAAGGCAAAGCCAGTAAGGCCAGTGCTGCACCTCAGCAGGCTTGTTCCCTCTCCTCTAAACATGACCAGCTGC
Source organism: Erpornis zantholeuca (assembly GCA_013400515.1). Lineage (NCBI taxonomy): Eukaryota > Metazoa > Chordata > Aves > Passeriformes > Timaliidae > Erpornis > Erpornis zantholeuca. Next base: position 69,905 of record VZTN01016000.1, read on the forward strand.
ATCTGACAGCCAAAGTATTTACTTCAGTATCACTAGAGTAATTATATTAGCAGGATTACATCATGAGATAGGCATCATAATAACACAGGTTATTTTTTTCCCCCCACAGCTATACTCGTCCTCTAATTTTAACAAGTTACACTGAAAATGATTGGAGGTTTGCAAGGCAGTCTAGCAAACAAATTCAAATTTAAATTAGAACACATTAAGAAATCAGACAGTTATAGAACAAGCACCAAGAACCAAGGCAAAGCATTCAATACCCAGGAAGACATTCAGTAAATAGCACCCTAAGCCCCATCCACTGCACAACAGACACTTAGTAATGCTCAAGACTGAAAGCCCTGAAGTGCTAATATTTTTCCTAGGAGACATTTAAACTACTCCAGAGTCCTATAAACCTGATGTTTTTGGACCCATTAAAATCTCTCAATTCTCAACTCAAGCGTCAGTCAGTGGATCTCTGTGGTGAGACTACAGGCATAAAAGGACATGCATACTACAACTGTTGGCTTGGAAAAGACTAACAAGTTATAAAAGCATGAATGAGAGGTCTCGTCTGAGGTTGGTTTCTTCAACGGAGTAACAAGCACAAAGGAAACCCTTGATGAATGCCAGTATCACTGATTATTTTGAAAACCTGAACAGAAACTACAGCAATGCAAAACACTACTGACAAGGGTGATCTTCAGAAGAGTTAAAAGATACTAGCCCTGCATCCATCCTATCCTTGCATACAGTCAGAGATAACAGAATCATAAATGGTTTGGGTTGGAAGGGATCTGAAAGAACATCTAATTCCAACACCACTACTATGGGCAGGGACACCTTTCACTAGACCAGGTTGCTCAGTCTCACCCAACCTGGCCTCGAACACTTCCAGAGATGGGACTATCCACAGCTTCTCTGGGGAACCTATTTCAGTGTCCCATCACCTTCATAATAAAGAATTTTTTCCTAATATCTAATTGAAACCTACTCTCTTACAGTTTGAATCCATTCCTCTTTGTCCCGTTGCTACCTACTCTTCTGAAAGTCCCTTTCCATCTTTTTTGCAGGCTCCTTTCCAGTACTGGAAAGCCACAAAAAGTTCTTCTCTTTTCAAGGCTGAAAAATCCCAATCCCCTCAGCCTTTCCTTGATATGAGAAATGTCCTAGCCCTCTGATCATCCTGGCAGCCTTCTCTGGACTTGCTCCAATAGGTCCATGTCCTTCCTGTGCTGGGCACCGCAGAGCTGGATGCAACACTGCAGGTGGAAGCAGAGGGGACCAGGGCAGAGGGGTCAGAATTATCTCCTTCACCCTGCTGGTCACATTTATTTTGATGCAGCCCCGGACATGACTGACTGACATCACCAGATCATGTCCAGTCTCTCATCCACCAGTAGCCCCAAAACTCTTTGGAAACCGAGTCTCCCAGCACTGTCCTGAACTGCCTCTTACAAAGCCACTTCGGCTTTCACAGGATGGGTTTCATAGGTTATTTTGTTTCACGCAACAGTGCTGAGCAGCGCGGCTGACGGCAGCCAACCCACCTGTACCCAAGGCTGGGTGTAATGACCAAGGATGGAGGTGCACTCCCTGCCCTTAGCTCCAAGGTACTTTGTCAGTCCCAGGGTGCAGCGGGGAGCACGGTGACCGAACAGAGTTGCCTGCACCTCCAGAAAAGGAAGCAGAGGCCTTCATCCACAAGAGCCAAGGCAAAGCCTGCCTGAGAATGCCAGTAACACAGACAGGCATATGCAATAATTCAAGCAGCATCACCAACCTGGATAAGTGTTAATTTTTCTGTTTCAGAAGGACAGTTTTTCCCTACATGATGACATAGTCACCTCTCTCAAGTAACAAAACTTATTTGTTACTTAAAAAAGGCTGAGCACATATGACATAAATTAATCCAGAACAGGGCTAAACTATACACACGGACCAAGAAAGCTGTACTTACCAAAACTTTACTGCAGTATGAAAGTGATGGTGGAAATAAGTTGTTGGAACAATATACTCAAGTTTATTCCTTCAAAAAGAGAAAAATTACACTCATGACACTAAAAAGGCAGTGTCATCACTATCTTCATTCCAAATCACCAGTCTAAGGACTATAAAACAAGTTTTTTCAGGCTGAACTTTGACACAAGTTCTCAACGTAAGACAGCATTCCTATCTTTGAAAGACTAGTGAATTTGGGTAAGAGCGAGGGGAAATAGCTTGTGTACATGTGTTCACTTTAAAATCTTTATTTTACTTTCCAAAGAAAATATAAGCATTTGCATGAAATTAGAGCTAGTTGATCTTTATATATTTTCATAAATGCGTTTACGACTTGTGGGTTCTTCGTATTTTATACTTAAACAAAAGTTATATAATCCATGGGGAATGGGACAGAATTTATGTCTAAGACACTGAACATGCAGAAGCTACTGCTATTTTTACAGCTCTCTCCATGATTAATCTTGTTTCACCGCTTTCTTGACAGTTACTTGCATTTCCCCCCCGATGCATTAGCACAGGACAACTCTTTGAGATTGTTCCAATGCAGCTAATCCCAAATGAGGGGTCATGACCCCCAGGCAGGGTCACAGCAGTTATGACTGGGGTCATGAGCCCAACAGAAGTACATTTGTTTACAAGGGTATCTGGACTCACAAAACCAACAAAAAGCAAAGCTCATAACCGGAAGGCTTTGGAACAGCTGATGTAAGACTGCACTGAAGGCAGGCTTTGCGTGACAGTCTCACCTGATATCAAAGCAAGAGAAATGCTAACGATGCTTAAGTGGTTATTAATAATGGATATTTAGTGTTTTATCTGCATTACTGTAGCAGCAATGGTGTTAAATTTTAAACTACTCAATTCAGTAATGAACTTCAAAAAGTCAGAAGTAAAACACATTATATCCTCTATCACAGAAGAGAAGCCAGCTGGCAACTGCCAAAATTCACTGAGTGGAGCTCCAGAAACCCCACAATCTAGTAATTTCAAATAAAAAGAAGACGTGTTTAATTTAAATATTGTTGCTCAAAGCCAAAGGAGTATTCCAAGTGAGGTACTTTTCAACTTGAAAAGAATTTCCATAAGGTCCAGAAAAAACAAACTTTTCCAGAGAGTTCATCCAAGCTAAAGAAGAAATTTCAACTTGCATTGCTCCTCTCACTCATCTCACTGCCATTTAAGCAGCCTCCTGGCTACTCCTACATAATCTCATCAGGCTGCCCACTGGAAGGGGATGAGTAAAGCAACATGACTGATATTAAGGGCTCAACATTTGGCACACAGCATCTTTCAGGAGTTTTATTTCAGATCAGCTCCAGTACATCCCCTTGATGGAGCATGGACTGGGAGATGAAGTGCTGAAAGTGCTCTGGATGTGAGTCTTTTGACTTGATGTTGTCTGAAATTAATTCGAATTGGGCTCTCAGACTTTCCCCACGACATAGACCAACTCTCAGTGCCCTGACTTCACTCCAAAATTGAGCTCCTGAACTAAACCAAAATGTTAACAATGAATGGCTGTAACACGTAACTTTGACTGCAAAGCATTGCACTCTTTGGATCATTATGGGATGAATGAGAGATACTTTGATGAACTGAGAAAATGACACCTATTTTAGCCAAAAAAGAAGGAAAACTCAGTAACTCAACTAAAATGGAATACATAAACCCAGATCCTTTCTCCACTCCTTCCCTCAAACACTCCTGGGAATTACTTTCCTACTACGGAAACTACACTTCATACTAATATCCGCAAGCATATGAAAAGTGTGGGTTGCTAGAAAACGGAAAGAAAAGCCTATGCCTTCTGTCACAGATTCTTAAATAAAATATGTTCACACTTAGATTTTAAAGTTGGTAAAAGCATGAGCAAACTATTGGGAGCTGGTCTAATTTTCACTCTGCCTTCATTTTCCTTATTTAGGAGCATCAGCCTACGCAATACTTTTTGCTTTGAGGCTGAGAAGAATATATGACTATTTTTTCCTTTTTAACTACAAATCACGTATTATGGGCTTATATATTCATTTTTACAAAATCGTAAGTACCTCTCGCTGTGCAACAGAGCTACGGGAAAATTTAGCAAACAAAAATTTGAGCAGCTTCTTTTGGGACCTCCACAAAGATGACTGCCAACCTCAAACTCCAATTTTCAAACAGAACTGACAAGCTGTCCCCTATTGCCACAGTCAACTAAGCATACTATCCTGATACCAGGATATCAGAGGTATTTAGCAGCTGTTTTAGTGGGACAGAATATGTTTCCTTCCTTAACTACACCAAAAATGGAAATGTTTCTTTATGGAAGTGAGAAAAAAAATGGTAATAAATTAGTGTCTTTTTCAAGCAGTAAGATATGGAAAATATAGAACTGGCAGACTGTGTTACTAGCAGGATGGCCATACACTAAGTTCTCATGAGATGTATCACACCCATGAGTCAACAACTTTTCTCTGAATGCAATTTATTTGAATGCAATTTGTTTTAAAATCAATAACACAAAAATTGCCACAGAAATAGTGTACCTGAAGAGAAACAAGAGTCTAACTCTGGTGCCTGCATTCAGACTCAATATGCACAGACACACAATATGCATTCAGACTCACAATCAAGAAAGACCACAAAATCAAAGAAGAAGTCAAAGTTACTCATTCAACTTTAGGGTGACATATGCAAATCTGGAATCCCCCTACTTCTGCTTCCCAAGGTAGAAAAGAATCTCAGTTTGCACACTGCACTCGGAGTTGCAGAGCCAACTCTAAACAGCAGATAACTGCAAACTAATAAAGTTGCACTTGCGGGGCTGTAGGTATGGAGTCTGAAGCAATCAGCTGAGCTATGAGCTGCCTTAACCATCTCAGTCATTAAAATTCACCATGTTCCAAAGCATCTTTCAAAGTCTGTACAACTGTCAAAACACAATTTACCTTTCTCTGACTTGCCAAAGTATGTAGGTTTCCCCTGCTAATTTATACAAAACAGTGAGCTGTCAATATGAAAGGCTGCAAAACACCACAGTTAAGATATGGAAACACCATCAAATATTTGGAAATTAAAGATATATCTTACCCTACATTTAAACTGGAGTTCCAACAGTTTGGCAAAAGAGAACAGAAAAACAAAAGCATGTTTGGGGAAAAAAAAAAAAAAAAGCCATGTGTGGAGGCCTTTGTACCATAGGTCCAGCCTAACACAAGAGTGAGAGACCATATTATCTGGTGAACATAACTATTATTTTTCAATAAATATAATTTTGACTGAATATGAAAGGGTAGCAAAGGGATTTTAAAGGCAGAAATTATAATAAGAAATGGAATATGTAAGAATTCAGACTCATTAACACTGGTGATGTGCTTAGTCCAGAAATCAAAAGCAGAGGTAGGAAGTAAGCTGAATAAAGCACAGCCAATCTCAAAGCAAAAAACAAATGCCACTTGTACAATTTCTGCCCACCAAATGTACAGTTCAGATCCAAATCTGCAGCAAGGGATACAAAACCTCTGTGGGAATATAACATGCTGAGGCAGACTCAGATCTGCTGATTACTCAGCTCTAACCTTTGCATCTGCACAAGAACCCTTTCAAGATGTGCCTAGTGTAAAAAAAAAAAAATCCAAAATGATAGCAAGTCTTAATGAACACATCCTCAGGAAAAAAGAGATTAAACAGAACTGAAGACTTAGTGCTCCCACTTCTGACCTGTATTATACAAAGGTATGGGCCCATCCACACCCTCACATGAGGCTGAAGGGCTTCTTAGTTCAGAAATTTAGCACCTCATGTTCACACCTCATATTGCCTCTTCCTTGCTCACACAGCCTCTCCTCCTGCCCCATTACCTTGACATTTTAGAGCATGGTCTCTAATAAATATGCAGAAGGTAAAAAGTGTTTTATGTCACATGAAGATTTTTTTATCATACTTCTAGAAGAAAAGGAAGAAGTTCTCATTTTACAGCAACCATTTAAGCAGCTAAGTCTTTAAAAATGGATCAAGAAATAAGCTGGGTAGCAGCAAGCAAAGTAATGGCATAATCAACCTAACGTTATTCTGTATGCTATTTGTTCTCTCCATGTGCTACATAAATACACAGCTTTGTTTACCTACTAATGCTGACGATCAGTTTAAAGATGCATTTGTATCACATGAGAAAGAAACACATTCCCCTACATTTGTGAAAGGGAATTTTCAGTTGAACACACAGCCATGGCTTAAAACATCTCCACTGTGCAGTTCTTCATTCTGCAGGCCGTTCTCAATATGTAATTAGAATACACAATGAGTAACAAGTGCCCTGAAGCAAATACTAATTCTGGGGATAATACAGTCTACTTCACCTTACAGAATCATAGAATACCCTGAGCTGGAAGAGACCCATCATGATCATCGAGTCCAACTCCTGGCCCTGCACAGGACACCCCAATAATCACACCATGTGCTTGAGAGCATAGTCCAAAAGCTTACTGAACTCTGTCAGACTTGGCGGTCTGAATACTTTGCTGGGGAGCCTGTTCCAGTGCCCAATCACCCTCTGGGTGAAGAATCTTTTCCTGATATTCCAACCCAAGCCTCCACCTGACTCAGCTTCATGCTATTTCTTCAAGTCCTGTCTCTGGTCACCGGAGTGAAGAGCTCAGTGCCTGCCACTCCTCTTTCCCTCACAAGGAAGCTGTAGACTGCAAGGAGGTCTCCCCTCAGTCTCTTCCTCTCCAGGCTGGATAAACCTCAGCCACTCCTCACACAGCTTCCCCTCAGGGCTCTTCACCATCCTCGTGGTACTCCTTTGGACACTCTCTACAAGTTTGATGTCTTTTTTATATCACATTTATACGTGGCTCTGTTTCCCCACCACCACTCCCTACATTCTCTTACTCTATTTTTAAAGAAAAAATCACAAAAGCATTGTTCCTCAGTCTGTTACCCCCTAACACTGAGGAGCACTGCTGCTGGTGATGAACTGGAACTATTGCTGAGTTCCTGTGACACAAAGACTTCTCCTACCCCCATAAGAACATAGCTCACAAATCCCTCTGAAGGGATATAGCATATAAATATCACCATCAGTAACATAAATATCATCTGATGGTATTTTCAAATGAAAGATCCATAACTGTATTTCATCCATTCAGATGACCAAGCACAGAAGAGATAGGTCTTCTAGACAGAAAGCTAATGCTTTGGTCTCTGTTTCTAGCTTAAAACAGAAGTTTAACAGTATCATAAATATCCATCACATGTGCCTCACAGCAGCCAACTGTGTAAGACATAAAACCTGTGCTGCTGCTACCCTGTAAACTTCTGCCAGCTCTCTCCCATTCCGAAACTGAGACACTCTCCTCCTGAAGCTGCAGAAAAAGAGCGCAGCACTGGAAACTCAAAAGGACAAGGGATTGCAAATCCCATGGCTGCTCCAAGTCAGAGAAAGTGAACAGTTAAGAAATAAGTCTTGCTACTCCATCCCAAGATGTAGTGCAGGTACAGCTGGCTTGGCAGCACAGCCACCCTGGGAACTGGGAAGCTGTGGCATCCGCAGCTTAGGAAGTGGCAAAGCTTTATGCTTGGTTGCAGATTTTTGAGTGCACTGCTTCACGACAAGTTATTTCTTGGGCTTTGTAACAAACAGAAAGAGACAGAAACAAGCAAAAAAATACATAGAAAGTTAAAATAAGTGCTAATTTTGATTAAGTCTTTGTTTTATTCATTGTGTGCTTGTTGCTTTTGGGGGGAGGGGGTGGGACAGAATCATTGTCTCGCACAGAAGTCTTTGTGAGTGGAGTGTGGCGTTTGCAAGAGGCTGGACTCTTCAAGAAGCCCCTCTGCACAATCACAAAATAGCCCCTGTCAGGCAAGCTCCGAAGCAGCTACAAATGCAGCAACAATACTTACACTGTAAACTCGGTGGGGCAAGAGTTACCCTCAAGCTTGCAAATTTCTAGCAAAACTGCATCTCTGCCCCTGATAAATACTCCCAATGCCTATAAACAACACAAAAGATCACAAAAAGTTTTGGTGTACCAATTTAAAAAATATAAGTTGACAAACAGAGTATTTCCATAGACATAAACCCAAATACGTGTGGTGCTAAAATTAAGCATGCAAATGAAGACCAGGGCCCTACTCATTTTGGCCAGAACAGTTCAGTTTTCATGGCCTTAAGGTAGCATAAAAGACTGAAACAAATCTGGAACTCATGTCAGTCTCTTGCACTGTTGTGGATCACCGCCTCTTGCCACTTGAGAGTGAAAACTGTAGTTTCACTTACACTGGAAACTCTTCTTTGTGATTAAACCAAGGTCAAAAGGAGGGTGCAATATTACTAAAACATCTTCTCTACATATATACTCCATATACAAACAAGGACTTTAGATGTGTTTAAAAAACTTAGTAAACAGCTTATGCTAAATGTGACACCAGCTAAAGAGTTTTATTTAGACTGGAAAATGCTTTGTGACAGAAAATCAGTTTTAGTCAATTTAACTGGTAATAGACAACACAAGCAAGACTTATTAACAGTGTAAGCACTTACATATCATGAAGTGCTGTATTTTGTGATGTTGTATTAGAAATCAAGGGAAATTGAAGTGATTAGTATCATCCTGATATGCAATTGTGATAAGAGCATTAGCTAGATGCAGAGTAAGTTACCTATTGTACTTCATACATTTCTGAAAACAGCTTGGCTTTTCTGGTCATTAAATCTTTTCCTCAACTGCCTAGATTTTGTTTCATGTTTTTATTCAGTTTCATGTTTTTAAGTTATTTGGCAAGCACACCTCAATTTTCTGTACACTGAGGGCACGTTCTTCATAATCTTAAACATATTTCTGCTTTTTCTGAAAGAGCCAATGAAAAAGTCTTCTCTAAATTGTCCACATGATTCAGTCTGGTTTAACAGATGTCCTGGATCCAGCCAGAACACGGTTAATGTTTTCAGTACACAGAAGGGAACAGGGCTAAAATCTGGAGGTTATTCTATACCACCGGGGGCAGGAGGGATGGAGTCTCTTCCAGCAAGGAGGAACTCCTTCTGGTCGAGTAACCTTGGCAGAAGGAGCGGTGGGATGGCCCTGCCTCCGAGCAGGAGGGAGCGGTCAGGGTGGTGTGGCTGCTGTCGGGTCAGGTCTGCCTTGGGGAGCATTTTGCCTGTGAATCACTCTCCCTCTTTCACACACTGCTGTTAATATTGTTGCTGTTGTCTCATCTCATTGCTGTTTGCACTTAAATTGTTCTTATCTCAACCTGTGATCTTTACCTTTTGTGCCTTCCATTCTCCTCTCCAACCTGCCACAGAGGATGGGGGAAGAGGAGGGAGGAGCAAGCAGTGCATGGTTTTCGTGGGAGCATTAAATTGGAGAATACCATTCCTAAAAACATGACAACAGATTATTAGTGTGAATTTCAGAACCGTTTTAGAGAAAACAAGTTATTTTACAGCCATTAAGTGAATGCTAATCAGTCATATTCACGATGTTTAAAGTGGGTTTTGGTGTTTTCTGCAGTTATTTTTGTATTCTTACGCTATGACAGTGTTTGTGACACTGAATCATTTCTGAATAATTTACAGCAAGAAATACAATAACAATGTTCAAAGTATTCTAAAAATAAAAACAAAAATGTAAAAATCCTTGGAAAACAGAAGGGAAAATTACAGTCCAAACAGCAAGACACATGCCATCAAGTCCAACAGTCACTCCACTGACTGAAAAAAGGAAGAAGTTTCAGCTTTAGAAATGAAGAGTAGCAGTATGGTTTGAAAGCTCTTGGAATATACCAACATTTCAAAAACCAAGTTTTATAAACCAAACAGGTTTATGTTTTATCTGATTAAAAGAAAAAAAAAAGTCATACAAAAGCAGAAATACCATGGAAACACATTACAGACTTGGGGTAAATAAAGCTAAGTTTATGTATCTGAAAAAACAGAAGAACATTGGAATTTCTAGAAATACAGCACAGTAAAATAGTAAGAGTTACTGAAATAACGTGATAAGAATTACCATAATCAACTGGAAGAAAAAAAATGAAACTCAAACTCATGCTTTAAAATCTAGAAAATTAACAAAGAGCTAAAATAGATCACTGATCAGTCACCCACAAGCAATTTGCCCATGTTGGACTCAGCACCTTTTCAGGAACCTGCAGCATCAGGAAAATGCACAATTTCAACTTTTGCTCTTCTCCACATATACAGGCACAAAAACATTGTTATTGGTGTCCTGTTTCAGAAGACTGACATGTAAATTGAAAAGAAATCTCTCCTAGAAATATCTGGCAGATGATGCAAGTATGAACCCTCAGGTACCGTCTCAAAAACATGAAATATTCTTGAAGTCTGGTGGTTTTTATATTGACTGTTTGAAGGCATTACTGATGAAAAGCTGCACCACTCCTTTTTTGACTCCGGCAAAGAGGTGAGAAGCTAATAAAAGCAAAACATTAAATATATATACACAAACTCCTACAAACACTTGAGCAACATTAAGGCTACTGAAGGGATGGAATAAATCACTAACAAACAAGCAAAAGGCAGAGTTTTCTGGGGCAAGTTTGAGCCCCAAGATGAATATTCAGCCTGCGGCAACTTATCCTCTCCCTTCCAGGGGGCAATTCAATTGGACATAATATTCATGAGGTAATTCCCATATGCACAGCCATACAAGCACAGAGATGCTCTAACTTTGGTAGTAACATGAGACCACCATAAAAACCATGTGATGGTGTGTAGAATCCACAAGATTATTTTTGGAATAAAGATCTTGCCATTTAGACTCTACTCCTGAAGCAGATTAATTTGATTGTCTTTCAGTATATATAAAAATCAATATATGATACAGAAGGATATTTCAAGTGCACTTCAGTGCCTTCAGAAGGAACAAAGTTAATATGACATGTCTTTTACTGATTGGTAATTTCTGAAAAACTATCACAATCTTACTTGACTCCAAGTCTGACTATGTAGGGAAAAAAAATTGTGTAAAGAATCAATAGAAGCATTTCAATCACATCTGACCTTAAGAGTGAAAAACCATATAACATCATATTCAGCACATTACTAAACAAGAACATCTTACAGCAACAAGAAAAGCTTCAAGTTTTGTTTTGAAAGCAGCACAATAAACAAAGACATGCCTGGGCACTATATTCTCATGCTTATGGTTTTTATCTTAGGGCCCCTATAGATCTAAATTCAATGCATTCTGCTATAATGGCAGAATTTGAACAGAAATGCCTATAGGAGGCAGGGAAACAACTCCAGGCAGTCTTTGTCAAGGCTTAGAGAGAAGGGCCATGTGAAAGACTTTCATTTCTCTTCCTTGTACAACATCTCTTGTTCTTCCTGTAGTTAAACTCACAGGTGAGGGCCACCATCACCTTCAGGACAAGAGCAGAATTTCTCAGCTAATAAGCAAAGTATGCTTGTGCAGAGGAGAAAAAAAAAAAAAAAAAAAAAAAAAAAAAAAAAGAGTGCAGACCAAGATGAATACTGGCAGAGAAACGACCTGAGCTGCAATAAATGCTTGTGGGGGAGGGGGAGTACTTGCCACAGCATCACTGTCTTGCTTCTGCTACAACAGCATCATCTAGCTGATCTCACCACTGAGCTGAATTGAAAAAACTGAACAGGAAGTATAAAGGAAAAAAATAGACAAGATATGATTTATTATGTACTATACAAGAACCACTGGTTTAACTGTCTGCATTTCAGTACATCCTGACAGAAAGGGGGGGAAAAAATCAATATTTATTTTAAAAGCAACGGTTCTTACAAGGAAAAAAAACCAAGAGAGAGAGAACTATAAACGCAGCTGCACTTGCTGTTCAATTAAAAACCAAATGAAAGCACAGTTGGGAGAAGTAATATTAAGGCACTGATAGATCTTAGAAATTTACAAGTTTGTTGCTAACAGATTAAGGTAAGACAGACCATCTTTTGAATGCTATGAGAATAGCACATGTGTCCCTCTCTAATGAATGGCAAGACTCATAAATCATGAACAGCAAAATCATGAGCTCCAAGGGAGGTCTACCTCTTCATCTGTGACAATTAATGTGTCACCCTCACAGCAACCCAGAGGCAAATTCCTTATGCTATTTTTTATGCATGTATTGTCTTAAAACATATCTCTTCCAAAATTACACTTGACATTTCTTTAATGGACTGACTTGCACTCCAGCCAACCAGCATCATAGATTTACAGACATCAGACACAATAAAGATCTTATAAAATTCATCTAATGTTCTATTACCTCCCCAATATAAAGGGACAAAAGGCATTGAAGTATCTTTTTTTTACTTATTACCAGTAACACTTACTTTCACAGGGAGAGAGTCTTCTCAAGGTTTGTCATGAATTTTTCATTATTAAAAGCAGTGTAAAATAGTGTATGGTTGTGACCTATATTCACAAAAGAAGGGAACATAAATGTAAATAAGGAATAACAAGGGAACAACAAAATGTAAATACCCATTCCACAGTATGCACAGAAATCAAAAGGCTTACCTGAGGGTAAGCTTATACTATGCCTAATTTTTAGGTTAGTCCCTGATAAAGGCTGATAAAGATCACATCATCCGCCTAGAACTTTAAACTTGCTTCAGTGCAATTTTCTTTAATACCTTTGCACACTGCTCGTGTGCAAATAGAGCTCAACTCATGCCATTTCCCAGGGTTTTTTCTCTCTCTTACTTTCATCATATATTTTGTGCCATCTGCAGACAAGCAGCACTACTCACATAAGTTGTCTTACTAAAAAAAGTCAGTTGGATCATTCAGCAGACAAAGCCTGAAAGCTTGTCTCTCCCTATAAACGAGGGGAGAGGAAGAGGTTTATAGCAGGAAATGAGGGCTTTGACAAGGAAGCTGCAGCAGTTTTCTGCCAGGGGGTAGGACACCGTTTTCTCCCATCCCATTCCTACCCAAGGACTGCCATCTGTGTAGCTGAGACAGCAGAAGAGAACGAATGCCCTTGCCACCCTCACCACTATTCACCCTCGATGTATTCATTTAATCTGTAATGCTATGAGCTCAGATGGAAAATAATTGCCTGGATTTTATATTTATTCACCTTACAAGAAATTAACAGCATTTTTTTAGTAACAGGACATAAATCCAACTTTGTTTATTCAGTACCACACTTTAAAAGCTGGCAATCTAAATTTTTTTTCCCTACAATCTACACTCATAATTGAGCAAATGCCAGTAGGCATGCCACTAAAAAAATAGTCTTCCTTCTGCAGGTAGTACTGTCCAAAGTGGGAGATGAAAAGAAGTAAAGAACTCTTTAACACCTGGGGTTTGCAACATTGGTATCTCCATCATCATACACCCAAGCACCAAGAGCGGGTGAGTATCTACAGGGAAGCATTGAATGGGTCTTGGACCTGTGAGCTCTGGCAGCCAGCACAACCCTCCTCCTCCTTAGCTGCTATTAGAGGTCAGGAATAAAGATTAAACAAGGAATTCACAACCTGACTCTGGTGTCCTACCCAAAGGCTTCAAAACTCCAGCTCTTTCATGTCAGACATAATTTTACTGCCTCAGTGACAACAATCTCAACAGGCAATGAGCACAGACAAAAAAAAATCTGTGATAAAGAGCTATAAGATCTCCAGCTATCACACAAATTATTTAGGACTTTAAATCAATATTTGACATATATTCTGAAATTCTGAATCATACAGAAAAAAAAAAGACAAGCCTCAACTTTTAAAGATGGGGAAAGAAGGAAAAGTGTCTCTTGCTATGTTTCAGTATCTCACTACCATTTTTAATGTTAGAAAATTAACAAGAGCATCTCTTCTTGCATCAGCTCTGTGGCTGTTTCTTTCACTACAGTGACTCTGGAAGTGACTAACACCATAAGCACATGAATGCCACACTACAGCACAACCAGTGCCTACATGCTGGGACCTGAAAGACTTTGGCACCAATCAGAAAATGAGATGGTGAGATTTGCATTTGCATGTCAGAGGCTGCTATCACATCTCTGGGGGATGGTCACACATTTTTCCAAATCCCTACAAGACTACTCAGAACTCAAACCATGCAAATCTGGCACTCACTGGAGAGGAGACAGCTGCCCTGCAGAGACTGCAAGCCCAGGAGGATAGATACTTGCCATTGAAAGCTAGGCCTTGTTTTTTACATCCCCTGCTACTCCAACAGCAGGCCACCTGGCACCAGCTGGCCAGGCACTCTCAAGCAGCACAGAAAGAATATAATTTCACCAAATTGCCTGCTGCCTCCAGTCCCCTGCCTGACATGCACGTCCTTGTTGCATAGGTAGGGCAACATTCATAGGGTTCCTAAAAGCTTCCTATTACAGCCTAAAAGGAAAAAAAAAAGTGACAGAAAACCCTGGTGAGGGTCCTGTGGAGCAGATGCAAACTGAAAGAACAGAAGAGATCATTATGACTTTTATTTCTTCATACTTATACTAGAGAACTCTAGTGGGCTACACAAAATTAATGAGGACCTGTATTAAACATGTAGCCACTCCCTCTACATAATGAATAAGTAGGCATTAAAAATCCCTGCTGCTCTTCTCAAAGCAGATGGGGTAATGCTCAGCAGCCCTGGCTTTGAATGCATCTGGTAGCCTACTGTCATCTTTCACAAAGCTCCTTCTCAGTCCCCAGGCAGGGGCTGCTGGTGTGGGACACAATGCAAGGCTCCACGTAACCACCGCAAATGGAACTCTAACACGCTTCAAACCTTAGCGGCATAATTAAGCTTCCTCACACCACCTTGCAACAGGAAAACACAAAAGATACCTTGGACTGGATTTGCAGAATTGCTGAACAAGCTTGCTCAAGGAAATTAGGTGATGTGAGCCATGTATCTGCAAATACACCAGAGATCAGTGCAACAAACAGGACTCGTGACCGGAAAAGCCTGGCTTTCATTGAAATGCTTGCTTCAGTACTGGTGAAAAAAATCTTCACGGCCACAACACCAGAGGACAGTTCTCAGAATGCAGAACTTCACAATGAATATTTTGCATTACTCTCTCCATGCTGGCATATAGCTTTTCTATATGCTAACTAGTTATTAAAGAAGTAATAATAATTAAAAATTAAATTATTAAATAAAGAGTTGTTTAATAGCAACTAATATTATATAAAAATTATTTTTCTTATATCATTGAAACCACAGCAATAGCGGCAGCTAAGAACTCTGCACCAGAGATGTTTATGAAGCCACGCACATTAATGAATACCCAGGGACTCTTCATTACACGAATCGGTGACAATGGAGTAACGGTTGGAGCAAATGCAGATGTACAGCCCCATTCATATGCATATGTCGGGGTCCAGGCAATCCCAGGCTGGCTGGGGGGATCCTTTGTCCACTCACCCGCCCTTTGGGAAGCGAAGGGCTGGAGCAATGCAGTGCAATGACTCCTTTGGAGGGGCAATTAAAGGTATTAAAGCACAGCCATAAGGCTTGGGCCAGGCGCCTGTGCAAGACCCAGACACACTGGGTACAAGTGCAAGGGTGAGAAATACCTCGTAAAACAGGGAAAAGAGGCTTCAGATGCACATGGCAGGGAGCAAGGGATCAGGCAGTTGCACTGCTCCAAGAGCCTCACGAGAACCAAAGGTGTGTCTGTAGGTGCATGTGGCACCACAGAGGGACAGAAATGCGGCCACCATGAGATGAGAAGCACCAGCATTTCAAAATGGCAGTCTCAGCCCCCGCACGGCTTGACATGCAAAGCTGCAACAGCGCAAGCCTGGACTTGAAATTAAATGCATCCAAAACCAGAGGCATTTGTCATCAGGCTCCCACCCCCACAAAAGGCCTCTCAGACAAAAAAAAAGCAAGTGACCACTGTGGGAACACAGCGGGACCCACCATGGAGGAAAGGCTGTCAAAGGTGCCCGTTCAACTAGCAAAAGATTTAGAATAGAGCATTTTATTCCTCATCTTGCTTTGAGATAACACTACACTACAAATGAGAGGAAGTCGAAATGGTTTTTAACATTTAAACCAACACAAAACTGTAATTTTAACACGATTGCATTCCTTTAAATCACCAATTTCAGGACAGCGCTCTGTAACAAATTCGTTCAGACTAGGATCCAAATCCATAGCACAAATGTTTCCCATGACCAGAATAGTGTTAATCAAACACATACAAATCCTTAAAAGAAACTGTAATGGCTTTAGGGGATCAACACAGCTAAAAAATCCCCGTTTTATAAATGTGTTGCCCTCAATTTGCATTTGCATGACATTTCTAGCTCCAAAATCTCCAAAACGCAATACAATCCATCATTCGCCTAGCCATTATCAATCCGCAACATGTAATATGTGCTTTAATTTCATGCCACCCTGCACGGAAAAAAAAAAGTCTTTGAAATATTAAATAATTAAAATATATGACTTGCCACTGAGGTCCAAATAAGATATTTTTATCAAATCCTGCCAGTTTATTGCTTTACCAGCTGCTTATGAACAGGGTAACGCTTTCAATAAGGTTCTTTAAAGGCTTATATTATTCATCAGTTTTCTGAAACTATTAAGTTACACTCCCATTTCCCACCCCCATCACCAGTTGTAGGTCTTTGTTAAACATTCTTTTAGCTTTTACCATGGCAAAGAAAAAAAGCAATGAATTGTGGGATGCCTCTTACTCTGGGGGAGAGGTTATGAATAGAACAGCTGTCCAGAGGTCAGGCAAAAATGCATTCCCCTCTGACAATAAGGGGCTTTTTGTGGGGAAGGAATAGGAATTCAGAAAAAGAACTTATGGAATTGGGTAGATACAATAAGAGGTTAAAGAGAGAACTTCAATCAAGAGGAAAAGGGGGAAAATAAGGCAGTGCAAAAGAGACGGGAGACATCACCAGCCACACTGGCAGGGAGGAAAATGCTGAAACAGTTGTTCTATAAGAAAGAAATATATATATAGAGAGAGGGGGCGGGGAGAGAGAGAAAGAGCTTGCTGGAGAGGAAGAGTTGACAATAGCTAGCCCTGGGAATGCAGGCCTGCACCACGGTAGGGGCTCCCTTTCCCTCTCCCTTCTGCAGACTGAAATGCTCTCAGCCAAAGTGACGCCCCCACAAAAACAGACCATGGGAGTGGGTGGATGAGGCACTCTCCAGGAAGGTGGGAAATGAGGTCTTGACTTTTTCTGCAGCGAAAGAGCAGTGAACCCAGCACTTGCTTCAAAAGGACCTATTTCAGAGAAAAACAGAGGACACAGCTCAGTTTATGTGGTTCAGATTTGAAGACATCTGCTGGGCACACTCTGGGTCCTATTGACTGCATGACATTAAAACAAAGCTTTTGTCAAAATGTAGTATCACACCTCTTACATGCATCTTTCTTTCCTCAGAAAGGGGAAAAAAGGGGTAGTTCTGAGACAGCAAACACCTGCATTTCCAAGCTATATAACAAGCAGGTCTCACACTTGCCAAAGGCGTTATTAACAAACACCACCAGAAAATCCTCTGTTGTAACATTTTTGAGAGGGAATCCTTGTGTAAGAGTTATTTAATGCTGATCAGCATAAGACACAGGAGAGTGCTGAGGTGGAAGTTACCTCACTTGTTAACCCACTGTGTTGCCCAAGAGCCTGGCAGCTTGGAGCAAGCACAGCATCGTGCTCAGGATTGTTTGCCCCTACAGCTACAAGGCAACTACCATAAACACATACCCCTCCCATTTTCAGAAATTTATCCCATTGTATTGTATCCCATCACGTACTTAAACAAAAGGTTTATTCTGTATTCTGTAATAGAAACTACAAAATGTTAATGCAGATAGAATTTTTACAGACACAAGCCTGCACCTTTGCCTGACTTTACAATGTGATTAAAAATACAGTTTTAAGTTAGACTTCTTCATATTTCTCAGTCAAAACAGAAATGAAAGGAAGTGACAGATATTGGAGCTCAAGAATTTCCTTAAACGTGAGCAGTGAGGTTGGCTAATCACACAGTGCTCAAATGCCTGAATCTGGGTTGTTTCTGTGGCGGTGAAAGACTACCCAGCACTCACTGCTTCAGAGGCTACTTTTTTCCCCACACTGCATTAATAGTGGGACTAAGAATGAAGCAGTCCAGGGAGAAAGAGAATGCTATCCTACAAGAAAAGAAAACCAAACAAACCAACAAAAAAAACCACAAACGACCTGAGGCCATGCTTCATTGAAGCATTTTTATGCCACTGAATTCTGATGTTATTTAAGCATTTACTTTCTACACTTTGCTGAAACAAGACTGGTACACAATCCATCCAAAATGGTAAGCAGCAGAAATGAAGCTTGTTAGTCCAAGCAGAACTGGAACTCCAAGACCTGACACATCGAGAGTGCTGTGAAACGAACCCTTGGCTGGTCCTGACAACCACCTCAGTGCTGCTGGCAACTGCAGTGACACTCTCCAAACCACTGGAACAGGCACTGGCCTGCGCAGCACAGAATTATTTTCACTGCGCCTGCAGCACACAGACAGGCGATAATTTACTATAATTTGTCAGGATTAACCTTTTGATAAGGCATAAATTTTTTCTAGGTTTAAAGCACTTTATAGAGGTGCAAAGGTTCATTTATATTAAGCAAATGCTGCATCAGCAGTTTGACAGTAGCAAAAATTGTGATGCTGGAACTGGTTACGACTGTGTTGGCCTTAATCTCTATCGCAATAAAGCGAAGCCTGGCATTTCAGCATGGCAAGATATGATTCATAACTAACCATCACTCTTCTTTAGCTTTGGAAATGTCAAACAGGATAATTAACAGGAGATACTCGTGGGTTCACACATTCCAGATGTAGAGATTTATGTGGACTCTGCATCACCAAACACTGACAAGTTATTTGTAGCCACATGTTTTAAAACTGCCTTTGTAGTTTCCTCACATTCAGGGCAGACAAACAGAATGAGTCAGGTTTGAACAGTTCATGCTCCTGACCTTATCCAACATAACAAATAAAACACAGTGTTGGTTCATTATCTTTTCCTATGCCAAATCCAGCTATTTATAAACATATAAATAAAAAATAAATTCTATGGCCTGCTGTTCACATGTGAGTTTCATTCTTTCTCAAAAAACAGCCCCAAGGAGCCTACAGTGAATGTTACCCAGTTCTCAGCCATTCACACCACCTACGATTATATTTACAGTGCTGTTCTTCGCTCTACTGAAGTAGGCAGGTATTTTTAGCCATGCCATGATGAATGTTTAAAAATTGATTAAAATAAATACTCCTACAGCACTTCCATTTGAAGACTACACATCCCACACTCTCTTCTGCTGGACCAAACCACATGGAATAAGGTGCCAAAATATTTTCTTGCAAGAGAGACACTTCCAAACAATCTACCAGCAGAAGCTACCCTGATACTTTGCCAAGAGCCCAAAGCAACAACTAGAAACTATGAAATATAGTCATCCTGCTGGGTAATACAGAGAGGGAAACTCTTCCCACGCAGAAAGCACAGGCTCTGGGTACAGCTCTGCACTGCATTTTTAATCCATTTTGAATACTGAGCCCAGGCCATACCCATGCAATAGAGATGCAAGGAGCAGGATTGCTCAGTGGATTATTGTGTACTTCATAAAACCTAATCTGGTTCTCACTTTTTCTTTGTGATAAAGGAAAAAAATCTACTGAGGAACAGTTTGATACCTAAAAAGCAACTTGAAGGTTTCTTTCAACAAATATTTTTATCATTACATCATTGAAACATTTTAACAGTATCTAGACTCACAGATAA
Source organism: Erpornis zantholeuca (assembly GCA_013400515.1). NCBI lineage: Eukaryota > Metazoa > Chordata > Aves > Passeriformes > Timaliidae > Erpornis > Erpornis zantholeuca. Next base: position 89,624 of record VZTN01016000.1, read on the forward strand.
GAATATGACTGGTTACTAACAAAGTTAGGTTTACAAGCCTTCAAACTTATTGCTAGGTCCATTCAAAACAGTGTTATTTTCAGTGTTTTCTCTTTTGAATTACTTCTATTTTCTTCTTTGGAGAGTGCAGAATAGCTAAATATATACCAAACTGTGAGAATCACGTTTGCAATTAGTAGACCATCAGAAATACAATTGCTAGACAGAGTACACATGCATCCATGTGCATTAGCCATGACAAATGCCAGTCACTTTACATCCCATACTCCAAATCAGTAAAGTACTTTATAGTCAGAACAAAATCTAGACCTCAGTATTGGCCTTAGCAGGACTAAATGTAACCACACATTTAAATATTTTGTTAAAAGTAGGTTCTTGATTCTTAACTTCATGGACAGGTCTACCAGAATGCACCAAGGCAACAAACTCCAAAATAAAAACGTATAGGTTCTCTTTTTGTTTAGAATCAGAAAAAGAGACTCTGTGTGTGTGTGTGTGATTTTGTTTCACCTTTTGTGTTTTCAAGGAAAGAAAAAGAGAGCAAAGCAGACGATAGTACTTTTTTTTCTATCTAGAGGTTTTGCTGGAAGAAACCAGTTTTTAAATGCTCAGTTTAAAAAAGATTCTAAATGTTTTATAATAAACTGCTGCTTTCTGCTTACTGTTTCTGTTCTTGAACTATGAAAAATTAAAGACCCATTCAAAAGAAAACATATCATTACTTGAAAATCACAGATAAAATGCTGCTAAGCAAAAAGAATGCTTTTGATTGACAAAGTGGAAGTGAAGGAAAAACACACCCACAGAAAGTATTCATGCCACAGATGAAAACTTGGATGCCAGAGAGAAAGAAATTAGTTTATAGCTTCAAATATTTGTACAGATCCTTTACTCCTACCGTATTATTAATGCCACTAGAGTTCACAAGCTTCCACAAGAAATTTCAAAATATAGATACAATTTTCATCTCTGGACTCACTGAAACAGGTCTCTAACTTCAACAGGCAGATGATAAAATGCAGCTGAAGACAATGGAAGAAATAGTGCTTATCTATGGCCTAATGTATTTTTTTTTCTAATAAATAAAAAGGAAATACCCTTCACAGACTCTTACCTTCATCACATTATTTACATGAAGGAACTTAAAAACAACAGTTTAAAACACCCTTTGAGTCAATGTACAAAAAAACCCAAACATTCAAGCTTGCTTTTTATTTATGCTTAGTTATTTTCCTTAAGAAAATGAAATCCTGTGTTAGTGATCTTCAAGACCTTTTCATTTGAAATTAAGTATTATTCTTACATTAGCTCCAGCATTTGCCATAAATTCTATTTATATTTAATCAATGTGATTGACTCTGTTGGTGACCGTGCACTGCAATGTTTAGAATTAGTACATCCTCACCTACTACACCTGCTGCTGGCTTATGCCAGAAGATGGAAAACAAGCTCTCCTGTCTTCTCTTCCAATTTGCTCTTAATTTTGAATTGAATAGCTACTCTACTGAACTAAATGAAAAGAAAGTATTTCCTCTATCGGAGCAGGCTGGCTTTGTCAAATGTTCACACCTCAGGCATAAATCCAGCAGCCTCCCACCACTCAGTGAGCTGATTTTTCTCTCCAAGTTCAATAGAAAATTTGAATTTATTTCTTAACTTACACTACTTTCCTCAAGCCTAAATAAACACATGCCTCACTCTCCAGTCAATTTTAAGCTCTATGATATTTCAAGAAAATATTGAACTGCTACATGCTTTTTCAAAATAAAAGTATTTTCATCAACCTAAGTCTTTCAGAAAGAGGCCTTTGCAGATAATAAATTTTGCTTTTCTCTCCAAACAAAAGTGTAAGTATTGATTTTACAGCATTTATTTCCTTGTTCACAGGATCAACTGTTGTGATTTTATTAGTGCATTTGGGTATTTAAAAGAAACAGGAAGAAATGAAGCCTACCCAACCATTTTGTAGAAAAATCACCCAAACCTCGGAGCCAACAATTCCTCATCCTCTTTCTCTGCTTAACATTTATTCCTACCCTTACACGAATTTAGCCTTTTTTCTTTTGAAACATGGAAATATTTTCCCAAAGTGGCAGCAATTGAAACAACACTGTCATTTCTCTGGTTTTGTACTGACAAACCAAAAGTGGCCAAAGACAAAGCTAATATAAGTAACAAAAACACAGAGTAGCTGTATTTACATGCTACACAAGGTGAAGCCAGAAGAGATAAGCCACTCCACCCATATCTCCATGGCAGCACAAACACATTTAATATCTTGACTTCACTCATAGCACAGCAATCCTCCACTGAGACCATCTGCACTACAGGCATTATACGATCTCTAAGTGTCCTTATTTGTCTGCAGACACAGTAAACCCAGGCCCTCTGTTACTCCATCACACAACAAACTCCAAAGGCCTGTGGCCAGCAGGCAGGAAAGGAACAAGGGAAGGTTTCATGTGCTCTCTACAGGATTTGCATCTCAAGGTCTGCACAAATAAAAATCACCAGATCAATAAAACGAGAAGCACGTTTGTTTTCTAGGTCCTACAGCTCATGTTTCAGCAAGGAAACAGATGATGAGGAACTGGGATCTGCTCGTCTCCAGTCCCCACAGGCACAGGCAGTAGGCCATCTCTAATCTCCCCCAGACGAGCCTCTCGCTAAGCTCTTCTCATGCAGTGGGACACAGTACAGCTGTCACGGACAGCACAGACACCACACAAAAAGCTGACAACTCCTCCCGGCCCCACTCCCACCGCAGAGCACAGCAGGGCCCGGCCCAGGCCAGCCCGGAGGGCAGCAGCAGCTTTAAGGACTGCCGTGCTCCCCAGGGGGACAGCCCTCGAGTGCAGCCCACAGCCTCCTGCCGCAGCCTGGCACCTCCTCTCCCTCACCACCACCCATCTAAACTGCTTTAAAAGCACACAGGAGATCCTCCAGTTGTACCACAGCTCAAATCATCACACCGGGCTTCTAAAAACAAAAAAAGGCTCCTCCTTTTAGAGCAGAGCAGGAGGTGACAGCACTGTGGCATGTGGAAAACATATGAAAGGACAGATGTTTTTAAGAAAATAATTAATTTCTCCTTTAAATGCTAAGCTAAAACATTTTGTCACCTTCTAGAAAGGAATTTTTTCCATTGCACAAACACAGACAATAAATTAAGACCACTGCATTTAGGAGCTGTTTCTTAGTTTGAGCTAGGTACGTTTGTTAGATGGCACTTGGAACCAGAAGTCTGACTTATCTTCTAAACAGCTCTAATGACCTCTATTTAAAATTACATAATTCTCAGCTCAAGTAAATGAATACATTTCTAAATTCTCCAGAAATACATTTTTTTGCCTGAGTTATATACCAGAGGATCTATTTTATCCTTCATACATAGCAAAGAAAGATCCCAGTTTTAAGTGCCAAATCCAGCTGTAGAGATGTAAACTTAATTACACCATGTCACAATTTCTAATCTCAGACACATGTCAACATGTAAAGGTTCCACCTAGATACAGACTAATGCTGGAAACAGAGGACAGACTTCATTTCAATTTAAATGGGTTTGCTTGCAAAGTATATTGTTCTTCTTAGACAAGGGAAAGGAATGACAAGCAGAAATACCCTACTAGATTATTTAAGCATTAACTGTAAAGTTGGAAAATAAAGCACTGTGTGAATACAAAAAGACAGGTTTAGTGATGAAAGTGTGATCACTTACTGGGATAGTACGCTGATGCATGTGTTAAACACACCAGTCACACAGTACAGTATGGTATGACTTTCAAAAAAAAACTTCTGAGGACTCCTTTAAAAGAGGGTAATTTTTTGATTTTTTTAAAATACTCACACCAAGGTTCACCGGGTACTTTTAACTGGACGGAGAAATTAATTATAATTCTCTCAATTTTTTTTTTTTGACACTCAATTATATCTCTGCGTTTTCTCATTAAAGAGAAATTAAATAAAAAATATTCTTATTTCAACTGATCTGCTTCTTAGGAAGCACCACCTTTCAAAATGCAATCCTGATATTTTTGGATTCAAAAAGACTGTTATCAACAGATTATCCTTTATTCCACACAAGAGGTATCATTCTTTAATATTCACTGAACAAGAAAAGAGCTCTTTATAAATCTGATAGCTATGCAATATTCAACTCCCATTTGATACCACGGACAAGACATGATTCATCAGACATGCTTGGTTCTACCTGCATTTCAGCATGCCTAGCAGGTGCTGTTTGAACAGGCAGGTCTCTGGATTATTCCCATTTTCTCCTTTCAGCATTGCTCCAGTGATCCAGCACACAGCTATCAAGTGCTGACAACTCCTCAGAAGCCCTGTCCTTCCCAGGCTCACCCTGAATGGAAGAGGGCAGCTTGAAACAAAGCCATCCATCACTTTTCCCTAACAAGAATTTTTAAAGCAGCTGCTTCTCTCAGGCAGGCCCCCCAACACAGCCTGGAGGATACCATTTGCACTTGAAGCCAAGCACTGTGGGAAAAAGGCCACATGCTTGGGACTTCCTCTTCTGTTTTGGAATCATCAGAGAGGGGGAAAAAAAAAGAAAAAAGAGGTGGCACAATAAACATAGCTAAGCTACTCTTCTAAAGCCCGTTATCTCAAAATAGACTCCTTTTCCTAGCTACCAAAACCCAACCTAACACAACCCTAAGAAATTTTGCTCCCCTTAATGAGTTCTGCCCATTTTTACCTGAGCCTACCGGCTACCTAAGAATGAAGAAAAACATTAGAAACTAAATACCTGTGCAAATGATTCCTGAAGCTCATTTTTTTACACATTGATTTAAAAATAAGCAGTTTTGGAGCTCACACCCAGTAAACGGGGCTCATGGAATTTGCAAAGCAGGTGCATCAGGGTTGATGTCTGTGGGGGCATTGCAAACTCATTCACTCAAAATAAAGGCTGCCCTACAGAGCACGAAGGGTTTGCCATTGAAAAATCTGCTTGACAGAGTAAATACCAGGCATGCTAATCTCAACATTTGAAAATATAACTAATTCTGAGAAGTTCATGCCAAAGTCATGAATGCATAGGTCTGCATCAGTCCCTGCATCAGTCTTCTCAAGGCAAACACACCTTGATGGCTTGATACTCAGCCATCATCACAGACAGACAACTTCCAGCACTTATAACCAGATAACCAATGTTTGGTTTTGAAGTGCAGTGTGCAATAAACAGAGCCCTGCATCTCCTATAGGAAATCGCCATCCCTGGTATTGCACAGAAATCCACCAGCACTCTCTTTTTCTTTCCTAATTTGTTACAGCTATTCCCTGAGGCTTCTGTGGGCAAAATAACTGGATCAAGTGATTGCTCTTTCTTTCCTGCTCTTTAGAGTTTGGAGACATGATGCCTATTTTCCTAAACTGACACACACAATTAACAAGAGAGTCTTAAAAGATCCCCTGTGTTGCATCTTGGAAACCACAGTTTACATTTATAGCCAAGCAAAGTATAATTTTCATAATGCAGTGGAAACACCCAAGAACAGGATTTCAGTTTTGCCTTTCATTTCTCTTTATGCATCTACAAGCACCCCTGGTGACTGAAATCGGTTTCTAACACTCCACACGAGTTTCTTCTGCCATTTCTTGAAGGGAGTGCCAGCAGGTGATGGCCCATGCCCTGTTAATACTGTTCAATAATTTAACATGGCTAATACAAGATCAATCTGATTCCACATTCTTTTTAAAAGGTAATTCTTTACTTCTTAATTTTTACATAGATGCACCAAGCTATTAGACATAGCTACTGAAATCTGAACATTATATATTTAAATCCACAGTACCTGAAACTCAGGTTCAATGAACTTACAAGAGAATTTGCACACATTATAATCAGCTCCACAGGGAAAAATCACTTCTAGCAACAGCAACGTAAGTAACTCACACCTGCTTTGCTCACAGGGCTGGTTTTTTCCTATAAAAGAGAGATGGGTTCTTTGTCAAGGTTTGTGTTTTAGTTCTGGGTTATGCAAGAAAAATTAATGGCTTCTCTGGCCACACCACTCCTCTGAAACCCGTTCAGAAGAGATCTGATCTTCCTGTTACCTTTTCGATCCTAAGTGACTTTCATACCACTTCTTCAAAATGTTTAATGTCTAAATCACAATTCAATTGTCTTTAGTCAAACTACTGCCTACAATGGAGATACTTAAATTGGTAAAAGCTGATACTATACCCTATCTGACTGAAGCAGCTCTAGTGGCTGAAGCCCACACACAACCAAAACAAAAGAGCAATTTTTAGTTTTTCTTTTAAACAGAGTAGAACACACAATCTAACTTCTAGCTTTTTTGCTTTTTTTCCTGGAATCAATAGAAAACAGATTTGCAACTATGAGATACCAATTGCATCTGTATGCAATTTGCAAACCATACACTGAAAGCTGACACAAAAAATACTTCCAGTATCTGTAATATGCATGGGAATGCTCCCTGCTCCTAATGCTTCTCCTTTCAGCTGCTACATCACAGTTCCCATTAATCCCTGAAGTCTTCCCTGTCTGTCAAGTTCGTATCCAGGCGTGATGACAGCAGCCTCCATCTTAGTATGCTGTAGCTATACATCTTGCTCAGCTAACAAAGAAATAAGGTATTTTCATTGCCTTTGACACAGTTTTAGGACAGTACCGCTAGTTCCTTCCAAATGCACTTGAAGCATCTAGTTGCTTTCCTTCTCTAGCCTCAGGATGTTTTATCTATATGAAAAATTTAGGTGATTTCATCAGAAGAATTATTTTACTTTTTTTTCTGTGAAGCTCTCAGGAGCCAAAAATGTATGGCTGTCAGAGAAATAAATTTTTTTAAAAATAAAAATGTAGCAGAAAACATGCAAAAAACCACACACCAATTTCCTGCTACAGCTACTTGTCAAAATAGTAATGACTCAACAATAAGAAGATTTGTTTAAAATCCTCTGTTTCACCAATGTCTCTAAGTAGTAAACAATATTTGTTTTTATTTAGTTATAGTAGATACAAAAATAAAAAACAATTTCTGCATTTTTTAGCCAAGGATGAGGAGAGACTACCTCTAATCTGTAGATTCTCCTACTTGCTATCTGACTCCCAGAGGAATGAGCCCTTCCAGCTCCACTTTGGTCTGCACTGTCAGCTGAGATAGCTCCAGAAGGGCTACAGCTTTTCAGCTTTATTTTGATGAGTGTTTCTTTAACCTCTGAAAAATGTTATCAGCATCTTCAGTGACTACAGCATTTAAGTGAAATTTAACGAAAAACAGAAAAGCACAAATGTGGAGCAAGAGGATGACATGGCACACATTGTATTCCCTTTACATAGGCAGCCATGAGTCCTATGAGTAAGGAAAAAAGTTTTGTGGCAACAACAGCTTCTTTTAATAGTTTAATTCATTGTATCAGTCCAAAAGGAAACACCAAGTGGTATTAATTATCATTATTATGGAATGCATACGGAATATGAAAACAACAACAACAAAAAAAGCTGTATCCCTACATAAAACTCATTTCTGCTTCTGCAAGATCCTTGTTGGCAGGGTAAGGCAAGCAGGAAACAATTACCTTTACTATTACAACAGCAGAGGGGCATTGGAAGAACCAGCTCATAGCAGGTTCAAATCAAACAAAATCAGATTTCTTCACATGAAGTCCATTGTGGAATTCAGCACCACTGGTGCAGCGAATACTATCCAGTCCTGACTGGTTCCAGAAGGGATGGGAATAAAAATCCTCAGATGATTAATAACTACAGAGACACTTTCACTCAGGCAAGCTCAATACCCACAAGCCATAAATCACTGGAAACTGTGAAAACACAAATACAAACTCTTCCTGTTCCCACACTGTTCTTGAAGTGCCCGCAACAGTTCAGTGAGGATTTGGAGCATAACAGCCTTGAATCAAACCACTTAGACCACCTACAATAAAGACTCTGAGCTACCAATTATATAGTCATTGTTTTTGTGCATACTCTTGCACTTGAATGTACTACCAAAAAAGGAAGTTTATAATGCATTTGTTGTAACTTTTTCCACCCAAGAGAAAAAACTTTGGCTAAGTATCATTATTCCTGCCCCTGACTTCTTCCCCCTCCTTACCAATACTATAAAGTCTTTCCTTTTATAGTTCATATTCACAGCTTCAGATTAGCTGTAGATACAAATAACAAGGAAAAATTATAGGGAAGTAGATAATGCAATGCCAAGCCAATGCAGATATTCACTGAAACTTCCTCACCCAAAGGACTGAGATATGTAGTAAGAAATTGATAGTTTGCTTCTCCCAGGTACTAAATTTGTGGATTTTATTTACAGCAAACCAGAGACCTTCAAGGATTCCAGTTCCAAGAATGATATTTAAAAAAGGAAAGGAATGGGGGGGGTGACAAAAAAAATCTAACCAAAACAGAAAAAAAAAAACTACACAAGCCCAACCAAACAAAATCACACACACCCACCAACTAAACAACAAAACCCAAAACAGCCAAAACATAGCACACACAAAATCCAAAAATCCTGATCATAGAGCACACAAGTTGAAACTTACCGAAGTACCCAAACTGAAACTAAAAATCCTAGTATAATGATTAAACAGCTTCCACGTAAAAATGATAGACAGTCCTCCCTTGTGTATTACCTATTACAGCAAAATTATAAGAACCGACGGGGGGGAAAAAAAAAAAAGCAAATTCCCACCACACAGGCAAAAAAGAAAAATCTCAGAGAGGGATGTAAAACTCTCATCTCAGATACTCAACAGAGAACAGACTCCCAAATGATATTCCCATTCCAATTGACACAACTGGTGCAGAGGGAAGGAGGATCCTTCCTGGGACTTCAGTGCTCTGCATTTCAGAAGCACCCAGAGAAAAAAAGGGTCCAACTACAGAAGCAATACAGGAAAGCTCTAGGCAATGCTGAAAGCAAAGCAAATGTTTTTACCCCTCCCACAATGCACCCAGGGAGAATGCACCCAGATGCCTGTTTCTCACAGTCATGAAGAAACAGCTATGACCACTGGAATCCAGCTAGGGATAGCTGCCACCAACTGAGCACATTTCAAATGAATCACAACTTTATCACAAGAATCATGATCCCATGGACTGATGTGTCCACTTTTAACCATTTCCTAACATGGCCTTCCTCTACTGTGGTAATACTTACTTCACTTCTCCAGTGGGCAGCCTAAGTGCCACCACAGAGAGACTCCAAGCCAAAGTTTCCCCCACCACCATCCACTTTTTAAGGTAAGTTTGGACCCAGAAATATTAAAATACATAGGGTTAGATTTATTGCATCCAGACCTCGACCAGAAAACCTCAAGCAACTAATCAAGCAACCTGCAGTATCACAACACTCATCAGGGGTATTACCAGATGCTGAGAAGAGCTTATGATGGGGTTACCTGGGATTATCCCATCAGAGTTCTTAGGAAAATGAGATACATTGACCAACCC
>VZTN01016000.1:99156-116604 GCA_013400515.1 Erpornis zantholeuca
AAAAAAAAAAAAAAACCCATACTTCTCAAAACCAAGAACAGAGCAAGAATGTCTGCTCCCCCTGCCCCTCTTCAACATAATCAGAGGCATGGTCTGAAAGATATTAAAAAAATACTAAAATAGGTCCCACGGAAAACCCGTTTTACGTGGATGATACCCTGGTCCTACTCTCCAGCCCTCAAAGGCCAATACGCAAATTACAGGAATTCTTTGAAAACCTTGGGCACTCACCCAGATGTGTGAATTTGCTGGAACAAATCCCAGGCATTAAGATTAATTGAGCGCTCATAAATCAGGACTTGCTTACTCACTGCAGTTTCTAATGACAGTTACAGGTATTAAAACATCTAGGAATTCTAATCCCCAGAGATGACAGGCAAATAGTTAAACTTGGACCCAATCCCCCACAAATCACTAATGACTTGGGAAGTGGAAACTGCAGACACTCCCTAAACCTTTGGACAAAACCAAGAAAACTGCACTTACTATACTCCAGAGAACTCTAGGCCTAATATTCCACTATTATTTTCAGAATGTCAGGTTTTTCATTTAGCTTTTAAATGGGAAATGGGCACACAATTACTTCAAGGGAAGACTCAGTAAAGCAGCAACACACTACTCCTGTAGTAAATTAAGCCACATAAGCTAACTGTGGACAAAATCCAGCAAGAAAGGTATTTTCCTACCTTCTACATAAAGCTCCATACAGGATTCCTTACCAAAAGAATCCAAAGCCTACCTCATACACATAAAAAGTTAGGTCAGTGCCTGATGTCACATACGGAAATGATTCCATATCTCATAGGAGACGCCACAGTATGGTAAATTCCAGGTGTAAATGAGCAGAAACAAAACCAGACATAATATGGTAACAGAAAACCAGCTGGAAGGCAACACACCTAAGACACACAGTTGAGAAACCAAAAACACAGAACCATGTGTTTTCCTCATATACAAAAATAACTTATCTCATCAGACTACAATACTGACACCTCTCCAATACATTTACTACATGTATTGAAGATAGACCAAAACAATCCCATTTTTTCTCCTAAACAACAAAAAAAAAACTCAAAAATCAAAAGAATGCTACGATTTCCTGAGCTAAGCAGCTACTTTATAATGAGAACTTCTCATAACCCTTCAGAAATGCAGCACAAGTCTAATGAAGCAGGAATAGAAAACTGGCAAAATACTCAACAGCTAAAGCCAAATGAGCAATAATGAAAAACTAAGAGAACTCCATACTCAGCCTCCAGTTGCCTTTCTACCAATAAAATCCTACCAATAAAATTATTTTTAGGGTACTCAGAGATGCCGAAGACTTTTAAGTACATCTAAGCACTCCCCAATGATCAGAAGCAAGAGAAAATAAGAGCATATATACTGCTACAAGTTTTTGGGATTACAGGAAAATCAAAGTTAATGAGATCCTTGTAGCTTCACTTGTTCTTTAAGCAAGTAACCTACACCATTGGATTTGCAGTTAGCAGACAGCCACTCATTATATTAAAAGAATGGCTGTCAGAAGCAGCTTTAGGACATGAAATTTGGCTACATTGGAAATGAAATTCTCCTTTTCCCTTACATTCTGCTCTCTTATCTCCATTCCCATCCAACAAAGCAAAATGATGACAGAAGGTTTTATAGCACACTAGAAAGTCTATGTGCAAATGGAAGAAACCCAGACAATTGTCAGAAATCCCCAGAAATGTAAGTGCAACTCAAACAACTTTCGAAAGCTCACTACCAAAAGAACCCTAGAGAAAATGTAAATAAAATATCAAAGGTACATACAAACTTCCTTTACGCCTCACTCTCTACCCTCCAATGCATGCACACACAACCATACACACTCCCTTTTTCTTGGGTTTCCCCTTTTTTTTTTTGGTGGTTTGATATATGCCCTAAAATCAATATATGGGAAATAACGTTTAATGTAATCCAAGTTTTCCTAAAAATCCATCTTCTCCTAATGGTAACGTATAGAATTATTGTACCTATCCTACATATTGGCACCTAAATGTTGAGATTTGAAGCATGTAATAGACATAAAACAAAAGCAAACCTCCAAACTGCTTTGATGTAAGACATCCAACCAGAGCAAGCCAATCACCCGGTGAAGTTTAAGGGTAAGCAAACAAAAGGCATTACANCTATTCCAGTCTACATCTCCCTTTCCTGCTTTACCTCTTCTAGGGAAAAAAAAAAAAAAAAAGCACTTTTTTCCTCATATTTAACACACCTATATTTTTCCACATTATGTGACATAATCTGTAATATATAATATGGTTTGAGAACTCAGAAACATAAGAATCAAAACTATTTCATTTTATTACAGAGGAACATCACTGATCCTTCTACTTTCAAGTGTAAAGATTCAAGGGTGACATTAAACTAGCCAACAGAAGTTGCACTGAATTGCTTCAAAACTAGCAAAGATTCCTTTCAGCCTGGTACATCTTGCTGACCTGGACCTGACAGACAGCAGCAATTTAGGGAAGTGCCGGTGTTTATTTGCACATCTTGGGTCTATTTTATAGCCCCCAAAACACGTGATCCTTCCTATTATACCACAGAGATGCTGCTCTGACAGCAGGCTGGTGAATCTGAGACACAGAATTATCCAAAGTAGTAGTAATAACCACCTCTCGTGTAGTTTTTCCTACACCAGTAGGATGACAGACTTCCACAGAGGCACATTCAAGCCATTTCCTGCATCCACAAATGTTGGACTAATAAATAAAAAGATACCTTAATTTTCCTCAGACCTGTTCCACTAATGAATATTTTAAAACAAGAAATAGAAGATATCAAGGTTACTGTATTCTTGCTCCAGTTTTAATGTCCCTTACAGCGCATTTCCGAAGATGCATACAATTAAAAAAAAAAAATCCACATATTAAATGCAATCCATATTCACAGGAATTTGCATATGGATTTCTATTTAAAGTTATTGTTAATAAGCACAGTAAGATTACCAGCATGTGCATTACTACTCTGCATGCAAAGATGCATCTTTGTCTGCTTTTTTCTTCTGCTTATCTACCCTGTTTAGAATGTTAAACTTCTGTGCTATGTAAATGAAAATATTTAATTATGCAAAGCAAAGTGGAAAGGTTTACATTATTATAATTGAGTTAAATTCTTTCTGCTTTAAGCTCAAATACTGAGAACATAGCTGAGCATCTGTTAAGAATTTCAAAGTCTTAAACTGCTGCTTTATAAATTTTAAGAGCTACATGTGAACAATTTGAAGCCTTTTGATGTTAATAAAATTACTGTAATATATTCAGTTTTCGCGGTTAAAATTAAAGGAAGTCTGAAAGCTTAATGCAAATCCAAGGTGAGAAGCAAATTCAGAAAGAAGTCGCTTGTTTGCTGCAATTTTTCAACTCTCATGGTAACCAGAATTTATAATTGAAAACAAATGAATGAACAAATGGCTAAGGAAGCTAAAATAGAACTGTCTCAGGAAAACATCACCTTAAGAGCAACCTGTTCATAGAAAGAGGTCTCCTTTAGCTAGAGAAAACCTAATGCTCACAGTTCCATAAACAAGAGTGATTAACTCACTAAAAGGGTGACATACTAAAGATTGTAGTCACTTCAAAAGGATAGCTGTCCTACATCTTCACCTAACTCTGCTGAGACACTCAGCAAATTCATTTTGCGTATGACCTGTAAAGCAGAATGTCAAAGAACAGTGCATTTTAATTTACAAAATTTCATTGAATCCCCATGCTACAAATAATCACCAGACTGGCCTTCTCCTGGGGTACAGAAATACAAGTAGTCCAAGGGAGCTCAATGCACATAATCTGAAAGAAAGTAGAGGAAGAACACTCCTGATCTTCTGCCAGCTCCACCTGCTGCAAAGCTGCCATTTCTCAGATCTGAAACACCAAATTTAGCAGGACACCTGAAAATATTAAAGAGATAACCTATTATTTTGATGTTCAGAGTGTGAGATGCTAGAACATGCTGGCTGTTTACTTCCACAAGTAGCGGTAACCCTCTTTTCTCTGACCAACCTCACCACGTTCACCTGGCCACAAAGCTACAGTAATCTGCTGTGCAGGGAAACAAACGCAGTTTGCAAGAAAACACATCTCATTCACTAATTTGGAGCTGCCCCCCAAAGTTTCAGACAGTCCCTGCCACATGCTGGAGAGACTGGCCTTGCTCCTGTGCTATGTAAGTGCTTGCGACCTTAAGGAACGGCAGGTTTAAAATTTTTATCTTAATATTTTGGATGCAAAGCCCTTGATCATGCCTGTGCTGTTCAAGTGAAACTCCACCAACCTTCAAGATCCAACACCTTCTCCTCACCTAGGCTTCCTCAGGCAGAGGAAGCAACAGCATCCTTAAGCACTCAATTTCTCGTTGCTATTCAGATGCTGATGGTTTAAACAAAGAAAGAAATGTAGGCAGCAGCTTTTGGCTAGAGGTTTAATCAGACTAATTTGCTTTACCCATCCCATATCCTGGAGTACCTGTACCAGCTGAGGAGGATGATAGGACTCAGTGCAGGCTCACTGCTGTGTTGGCAGCACCACAGCATCACCTCCTCCAAGGGAATGCCAGATTATTTTAAAATAAAGGATTATGGAGTCTCACTAACCACTCTGCAATCATAACTGAAATTTGCTTTCCACTACAGGCCCAGTTCTAATGCTTCTCTCAGGGCAGAAATGAAACTACTTAGCTAATTACAAGCATGCATGCTTAGCTGTTGTTAATATCTAATTACTTGGGCTCTAAATATAAGCAGATTTGAGCTTTTTTACCACTGTTTATGTATGCTTTCTTTGGGCAACCCAACACTGGACAGTTGTGAGGTGTTTAAGGTTAAATTTGTCTTACAGAATCCAGGCCCTAACCCCAGCCTGAGCCAGCACTTCTGCTGGGTTTCTCACTTGGCACAGGCTACACTTCATCCTGACTGCATAATATTAAGGCTCTGCCTCACTTGCTTATCCCCCAACACAGCCTCCCAAGGAAAAATCTCACACCAGCAAAGGCATTAAAATGCATTAAGCTGGATAACTGCAAAATGTCATGAGCCCTTACTGACTCCACGGTTTAAGTGTGGGTTTTAATAGAGGTAATATTTCTTCATTGCTAGCCAGTGCAAGATTTGTTACCAACACAATGACTCAACTATGACATCTTTTATGAGTGATATGTTAAACTAATTAACATTAACCTAGCAGAAGAATCAAGCATAAATTAGAAACCATTTCAGTTAAAGATACAGAGAGCTTCTATACTGATAATTTTCCCCAAACAAAAGATGCTGGCCCTTGAAGTATGAGATTTCCTTTTAAAATTAACTGGTTCAGAATTATTATGCTGCTTCTTTTAAAATACAATTTCTACTTATTTCAACATAAAATAATAAGGCATGTGCAGCTAGCATAGCAACTCTAAATCCAAGAATTGAAGAGCCAAGACAGAACAAGAACCTTACAAAAACTGCAAGAGACATTAAATACTCTATTATGCTTAACAAATTGTTTGTTCCCTTCAACCAGTAATGCCTCTAGATTGTTCCTGCTCTGCTATACAGCAAATATGGCCCTACACCCAAATGCAGGCATCAACTGTTTATGGCAATATTGTTTAGAGTCCATATCTCTAATATTTTAACACCTATTTTTACAACAGGTAGATTAAGCAAAACATTCACCAAAAATATATATGTTGTCCCACAGATACACCAATATCCTTCCAGTGAGTGCACTCTGGTTCTCTTTAGAGACACACTAAGCAGCTGTAACTCCCTTAGAAGCTAACTACTATCAAGTATCTCTCTGGCAAGTGGTTATTATATTACATCCAACCCCTGCCTCTCCACAGAGATTCTCTCTTTGTTTTTCATAGAAGAAATTGATCTTACCTAAACAGAATTAGAGCTATCCTAACTTACTATGTTTTGTGGTGATGGCAGTATATGATCCATAACAAGTTTTTGCCAAGAAGTTAATCCAGGCACTGACCTGAAATAACCAGGTCTTCTTCATGTCTCTCTCTTCAGCCTGGGAGCATTCAGAAAAAAAATTTAAGAATAAAGACACCCCTCTCCTCTTACACAATCATGGACTAAACCACTGCACAGGGTAGAAAACCATACAGAATATGTTAGATGCAAAATGGCTCCTGGCAGCTCCTGGGGTGTTTGCACAGCACTGTTCACACTAAGCAACCAGAAGCCTAAAATATACACTGCTTTAATCCAGCAACCATCACTTGGATACATCATTTCTGATACAGCAGAGCAGCAAACCAGAGTGCTGCCCTCCACTTCGTTTTCTGAAACTACCTACCAGACTACAGCATGTGTGCAAATCCTCATTCTTAATAATGGCATTTTTCAACATCTGCAATACGCTCTCCTTCAAAGTCATCGGACGGCCCGACCATGCTTCACAGGACTGCACCAACACTGCAAGAAAATGCTCAAGATGTATAACCCTGAGCAACAATCTCAACAAAAGAATGAATTCTTATTCTGTCTCTTTACTGTCTTATTCTCTCTGAACTGTCATATCTTAACTTACTGCCTTTTGCAACAGTGTTCAGGGGAAAAAAAATCCTATTTCAACTGCAACACACAATCCAAGGTCAAAGCGGCAGATTGATTTCTTTGCATTTGCAAATGCAAAGAAATCAATCTGGGAATGGCTCTGGTCTTCCTTTGCAAACATCCTTTCACTTGTCTCAAACAGAGATCCACTAATATGTCTACTCTGCATGAAGTCCGCAAGTAACATTCCACACATAGTTTTGATAGCACTCAAAACAATTACCACTGAAGATGTTTAAAGAAAAAAAAAATCACTTCTAGCCATTTCAAGTATTACACTGTGCATAACTTAAAGCAATTAATTCCACAAACACCAACACATGTAGTGGGTACGTACATATATATACATTATACATACATCAAAAATTAAGCCGTATTGATTATCAGTTGAAGAAACTAATTTTTTTAAGTGCTTGTGAAAGGTTCATTTCAGCTATGCCTCGTTGCTCTTCAGTGGTGCCTCGTGGAGGGGTGAAGGGGAGGAGTGAGCAGCATGCCTGAGACTGAAAGTGTTTTACAGCTGGTTACAGTGAATTCTCTCAGTATTTGCCTGATCACTACTGACACTTTTCTACTGCATGTTTTTGAACTCATCCGAATATGCACGGGGAACGGATGTATTTTAAGAAGGAAACTGTTAAATATGAATAGGACGCATGTTTCATTTTGAGTATCTAAACTCCAAAACAAAGAGGGAAGACAACATTGAAGACCACCAATAAAAGACAACAAGAAACAAGGTCTGGGAAAGAACAAGATACTGCTCCAGAGATGAAAAACAATCAGTTGTCTCCTTCATTAAGCTGCTTCAGGCACACCTTTGGTTTTGCACTCCATGGTATGCATGTATATGTGCCTATATATGTCTGTATTAAAAATATAAAGACATAATGTATACACATGTGTCTGGTGTCTGACTTGCTTTTCCAAAACCTCTAGTCATCAGTATCACCATCGAGACCAACAGCAACTATGAAAAACTGACCTGAATGACTGGATTTAGACACAACATCTTGAGTTGGCGGCTAAACAGGAAAAAAATGTGCACTGGATAACCCAAATTGGCTGATGAAAATATTTTAGGTATCAGTCTTGAGCTACTACACACAACAATGAAGACAAGGAAGGTGTTAATTATGAGTTTTATTAAATAAGACATTTAAAATAAACTAATATCAAAATAATCTTCCACCTAGATGCATTTTGTGGTCCAAGACCAATCTCAGTGAACATTCAGCAAATTGCTCATTTGTTTCATTGTGAAGAGGGAGCAAGTTCTCTTATTGCTGCCCTTAAAACTCCTTTTCAGTCCTATTACTAGGTGAACTGCTGTCAGGAAAAATACACCAGGCTACAGACCCCTTCCTGCACTGCCCAAGCACTGGAATTCCTGCAGTGGATGTATATCAAACCCTGACATGATCTTGGACACAGATTTTAACTGTATGCAAAAGGAAAGCTGTAAAGCCACATAATGAATAGATTTAAGGCTATAAAAATAATGTATACAAATCCTGAAGCTGAGAGGCAACTACGTGATAAAGAACAAGCTACTGGGTTTAGAATTACATTTCTTTCATTCCTTCAAGTGCAATTTCAATAAATAAGTAAATAAATAAAAAACCGGGCACTGAAAGCACAAAGTTGTGAACCTGAGCCACCCTTCTTTCCAGCATCTGATTTCCAGTGAGGAGCCATGCATATAGATGATCCACAAGTCCAGTCCGGGAGCTCAAATGAATAAAGCTAATGGCTACATGGCATCATAAAACTTTGAATACGGCAAAATTAAGCCCCAGAGATAGATGATGAAAGGTGCACTATCTTATCTATGTTTTTAACAAAAAGGCAAAGCATCTTTTATAAGGGCAAGAGAGAGTCTGTTTCAGCGCTTGGAGACCAAATCCTTGAAACACCAGCCTCTCTACAAAGCACAGCTGAGTTCATGTCCACATACACCCCCAGGGGAGCCCAAGGAAAAGCCCCCTCAGCTACCACTGGCTCAGGTCAGCTCCAGCACCAGCAGAGCTGAAGCCACATCATACCGAAGCCCAGCAGAGAAGCAACAATTGACAGATGAAGTACAGAAGCACAACTACACAAAGCAGCTTACAGGCCTGATTTAATACCCTGCATAGCACACACCAGCCTGCTCCAAAAGCATCAAGTTGCTTAAAAACACCACAGTGTTTGCTGCATAATCTAGGGTACCTTCTTAGGTACTCTGGAGCCATCACAAATGTCGTAATTTTCAGAGGATATGCACACACCAACACTGGTACCAACCAAAAACCCATTTGCAAATTCTCAGAGATAACTAAATGAGCAGCAATGCAAAGTCTCACGACTGAGACAATCTGAAAACAACATGTGCAACACCTGAATCACTTACCTAAATTAACCTTTGCTTTGAACAGTGTTGCAAAGAGAAAGAGAAGACAGTCAGTTGTATCCTTAATTGAAGACTGCACTTATCTGGGGAGTCATTTAATGCAAAATGTGAAAAGTTAACTTTAACTTTGTTTCCTTCCACAGCATTAAACAGCACAATTTTATCACACACCAAAGAGAAGCCAATACTACTGATGCCTGAGATATTTAAAACTTATGCCACAGCCACTTAAAGATTTCACTCCATTTTCCTATTAGAAATGCTCTGATGGCACACACATCCTGACACATAAATTATGACAAACAGCTTCTCATCCATTCCCACAAAATCCACCTCTCTTTTCTCCATCCCATCCATCACTAGTGACTAGCCCTTGTTTTCAAAATGTCTCACCACATCCTTTCCTCACCAATCATCACTGGCTCACAATCAAGCCAGACTCCATCCTTATCAGCCCAGAATACCCACTCCCACTGCCCACTTATTAATTTTTTATGGGAATCACATGCCTCCTTGTTCCATGCCCATCCGCCTCCCATGCCTGCAAGAAATTCCATGAAAACATTCATGGTTCTACTTCAGTGCTCTCTCTTGTCTCTAACAGGGAAGTAATGCTGGCATCCAAAGCAGCACCACACTCATCACCCCATGTGGGACTTAAGGCTTCAAAAACAATTAAAAAAAATACAAAAAAGTGACAGAAAAATTTATACTGGAATCTTTAAGATGTATCAAAATACAGTTAACTTCATAGAGTCACAACATTGTTCCTAAACAGAAGGACTGTAGCTTTACTTTACGAGTATAAAGAAATGAAATCATTTTTCTATTTTTAGCAGTAGCAGACACATCTAGACTAGGTAGGACCTTTTTCTCTTTTTTCTTCTTTATACAGAATCAAACACAATTTTTTCTCACTAATCTACAATATTCGCTGATTTAAATACAGAATCCACACTTGTAGTAGTTCCATAACCTTTCAGGGGAAGTACTGTCCCTGTCCTTGAAGGCCAGAACTAGTTCAGTGTTAAAATATTCTAAGTCTCTCTAGCTTATCCATTTCCCCCTACCAAACCCAAACATATCTATGCATTTCAATCAAGGAAAGGTCAAGGTATCAAACACAATATCACCCTACCTCAGGCTTCACAAATAGTTTGTGATAAATTTCATGTTATGACAATGCAAGTAAAAAAAAAAAGAATAAAAATAGAATCCATTAGTGAGTTGGAAAGCTTCTTGCTACATAAAATAAATCCAATCAAGAAACAGAAAACTATTCCAGACACCATATGCCTCTGTCCTGACATAACTGAGCGCACTTTACAGAAAAAGCAGGTCACATGTTGGAAGATTTGTTTTCATTATAAGTTTTCATGCAATTATTTCTCAATCATAACTGTAAAATAACTTGTGGGGGATTGTGGTTTGTGTAAACCCACACCCAGATTTCAAGTAGAAGCTCTCTCTCTCTTTCCAGCCTTGGTTGACTTTCTTGTACCTCTCATAAAAATTTGCTCTGACGAGAAAAGAAACAAACTGTACTCCAATGGTTATATTGCTTCTGTAAGAATACAGTACCTCAAGTTGCATAATAAGGTGACAAACCAGTGAAAGAAGGAAAATAATTTTTTAAAAAATCATATTTGCAATTCTGATTTCTCCTAAAGTAAGCTATACAATTCCACACATGAGATTCAACTAGCCTTGAGCAAAATAAGGAGGAAAAAAAAATGACACAATTATCAATAGCATTTTCTTTGGAACCAAAGATACAAAGACAACTCCATGCTAGTAACATGCCCTGACCTACAGCTTCCATCCTGCTTTCTCAGTGAAGATCGTGAAGTGACTATTTACCATGCCATCCTCCTCATAGATGTCCAGTCCTCTTTGGACTACCTGGCAGCCCTTTCAGGCACTCACAATCCTATGTCCAAAAGCTTTGTCCCAAACTTTTACTCAAGAATCAAACTGTGGCTCTAAATCCCGAGGAGGACACTCTGGTGAAGCCTCCAGAGAAGAAGTCTTCTTTGTCCTTCATTGCCAGGAGTAGGGCATTCCACGGGAGGGGTGAAACGCAGCAGGCCCTCAGGACAGCATCCCTATTTCCATTCTGTGTCAGGAACACCCCCAAGTGGGGTGCACTGGGTCTACAAAAATTTGTACCTCACTTGGGAATTCTGGAGTTCATGCGTTCAGAAAAACTCTTCAACCAAAAGGAGGGAACAGTCAAAGCAATAAAGTCCTTTCTACCTTCCAAGATGTTAATGGATAGGAAGTTACTCCATAAACTATTTCCTCTTCCACCTAAAAATGTGGCAGTAACAAAACCTGCCCTGTTCTCCTCAGTCCATTCTTTACAATGCACAACTCCAACAATGCAACTCACCTGTCCACACGCACCACACTGTAAAATCTGCACTCCCTGCAGCCTGTTAAATCTCTTCCACACTCAGGCTGGGTGTGCCTGAAAGACCCTCATGTTTACTCCCACCTCAGTTACACAGAGCAAAACACTTTCTCAAACAACCAAGTACATTGGCTAGAAAACTTTCTTAACTGAGAGCACGGCTCAAAACAGGAATCACTGTTCAAACTCTCTGGATTTGGTTCAATTTGTTTCAGCTGTAAATTCTGCTACCAGATTACAATTCCAGGGTAGGCTTGTGAGGGGGAGTTCAGAACTCCACCCCCCACCCCCCCAAAAAAAAAACACACCGCCCCAGACACCTGCAAGGATTTCAATCACCTTCCAGGACTGTCGCAAGCAAAGCAATCAACTACCACACTGCAACCAAAGACAAATCACAGAAGCAACCTCTTTCCCACACTTCAGGCCAAACCCATACTTCATACCCAAAGCCATCCTCTCAAGCAGCAGCTCCTCACAACCAGCCCTCTCTGAGAGCAGCACAGCTCCCTCCCACCCCAAGTAAGGCAGGTGGTCCCTATCACCCCTCCTAGGGCCCAGGTGCTGCTCCTTCCCACAGTTCTCAGCCTGCACTCAACCCCTGCTGCGTCTGACCCCTTTCCTGCAACTGCTCCCAAGAGGAAGGTACAGGAACACTCCAGCCAGAGCCCCCAGAAAGCATTTCTCCCATCTCTCTGCAAGCCCCAAAACCTCCTACCAGCGCAGCACAGCACAGCTCCCAGCTGGGAACTTACACACTGAACACTTTCTATCAGGCCCCGCTTCTCCTCTCTGCACATCTCACCTCCAAATAGGAGAATGATTCTTTGCATTTTATTGGAAATAGTCCAAAGAAATTTGAAGAAAGATAAGTTGTAAATCTTAAGTTTGTCACCAAGTTATTAATGGTTGAAATGTTCCAAGTATAAACAAATGCAAATGCATCTAATAATCTGCCTACTATATCCAGAATCTTATAAATCTACACAAACTCTCAGACTAAGCTAAGGAGTAGTTTCTATATCTTATTAATTGTAAGTAAAAATTCCAGTGTTGATGAATAATAATAGCTTTCATGCACATAAATGAAGTGTATGTTCAATTTAGTTTTCCTAAAGAGTGACAAGTGCCTGAGAAGAAACTCAACTAGAATAAAATCTTCACAGAAACACAAGTGGATTGCAGTTTTGATTTTCTTTAAATACAGGAACATAATAACTGGGCTTCTTTTCCAAGATGACACAAGATAGAAGCTCTAAATATTTTTATCCACACAATCCATTTATATTCTTTGCTTTCTCTTTCCACAAACAGCCCAAGACTTTCTATTTCTGAGACTTCAAATTAAAGACTTTCATATGGCTGGCTTCACTCATGCAAAGTTCAAAAACAGTATAAATGCAGGACAATATTAAGACCGTAAATCTAAATGTACATTAATTGCATCCAGTACTCAACAAAAAGCTTACCCGCAATAATCGAGAAAATTAAGAGTAGGTCTTTATTAAAACACAGTCAGAACCAGGAAATTAGAACTGTATTGCTTCTTGTATCTCTGTTTACAATGGGAAAGGATCACAAGTGATTATTCGTTCAGATTTCTGTTTTGCTCTAAAGTAGGCCAGCCAGCTCAGCACTTTTCTTAAGATTATGAATACTTGTCTGCCCTACATATGGTTTAGGCTGAAACCAATCAGTTGAGCTGAAACATGCAGCAAAACCGACTATTTTCATGTCATTCCTTTTCAGCTATAATGAAGAAGTGCACAGAACAGGTATAAAAGGATGAGATTTTAAATACTTCTAAAATTTGCTTTGCCATTAGCACAGTTCACTAAGGAGCTCACTGATTTCTTCGCTATTGGATTAACACTTCATCTAGACTCAAGAATAATTTGTTATTCATTAATAACTCTTTAACCACTTGTTTTCTCTATTAGTTTCCAGTTTATTTTTGTACATCGATTACCTCATTCAGTAAGAAGAAAGCTGAGCGCTGAACTGCATCCACTAGACTTTCACATTACTAGGACATTCAGGATGCAAGCACTCTCTGTAAGAAACCTTTCATCAATACTTTAAAAACATATTAAACAAAAGAATTCTTTGAATTTTTAACTTAAATACTTTTGTTTGCTCTTTCTCCCCCACATAAGCCACCCTTAAGATTTTTGTTGCTGTTTGGAGGAAGAGAGGTTAAATAATAGAAGGTTGCTATCTTGAGTTCAAAATAATAGTTTCTTCAAACAAACTGGGCTATTTGGAAGATCAGAACTGCAGAAAGTGCTTTGCTTAAATTGTTTTTAACTTATTTTTTTTAGAAGTTAGAAGTAATGTCATTTTCTGGAGCTGCTAGGCACTCCTAGACTCTATGAAGGCATTACCTTGAAAATATAAGTTAATTATGAAAAGAAGAAAAACTTTCACATTTGGTTTTTCCTTTTCCATTTAAGATAAAAATGTTGTCAAACCATTAGTATGACATTTCTGTCAGATTAACACCACTCAAAACTGTTGGTAGCTATGAGTTGTAAGGCGAAACAAAAATAAAATTAAAAAAAAAAAAGATACAAAGCTAGTTTGTTTAAAACAAAGACGATGCACTTAGTATTTTGGTGAATGAGACACGGTATTTTTGCACCAGGAGAGAAGCATACCTTTCATCAGCTGCAGAACCTTGGTGTCAGATGGCGATATAATCCAAATGGGTCTCAGCAGCATGTTCCACAATATCCACAAGTTTCAGCACGGGGCTCTTCCACTTCCTCCAGGAGACCATTACCCATTAATAGGAATCCAAACAGTTAAGACGTTAAGCAGCTGCATGGTCCAGTTTGAAATCTGTTAAGCAGACCTGAAGAATCCCAAACTGTATTCCACCATTTGAAGAGTAATGCAATATGGCACCCGTCAGAGACTGATGTTCTGGCAACCATCCCATTCTCCCAACAATCATGTTGTGACCTGTTCAAATACAAGGAAGAAGTGCCAGTTCAGCACAGTAACTCTGCCGCACTGCTCAGGGAGTAACATACCAATATTAAGTTAACCTCTGAAAAATTTCAATCACATATTTCTTCACAGCTTTAGACACATCCTAAGCTGGAACACTGGTGATGGCATTTTGCTTTAAAAGATCACGGGGCTGGAGTGTAACAGAAGAAAGTTTAAGAAAAAGGCTTTCACATATCTCTACGGATTGCACAGTCTTACATTCCAGAAACCACTGAAGTGACGGGAAAGAAAAGTAACAGAAAAGTAATATAAAGACTCTTCAACTGCCCTAGCAGGTATTTAAAAACTAACGAAAACAGTAAGTCAATTAAAAAAACCCAAGAAGCAAAAACAAATTCATCAGCCCTTTTGAGGGAAACGTGATCTTCTCTGTCTCCTTAGCCTTGTCACAGTGTCCCCACCTCCACCAGCAGATGTGCTACTTCATTTGGGACCTGATGGCATTAGGCCCAGGGAGAAGCCAAAGTAGCCAAACCCACATCAGTCTACTCTGGTCGTCCCTCTGTGCAATTCCTTCAGAGGTACAAAAAGCAAATTTTACTTAGATTGGGAAGGGGACTATGAGGATTGGAGACTAAAGTCTGAGTACTCTGCACAGGAGGGAACAATGACACGAAGAACAGCATCGGGTCTGCCAAGATGGAGTGGGGGAAAGGAAAAAGAACAAACTTCCACACTAAGAACGACAGAGAGGAATTAGAAGAAACTTTTAGAGACTGGAAGATGCATGTACATAGAGACCAAGATGAGAAGAAAGGAGAAAGTGAACACTGGTGAATAAAAATTATTGCTAGAAGCTCTGTCTGCGTAACTGGGTAACATGGATGTAAGGCAGTCCATAGAATAATAAGTTTAGGAGACAACATGAAGAAGCTTTATGTTTGCTTCACATCAGGAGAAACAAGTGTATCTATGCATGGAGGAAAGGAAAGATACTGGCAAAAGAAGTTTTTCATGAGAAATGCAAGCAAGCATAAAGGTGGAAGAGTAAGTGGGAAGGGATCAGGAAGGAGGAGAATGAGTAACAACAGAAAGTGAAAAAGTAGAGACTTCAGAAATTCTGAAATGGGTAGATCTAGGGATAGAGAGGAACAATTAGGAAATTGGGACAAGAAAACACAAGAAAGTAGAGGACTAGGATGAAAAAAGACAAAAATGAATGGTTATTACATAGCACAGAAAAAGACGATGGGGAAATAATAAATTGATCTAGATAATTAAGAAAAGTACAAAGAGCGCCCAAGTAAGTTCTCTGGAGTTCATTCAAAGGAATGAACAAAACCCAAGGCAACTATAGCATTTCCAAAGGGACGAAGGAGTCCTTGCACTGTGCAGGAGAAGCCCAGCCGAGGAAGGGCCACCCTTTCCACTCTCCCCTTCGCTATGACCAACGCATTCAGAAGAACAAAGTCCTCCCTCTGGTCCGTCCCACTTCTCCTAAAATTGTCCCTCGGCACTTCTGCTCACCTTGGTTCCCTGGGATGGTCCCACAGGAGTAATGTGTCACCCTTAATAGTGTTTTGGCCCCCGCGACCCAAGCTGGCACATGGCGGAGCCCCCACCTTGCCCCTGCTGCGCGCAGCCCTGCCCAGCCCCTCGGCCTTTACTAGCCCCCCATTCCCTGGCTAGGGCCGCCAGGACTCCCTACAATCCCATCAAGTTTTCTCTGTCTTCAGCTTTTCGCTGTCCGAACTCTGAAAAACACAGCCCGATCCAGAAAGCCCTCCGAGTCCACTTCCCTCCCCCACAGAAAAAAAAAAAAAAGAAAAAAAAAGAAATAAAAAGAAAAAAAAAAAGTTAAACCTCTAAAAACACAAAGCAGACACAAGAAGGAGACAAGACCCTCCCGAGCAGTGCCCCCCAGCCCGCATTACGGGAGTTCGGGCAGAATGACTGCCTTACCCTCCCCAAAAATACCTGCATGTGCTCCCAAAAGTACAAAGGAAAGGCTGGGCTGGCCCGCAGCCGCCTCCGCTACGCTCCCAGACCCGGGCGGGGATGGCAGGGCGGAGGGGGGGCGACGAGGGAGCCGGGAAAGAACAATAAACCCCAAGTCCAAACGTACCTTCTCCTTTCTCTAAACTGTGAAACCAGATTTCCTCAGAAGCCTGCGGCGGGGGTCTTTGCTTTTAAGCGGCGGGAGAGCTCGAAAAAAGTTGAGTAAATCTCTTCGGATAAAGTTGCCGAAGATGAGTTAACCCGGGAGAGGAGAGGGAGAGATGGAGAGTTCATCCGAGTTTCTCCTTTTGTTCAAGTTGCCCGAGCAGACAAAGAGCCGGCAGTGGCGGCAGGTCCCCCGCGCCCCTGCTCCCCCCGCGGTCCGGGCGCCGCCGGGGTCCCGTACTGCCCTCGCCCCCCGCCTCCTCCCACCACCGCAACTTTCCGTCTGCTCCATCCCTCCTCAGCCCCGACCCCGGCTCCGGCGCAAAACTTCCCTCGAACTGAACCTCCCAGAAAAAGAAAACAATTTAATTCAAGGCGGGGGAGTGGGGGGTGGAAAGGGAGAGAACCATCTCTCAAATCATTATTTCCGGTAGATGCACCTCTTTGTTTGGATTCCCCCGACTGTCAGTGAGGACAAGCCTCTGGGGATCTGCTTTCGGACAGTTTGATCTGCCGGAATGAGACGGGCAAACGCAGAACATAAAGAAAAATAACTTTAACAGAAAGAAAAGGGGAAGGGGGGGGGGAAGTAAATAAAAGACAATATAAAACTCCGGAGTTGCGAAACGAACCCTTTTTTCATGGACACGGGAAGTACATAAATAAACAACTGAAGGGGAATTTCGGAAAACTGTTGTTCTCCTCCCCCTCCCCTTCGCACTCTTCCAGAGAACGTAACAAAAAAAGCCCCCCGAAACCTCCTGGCCGCGGCTCCGTGCCGCCGCCGCCAGCTCCTGGCATCCCTACCTGTTGCGTAAAGCGCAAAGATGGGGCCGACCGCATCCGTCCCAAAGAAACCAAAAGGGAAGGAGGGGACCGCCCTCATCCCACGGCCCCTTCACCTGCCCTCCGGCCGCCCCCACGGGGACACCGACA
>VZTN01016000.1:116856-142885 GCA_013400515.1 Erpornis zantholeuca
AGCGGCCCCGGGGCTGCCGGCAGGGCGGGAACGCTGCCGGGAGGTGCCGCCGAGTGGGGGGGCCACGACACGGACCCGCTGCTCACTGTCCGTCCGAGGGTGTGCCCCTGGCAGGGCGGCGTGGAGGGTGCGCGGGCGTCCACGGCACGCGTGGGGCCCTGTGAGTTTGTGCACTGTGTGTGCACAGTGGGCATGGGTGCCAGAGGCTCCAGCCTCCAGGACCTTGCCTACCCGGCCTGAAAGATGTCCCCACTGCTGTTTACTTTATTATATTTTCTCCTTTTGGTTTGTTTGGTTTTGTGTTGGTTTGGTTCGGGTTTTTCCTTTGTTTTTGTTTTTTTGGTTTCTTGTTTTGTTTTGTTTTGGTTTTTTTTTGCCTTAAAAGCAAGAGGAACCTCGAAGACTAGAACCCCCACACCCAATACTGTGGGATAGGGCTAGTTTTTCAAAGTCAGGTAACAGAGAATGATTTTGAGATGTGGGGTTTTTATAGAAGGAAGAAGAGAATGGAAAGGGCACACTGTTTAGCCTTTGGTTAAGTTGTCGTGTTGGCAACTTCTACAGTCCTTTCTCACCTATGACTCTTCCAATTTTCCTTCAGTTCATGTTCATTAGATGCTAACAATCCCAACTTGTTCTTCTTCCAGCTCCTTCTGCCCATCTTCCCTAGCTTTGAGGCTCATTCAAACCATTCCCTCCTACCTAATACAGTCAGCCTCAAAATTTGTTCTTCAAAATATTTTACAACTCCCCACCCAGGATCCACCTTTTTATCCTCGTGCCCCAGAGAAGCTGCCCCCCAGCTCTTCCATTGCTGCTCTTGAGCATTGTCTTCCTACATTCTGCTGCAATGTACATTGCTGCTGGTTTTCATTATACATTTCTGAGGTGAAATGATAATACATATTACAGTGTAACGCGTGGCATGAGAAGTGCATCCTTGTAGTCATCCTTTACCATTCACCTTCTTTGGCCCTTCTGCATTGAGTGCTCTGGAGCAGCTATCACAACACTTTTAAAACTTCCTCCTTAATTATTTTCTACACACTGTTTCTCCCTTCCATCCATTTCTGGCTTTTCACAGATTTTTATTCTCTCCATCTACATTATTTCCATGGTTGTTTTGTCCACATTTCTCTTTCCACTTCTGCACTTCCATTTCCTTAATCCTTTGGTTTCATGGTGGAAGAGGAATGTTGACTGCACCTTTCCTTACTTCCATCCTTATTTTCTCTGGTTTTCACACACACTCTTTAGCAGGACACACTGAAGTCCAGCAAACACATACTCTTCTGCTAATCTAGATAAAGGATTTTGCTGTGTTTCTTTCCCATATGATTTCCAAATCCAGTGGAAGACCCTGCATTGTGGCACAACCGACAGACGTCTCACAGAGGGATACTCTTGGTGGCTTTCTCTGGAAAAACACAGTTTGTACAAGTAGCTCTTTGTGTCATGGGATTTTGGCTTTGGCAGACATCAATGACATGTTGCATAAAGATATAACTTGCTCAGAATTTGTAAAGATGTTGACTTGCCCCCTGGTCTGCCAGCTGAGTTGGAGTTTGTAGGACAGGTAAATTGGATCACCCATGTGTACTTCTCTTTCTTCCCTTGGAAGCTGGAGGCCAAAAGCTTCCAAAAAAATATAATCATATACATTTAAATTTTCTGGTACTGGCCGTATTTCAGCAAGGTATGTGCCTGCTTTATTACTTCATTATGAGTGATAAAGATTAACTAATCACTGGATCAGAGGTCACCAGTTGCCTAGGGTCCCATAATAATGAATGACATTCAACACACACAAAGAGAAGAGAGACACCATTGATAATATCTAATGAAGAGCCAACTCAGCAAGGATGAGAAAAATAGAAAAATTGTTTGGAAATACAAAAATGTCAGAAACATTTCAGTCAAAGCTATTGTGTGTTATAGAAGGGCTTATTTGATGGATAAGTGTCCATCTGCCATAGAGACAGCAAAATTTGCTTGAAATTCCCTTGTGGTTCATTGACCAAGTAAAGAGAAGCATTAAACAGTAAAAAGGAATACATAAGAGGCAATTTAAAAAATTATCAGTTTATTATAATTAACATGTATTAGAAATTATATAATGTAGAAAATTATTTGGAAAAGTAAAAACATTACATAAAAATTCACATCTTGAATGGATGAAATTCAAATAATTTTACAGCA
Organism: Erpornis zantholeuca; assembly: GCA_013400515.1. NCBI lineage: Eukaryota > Metazoa > Chordata > Aves > Passeriformes > Timaliidae > Erpornis > Erpornis zantholeuca. The sequence goes on from VZTN01016000.1 coordinate 119,056, forward strand.
AGTGGGTAATGAAGCATCTCCTAATAATGCTCACAGGCCTGTCAGTAGACATTGTAATATTTCTAATTATGAGACAAAATACACTCATAATGATACCTGTGTTCTGTAAGTAGAAAGATAAATATTGCACACAGAAAATTACCTATTTTTTGGTCTTTGGGCAGCACCAATAAACATTGAATCCTTAGCCCCAGATACCTTGCACCCTAACATCAGGAAATACTTGGTATTTTATGTCATAGCAATGTTCACTCTAATAAATCCTGGAATGTCATGGAAATTATGGGAATCTATTCCCAACATTGTGCTAATATGAAAAAAGGGCAAGCAGAATGGCACAAATTACAATATTCCATTTTGCCTGACATTCATCCCTTAAAAAATAGTGGAAAGCCTGACATGGGATTAAACTCAGGAAGAACTAAGGATAAGAGTAATGATTCTAAAGCAGTGTTCCTTCATCTTTGATTCCTTTTTTGCCTTTATATTCAAATTTCACTGTGGATGTAGAATGGCTTGGAATACAGATCTAGTGACAGCTCCACATGCTGACTGATCTGGCTTGAAGAAAGTCACAAGAGTGAAGAAATTTCCCATAAGGTGTCAATATTTAACATTTCCAAATGTCAGTGACCTAGTCTCTTCTGGCTCTCAAGTAATGAGAATGAATAGCCTTTGCTATCTGCGTTTAGTTTTTAAGTCCTTGATTCCCACACTGCACAATCACATTTTTCTTAATTCTTTCAGGTCTCTGATCTCTTTCTGTTTGTATATGACTTTTACTCTGCTTTCCAAACCTCCTCAAGGAAAGGCTTCATCAAAATTAACTCTAGACACAATTTCAGGACTTTTAAGATCACAAAAGTTCATTAAATCATCATATAAAAGGTCTTTTTTTTTTTTTTTTTTTTTTTGCAAACTAGACAGAAAACTTAATTCAGTTTCTCCTGTATTAATCCTGGTTGTCCATATTCCTATGAAGTCAGACTTCCAGGAAGGCGTTCCATTTTGCTAAAACATTGTGTGACAGACAGTCAACCACTGCTTTTAAGAACAAAGCCAACTATAACTCGCACTGTTAAAAAGAAGAAAACAACAAAACAAAAACAAGGCTGGATTTCACTTTAAATCAAAATTTGTTTGGCTTTAGCTTCTAGTTATTTTTCAATTTATGTTATGTCTCACCAGCACATTAAATTAGTGTACAGCTAATTTTATAAATGGGGGCCTGAACGCAAGACTGGCTGCACAGGACGGGAAACCTTCCTGCAGAGATAATGTACTTACAGGATTGTTTTAATCTCTTTGAGGGATTACTTACATTAACTTGTTTAGGTTCCATTACATTTACCAAGAAAACATACAATTGCTTGAAGTTTGCCAGCTGAGTGGGTTTCTGGGGCTGTGACACTCACTGAACATTTAAGGGCAATGGCCATTTAGAAGCACGCCAGTGCCACAACAGAGATGTGAAGACTAGAACCCCCAAGCTCTCTATTTCGTGCAGCAGGGAGCTGGGTGCTGATTATGTCTCACTCCCATTGCCACAGAGCACCCCAGAAGAGGAGGGTTGGTTTCAGTTCTTTGTATTTTAATATGTCACTATTAAACTCATAGAACTCACAGAAAAGTTAGAGTATATCAGCTACAGTAACTGTATTTGCTTTCACTGTGAGAAAAAAATCTGCACAAAAAGTTCAGTGTTGCTTGACCCTGCTTCCCTGAGAAGTGAACTATCAGTCATCCTCCAAGAGCATCTGAAAGTTCTGACTCGACTGTGAGCTTTTGGATGTTGACATGTGTAGGAAGATGAGCAATACAGCAGATGATGAGCAAAATGTTGTCTTTCAGGGGCTGATTCAGAGGACCTGCTGAGGTTTTTTGCTTTCCTAGCAAATTCTTTTGCTTCTCATTTTACTTTTCTGTATGCAGAGGCTGATTTCACCACTATTCTCTTTTGTAGAAGTGTGAATCAGATCAATAGGTTGATCCACTCCTGTAAATGTAAAGACCAAGAAAGACAAACCTGCAAATGAAAGAATTGCTTTGGCATGAATATATTCTCCTCTGTAGACACATACCCAGCAAATTCATAGAGTGGGTTTTTTTGGGGGGAAAGGAAAAACTCGAAACAAAACCCAACCCAAACGATATTATTCCAAAAGTGTAGAAAACCATGAGCTTTCTAGCTCTTTTTAAAATCACCTGAAGGTTGTTCATAACATCTGCACTCTCCAGAAAGAAAATACCATTTGCAATTGATTTGCAACTAGCTGTGTTTTCCTAGTGTTTTCTCCGAAACCAAAATAAGGGTAGGGAAATTCTCTCTGGTCTTCTTTTCCATCAAGTCTCCATTTTGACCAAGCCAAGGAAATTCTTAGCTTGTAGATGCCATAAACATAACTTTTTTAGATATGTACACCAGAGCCTCTTTGTCACCTCCATTTATATCTTATTTTGTTGGGATTTTGGCTGGGGGGGGGGGTTGGATTTTTTTTGTCCAAACCCACCCTTTTTATTTGGCAAATCAATAATCAGACACCTACCTGACTTCGTTCTGTTTCTTCCACCTTTTCCTCCAGAGGCTATGGTTTTACTAGATCTTGTACAAGAGTCCCTAGAGAAATAGGTAATACCCCAAAAATTAAAAAAAAAGGTTTGGTTCAGCAATATGTTCATATATGATGATTGTAGTGCAGTTTCTATTCCTCACAAATGAAAATTTTTATTATGAAGAACAAAATCTCTGTTGCAAGTTGAACAAATGAACAGGTCAATTTTATACTGCTCTTAATAGATAAGGTCAAAATCATCACTTTTCCATATCATTGTTCCCATTTACTCTGTATATGCATATTACTTAAATAAATTATTTTCATCAAAATAAGACTAAGTTTGGTGAGTTCTGTTTCAGCTTTACTTTCTTCAACCTGAAAGTACTAAAATATTAACTTGGACTTATTCCTTCCTGAAAATTTTGATTTGTTTAACACATATTAAGTTTAAATATAGCCACAAAATTTGATACTGTATAAAGTTTATCTAATGTATATATACCTTCATCTTCAAAATTGTAAGAAAAATGTGGCAATTTCTTTTGTATGCTTGATCCTAACATTCTGAATATCGTGTTCGATGATATCCATTCTTCCCACCCCCAGATTATGTTCAAGTCATTTCTGGTTGCTTTCCAACTGATTTTATTACTTGTCCTCCTCTCTGGTTTATATTGAAAATGTCAGCCTTTCTAGCTCACCATTTTGTGATTTAAGAAATCACCCCTCAATATTGACAAAGGTGCTGGACTAGAATTGTTGTCAATATGAACCCTTTGGTTCATAAAACTTATTGAGCAGTCACCTGAATATTTGAGAAGGGAGACTACAAAATCCTTGTCCTGAATTCCCTCATATAGCCAATGTACAGGACAATGCCAGGAAAAAGATTTTATTCCTATTTACAATCTTGGCCTTGTTTAACAGGGCTTTGTGCACCTTGTTATCATATGAAAAACCTGTTTGTAGCTTAATAATAAATCTTTGTGTCTTCATAATATGACCAGATAGATACACAGACAGAGGTTTTTGTGGCCAGCACAAAATCTAATTTGGGACTTCCCCATCTCCACAACCGTAGCCAGTCCTACAAAAAAAAAAATGCAGTTCCACTTCATGTGGGTGCGGTTACACCGTCTGCAACCCTCAAAAAAAAAAAAAAAAAGTCTATGAGACAGCACACACTTCCCCTGCAGGCACAAAACGACAGGAGAAACAACCAGGCCAGAGAGTGCAAAGCTGCTCCACTTCTCCTAGCTCTGGACGTACTCGGGGCCAGCAAGGACCAGGGCACAGGAAGCTTGTGCAACCAGAGGGATCTGCTGCTTCTGAGACAACAGGAAAGAGGCAGATGAAGAAGGGAGCAAGTGAAGAGCTGAGGAAAGGGAAGAGGATGAAGGACAGACTCCACCATCCTGTCAGAAGCTATGCAAGCAGGCAAAGCCTCCTCCATGCATGAGGCTGCTCAGGCCACCACGAGACTGCACTGCAGTTCCACCCACGCCAGCACAACAGGGTTTGTTCACCCTGTATAATACCACGTTCTCCTGCCATGGATCCAGCAAACCAGCCCAGCCTCCCTGCTTTGATTTTGGCCTGTGCAAGTATTGACCTACTGTATCTTTAGGTCTTATGAGTTTGAGCCTTTCCACACAGAAATAGGTATGGCAAAAATATGGACATATACCTGCCATTCTGAAGGACAACGGAATATAATTTGTTTTTGCAAGAAATATCAAGGTCACCCTAAGCAGAGAAATACTGTACAGCTCTGGTAAAACCAGCACAGTAAATACAGACATGAGATAAACTAACTGTCTGGTTTTCCATTTGCCTGTGACCTCTATTACTGTTCTTTGTTCCTTTGCCTATAACCTCTATAATTGCCTTTTTGGTCCTTTGGGTCAATATGATTATCAGTCTCAACACTGCCACTGCTTTCAAATTTTTCAAATAAAACCTCATGCGGAAAGTTACAACCCTATTCTGTTTGTGAGTTATTCAAAAACTTGTGCCTACTTTCAGTAGTAGATCCATATTCATAAAAGGGTAGCTATTCAGTCTTACCATTTAATTTCTCTTTTGTCACTGTTTACACAAAATAATTTACCACCTTCCACCCTCGCCTCTGTGATCCACGTATTTAAGAACTATCATTAAAATCCACATTCATCACACAATCTCTGCTCACAGCAACAAAACCAAGCAAATGAAACAAAACAAAAATTCCCCACACAAAGAACAAAATAACATCATCACAAAACCAATTTACACAAAATCTACCCCTTGTCCCTTCACCACAAATACAACAAAAACTCCTCATTACCATTTCGGTCTCTAACATTGTTCACTACTTTTTTTGCCTGTTACTTCTCCCAGTTACTATCCTTATCTCAAAATCTTCATGATCCCGGATTTTGGCACCAGAAAGACTGTCGTGGGTCAACTGTGGATGGACACCAGGCACCTACCTGCTGCTCTATCACTCCCCTCCACAACTGGACAGGGGAGAGAAACTATAGTTAAGGGTTCATTGAGATAAGGCCCAGAAAATGTGACTCACTAAATACCATCAAGGGCAAAGCGTATTCAAATTTGGAATATTAATTGAATTTATTAACTAACAAAATCAGAGCAGGACAATTAGAAGTAAAATACATCCTAAAAACACTTTCCCCCCACCACTCCCTCCTTCCCAAGCTCTACCTCCTACTCCAGTAAGAGTACTGGAGACATGGAATGGGGGTTATGGTCAGTTCATCACTCATTGTTTCCCCTGCTGCTCAGGGAGAGGATTCCTTCCCCTGCTCCAACGTGGGATCCCTCAGTTCTCCATGAACTTCTCCAACATGAGTCAATCTCACAAGCAACAGTTCTCCATGAGCTGCTGCGACCCCCACAGGGTTAAAAGTCATACCAGGAAACCTGCTACATTATGGGCTCCTCTCTCCATGGGTCTGCAATTCCCTGCCAGGACCCTGCTACAGCACAGGCCTCCCACACGTCACAGCCTCCTTTCAGGCATCCACCTGCCCCAGCATGGGTCTCTTCCATGGGCTACAGGCAGATCTGTGCATCCCCAAGGACCTCCATGGGCTGCAGGGGCACAGCTGCTTCACCATGGTCTGCACCAGGGATTGCAAAGCTCCAGCACCTGGAGCACATCCTCCCACTACTCCTTCAGTGACTTTGGTGCCTGTGGAGTTTCTTCTCTCACATATTCTCACTCTGCTCTTCTCTGAATGCAATTGCATCTGCACAATGCCTTTTTTTTTTCCTTCTAAAATATGTTATCACAGAGGGGTCACAACCATTTCTAGTTGGTCCAGCCTTTGCTAGTGGTGGGTCTGTCTTGGAGCCAGGTGACATTGGCTCTGCTGGACATGGAGGAAGCTTCTGGCAGCTTCTCACAGAAGACACTCCTTTAGCCCCTGCTCCTATACTGAAACCTGGGCATGTAAACCCAATGCTCAACCCTGCTAACATTTTTCAAAGCATATCCTTGTTTTAATAAGGACTAAAATACAAACTGGACACTGAAAACCAGCATCTGAAGGAGTCCCAGTCTTGATAAAGGTTACTTGGTATGAGTGCAATATGTGTAATAATAATTCCAGTCTGATAAAAGTTGAATTTATCTCTGCATTCCATGAGTAAGAAGATTTATATAGTCTCAATGAGAGACTGCTTGTGCTCCCTCAAGAAAGCTGAGGTGTATATTTGTCAGTATTGGTAAAACAGGAGATTGTTTTGCTTAAAACTATGATTTCTAAGTAGAGATTCAATCCAGCTGTCAGTGGAATGACTAAAAAATGTCATTGCCATCAATATTGATGATGTCTGCCCACGTGCAAACACAAGCAAAATATGAGGTCAGTGCTTTCTCCAGCCCCACTTATGTAATCTCCCACACAAGTGAGTTCATGCATATGTGTATGACTAATACATAAAAGCTGGATGTAATTTTGGATGTCTCAGTCAAGTTCTATGGTGAGTTCCAAAGGGAACAGCTTGAAACATTAAAACTTATCCCCAGCCTCTTCCCCCTGCCCCCTGTTTTTTCTGATTTGTTATTTTTGAGAAAATGTAACAAATTAAAAAATAATAAAGCTCAAATAAGCCTGTTCTCTTCAAATTTGTGCTTCACATAATGCCATAGGTGTCATGAAAGGAAAATGTCATTGATACTATGTGACTGTTTGGAATCAGATTTGAGAGATACATAATCTGTCAGTAACCTCTGCCTGTAAATTCAAATTACAAATTCTGTATTTATTACACATGAACACACTATGTTTCCAGATTCTGCCTCCACAGACAAGGGGTAACTTATGGGGTCCATAGGTCAATTGGTATTTTATATTACACTCCAACTATACATAACTATTTTCGATAATACATCCACAGGGTCAGCAATCCATTTTTTTTTTTTTTTTTTTTTTTTTTTTTTTTTTACAAAGTGAAATAAAGTATGGGAGAGGATAAGGAGAGGCTAGGCCCTTGGTGATGACAGGAAAAGCCTGGAGAAAATCACCATATGCATAAAAAGAGGCAAATATTTACTAGATAAAATCCAGGCAGAGGGGAAATTACTACCTAAAGGCTGCAGCTGGTTGTATCTACAGATTTAAAGGATCAGCTACCAAGACTGTAATTCTAAGAAAATCTCCTATTAATGGATAAAACTCAACTGCACACTGTTTAGTACAGGCTGGACAGTGAGAAATGAGATATTCCTTAAGAGAAAGAAAAACTCTGGTTTCCATAATTGCAGGATGCTGAATTTGCTTCACTGGTGTGATACATAACCACACCTTAGTGGCAACTGGTGGCTCCCATCACCAGTTCATTTCATAGGTCACCAACTGGCCATCAGATTGTAATGACTTCTGGCTATTTCTAACTGGGATTTAAATCAGTGACCTGAAGTAAAGACACTCATCCTATTACGAGCCTCCTGAGCCATGTAAATTCCAGTGAAGCAGGTTTTTTTTTTTTTAATTCTACTTAAGCTTACTTCACACAGATATAAATGCTCACAAAAGATCTGAGATGAAGGAGAGTCAGGCCTTAAACACTGCTAGGGAGCCTCATTCCTCTTTTCTTTAGTGAAAACTCTAGAAACCTCTGGTTTGCGTGATTCATTCACTAAGCCACCTACGTATGCAATGTGTGTGTGTGTGAGAGCAGCTTCAGCAATTTATCAGCTTTAGTGATGGCTGAATATGCAGATTTTATATACTAAGGCATCTATCAGAAACACCTGGATGCAGATATCAAAAACTGTTACCAAACACTGAGATTATTTCATGTGGTGGTTTGTTTCATGCAGACACACTGTACTGAAAAGGTCAGTTTAAAAGTACTGGAATGACTTCTGGGAAATTTCCTTTGCTCTTAAATCATCTACCATTACATCAAATAACAGTCCATAAGGTCTGCACTTCCGCTGCCACAGACAATTAAAAACACAAAATATAAAAGCAGTGGAACCCAATTTCTCCCATCAGAAAACAGAAGCTGAAAGTTCCACTCCAGGACAAAAGGTTTCTGCTAATTCAGAATATGAATTGCAGGGAGACCACAGGATTTAAAAAAAAAGCTTTTTTAGACAGCTACAGGTTAGGCCATATATTTAATCACATAAAATGAACAAATATGTATGAAAAACTGAAATTCATGGAAATCATATTGATACCTAGCCACAACCAAAGGTTGAAGAGTCATTATTAACCTACTGATGCTGAGCTTCCAGCCACCATATGATCACCAGACTATCTTTTTTTAATCTATTTTAGTTAGAAAATGCCTAGTTACATTGTTTCCTGCATTTCTTTCTGAAAATTAAATAAATATTGTATTTATATACCCAGTAAAAATCAAGTTATTACTCTAATAAAGAATTCCAAGAAAAATAAAAATTCTGAAGTTAAAATCAATGTGAAAAGAGATACTTTCCTTGTTCTATCATCAAGGAAAGAATGTTTTAGTGTTATAACATTTTTAAATATTCAACATTTTAAAATGTTCTTGATTTTGAACTATAAATAAATATGAATATCTGAAGAGGGGAATGTCCCTTGAAGTGACCACAGACAACATGGCTTTCTAGAAAAAGGAAACATTTTACACCATGAGACTAAACTCCCAGTTGGACGACAGATAGCAAATAAACTGTAGACTAATTAGATTCTTAGCCAGGCCTGTGCTGATCTCTGTATATAAAACATTTTATACATACACACATCCCCCAAACAAAAATGATTTTGTAAGAAAATTATCAGAACTTGCTAGGCAGAGAAACATTTAGATGTAATGGCAGCCCAAACAACACAAACTTCTTAAATTATCTCCAAAATCAGAAACAGAACTACTGAGAGGGGACAAAAGAGAAGCATGAAGAGATGTGATTCATTTGCCTTAGGCATTCTGTTCCTCGGGGAAAAGCTGCTGTTACCTTTTGGTTCTTTAGAGGAGGGTACCTGCCCTCTTGGAGTGGCATTCTGAGCACAAAGCAGAGCAAAGGGATTTATTGATAAACATCTGAAACCCATTGTGCTCACCCTTTCTGGCAGCCAGGACTGACTGCTCAAGACGTTCTGCATTAGAGAGGGCTCACACACGACTCTCTTCGCTGTCCTTCCCATCACACAGTGCAGAGCTTGGCAGAAGGAAAACCCCAGCTGGTTCAGGGAGCACCTCTGCTCACAGAGCCGACAGGCCCCGGGCCCGCACGGCTCCTTCACTCCCGGCCATGGCAGAAGGAGGGGGTGGCCTCTCACAGCACGGGAACAGTGACAAACTGAGGCCGCAGGATGTCCCCGGCCTGCAGGCCGGGCCTGGCACTGCTACCTAGAATTACCTAATTCAGGTTAATTCGTGCGTGGGTGCACAGAGATGATCGGCCGGCAGAAACTGGGTGTTATTGAAGGATAATATCCTGCAATATGTTTTAACACTAAACTGTATTTGGTTTTAAAAAGGTAATGATAAGGATTCTTGCAGTTGTGGGACTGTGGCTTGCTCCTGTCTGCAAGAGACACAACCGCCTACATCAGTGGCTTAAATTGTGCAGTAGGATCTATTGAAAAGAAAAAAAAAATAAAATCGAGATTTCCCTTTCTGAACACTCCTGCACTTCCTAGTTTAAGCTAGTTTACATCCCTGCTGAGTCACACAGCCCCAGCTGGAATTGTCATGTGGTTTATACCACATCCTGCAGGTCCTGCAGGAAGTTCTTCTTGTACTAAATTATTTTTCCAATCAGTGGTGAAGAGAATTGTCTCAGCTTTTACTGACAAAAAACACCTTTAAAGTCAGAGCATATGTGTATAAGCCAGCCCTATTGAACAAAGTAGACAAGTTAGGAAGTAGAAGAGAATTATTTCAGAAGGGGAATGCCTGACTAGAAAGTAACTTCTCATCCCACTATGGGCATAATCCAAAGCAGATTTTAACCACTGATGCCTTTTGTGCTCGAGTTCAGTGCACGTTGCATCAAATTTCATAAAATATCACTTTGGGTATTCTCTTTGGAAAAGTATGAAATATTAAAACCAACTACAAACACCAAGGCATATTTTCACAATTCTAGGTTGCATTGTGGGTGATAAGGTGAAGACAGCTAATTAACATGTGAACTAATCTTCATTTTCTCATCTCTGATGCTGCTATTTAAGTGATTTTGCATCTCATGGTGTTTCAGCTGAAGTGCAGAATAGAACAAGTAGAGCACAAAAGGCCTTTAGCTGAGTAAGAAGGACAAGGTAGAGCTCCAAAGGGGACCACATTTTGCTCCTCCTGAACCTGGACAGCCTTTGTCAGGCAAAGCCCTTGTCCCCAGGAGTGGGGGATTTGGATATTTATTCATAATTTATGCCATTTTGAAAAGCTACTGTCAACTCAAACCCTCAAGCCAGCATAAGATGACAGGGATAGAAGACAAAACTTCATTGCCTTGTGAGGTTTCTCTGGTATCTCTCTGCTGTTGCCCTTGCTATCAAATCCAAAATGTTCAGTTTGCATGTGGGTGTGTTTGAGAAATTTGAATTGTTTCACGTATTCAACAAGACTTGTATAACAGAACTAAAAGTAGTCTCTTCTCCTTCTTAATTAAGGACAACATTATTTTGATTACTTTTCATTATAACCTATTTAAATAGTTCAAACCCCTTTATTTTTGGAATGCAGTTTCTAGGACATACTTATATTCCACTGAGCAATGACAAGAAGTATTTGATCAGAGTAAGTAATTTCTGTGATAGCATCAGAGGTAACACATTATCCAATTCAACACTTATTACTATAAATAATATATTAATCCCTCCTTTAATCTGAATGGCTACTTTATTAAAAAATTCTTTGCACAAAGGATGAAATTAAATCTAATCTCTGATATGACAAACAGTAAAATGGACAAGGCCTAAAGCAACTTATATCCTCTTTCATCTCCCATGTTATTATATATGGCAGGAAACCTTAGAGAACTGTTTATCAGCTGTTAATCAAAACTCAACTTACAAGCACGGCACTCTCAGAATTTTAAACATTTTCTAACACTTATTTGTGTACACATTAAGGGAATTTATATTCCACCTGTGCAGAATATCTTGTGAGATTCTATCACTATCACTCATACCCATTGGGTATGTTAATTCATTGCAGAGAAATATTTGGGAACAACTTTGAACTAAAGAAAATGAGAGGAAAAAGAAACACTGTTAGTGAGAGCTCCAAGGTGTTGCACATAAAGATATGCAGGGCTGGAGAGAAATCAAGATATTGAGCAAAAAGGCAAGAAAATTCCCAAGAGTAGCTACCTGAGGATCAGAGGAAAGGGATGTTTTGAAGTTAAGAGGACTTTATTTATTCTTCTACAAAGTATTTTTAAAAACCCACAAAAACTCCACCATCCTCAAATTTGATAGACTTAGTCATGGCTATGACACATAAAGACAGTGTCATTAACATCATTTTCATTACCATATAAAGTTTTATTTTGTCTTGTTTTCTTAGGTTGTTTTCTTTGTGTCTCCTTTTACATTCGGTACATGATTGAGACCGAAGTTTCAGGCATTATGTGCCCTTTACAAAGACAAGGCACTACCAAACACTTGGAACCACAATGACAGAAGTGCTAACACCAATATGTGAGATGAGTACCTTGTTCTGCAAGGGCTGAACTAATAGTCCATTAATTTCAATTAGCACAGCTGGCTAATTGAAATGCCTTTAAATCTGAGAAATATTATGAGCATGGATGGCCAGTATGACTCAGATTAGACAGGACTTAATTAGCACTTTGTTCCGTTTTCTAGGTTTGACTGTCACATCACCAATTTTAATAGGAAAAAAGCCAGACTTACTTAAGCAGAAATCAAGAGTTAAAGGTCAAGTCTTAAAAAAAAAAAAAAAGTTTCTGGCAATTTGTTACCTTATACCTAAAACTACCTTGGTCAAGAAGTTTAAGAGGACCAAGAGATTTTAGAAGGGTAATTTTAGGGAAAGCTTCAACCAACTATTATTTAAGTTTGTCCTTTTATAATTCAGAGCATCCACTTTGTATACATCTTCCATGTTTTGGAATATATTTAGGGCACCTTTGCTGTGTTCAGTCTTATCACATGTAAAAATGAGGGTGACACTGAGGGTCGCACAGACCTTCCAAATAGTTTCATTGGAAGTTCATTGAAGCTACTACAGCCAGAGTAGCTTCACTACCTGAAGGAATATACAGTGATTAACCAGTCCACACTCACAAATAATCTTTTATCATCAGGATGAAAGGTGAAAAAAGATATTGTTTTTACTATCTAGTTTATAAAATCAGTATGTTCAAGACACCACAGTTAGCAAAGGAAAAACAGTGTCTTCCTCATTATTCTATACACAAAAGAACATTAAAGACACTGTACATGTATTTAAATATAAAAAGAAAATGAAGCATTACAAAACTTGTATGTATTTTTGCTGATTAATAAGTATAAAGGCCTTGTTCAGTGTCAAAAATTAAATAACTTACACTTCCCAGCACAACAAATCAAGAACCTTCTCCAAAAACCGGGTCTTCCAGGAAAGCACAAGATACTCAAACAAAACAACAGGGATTAAAAGTAGAGTGGTCCACTTTTTTCCTGTTCTATCAGGCTAAGTAAGACACATTACAAGACACTGAAATCTGTCTCTAAAATATTGGAAGACACAGTGGCAGTTCAGCTCACCAGCCACAAACGATCCAGTTAGGACACTCTGCAGAAGCACATTGGCATTAAACTCCACGATGGTGAGGGGGTAGAAATAAGCCACTTTTATCAGAACCACTGTTACAAGCTGCCTCCAAGCAAGCTCAGAACCAGAATTCTTTGTCCCTGTCCTGGAGGCTCAAGATGGCTGGTGACCTTACCGCTCCACGGGCACCAGCTTGGCTGGAAAAGTCACCACAGACCCTGCGGGAGCTCCTGTCCTTGGGGGTTTGCTCCTCTGTCTCCTGGCACAGGCCCCAGCTTCAACACAGCATCTCTGCACCCTTAAAGAGGTGTGTGAAGGTTTTGGAAATGCGCCCTTCCTGGCTGGGTAGCACTGCAACTGATGCCCTGCTAAAATAACTTATCAGAGGTACAAGTCTGAAGTCCACTGCAGATCTAGACCTTGTCTTTTCATGGGAACACATTCTGACAAAACTACTTTTTAGCTACCCAGCACATTCCAACTAACATCCCCCTTCCCCTCCAGATTTTATGTATTTTTAATGAAACTCTAATTACCATCCAAATACAGTTTGAATGAATGCATGAGGAAAAATAAACATCATTTAGAAAGTCAGAAAATATTCATTAATAATTTTTCTAGCATCTTAAAAGTGTATAAATTAAGAATCTGTGTAAATATATGTTAAACTGCTTAAATATATGCAGACGTAATATGTACTTAAAGCCTGATGGTTAGCAAAAGGAAATGCTGAATTACAACAGCCAATGAGAAACAGCCCTTATTTAGAAAAATACTTAGGAAGCACAAATGCAAAACAAGATGAAAATCAATTATTTAAATCAAGGTTTCCAACTTGACAATTTAAATCATGATTAAAATTGGCAATTTAAATGACTTTGATGTAAATCTATCCCCTTGATGTGAAACCAGCCCATTTTGTTTGTCATCATTGTTGTTCTCAGAGCCCCTGATGAAATAATTATTTGTAAATGTGCACATGTGGGTATTTCCTTATGAGTACACTTTGCTCTACAAGTTTATAATTCATTTATGACAAGAAGAGTATTAACTACACTTTAGCATACCAATAGCACAACTCTATTTACCAAGAAATAATACTAAATGGGAAATTTATATTTTAAGTAGTAATATTTCCCATTCTTGCAAAATATTCCTATATTTCATAACATTACAGGAAAATTTACAATTAACTGAGTTTCAGATCATCAACAGACCTGCCAGTAACAAACAGAGCCACAAAAGCTTTAGATCTGCCATTCAGCATCCAACATCCCTCACAGGAGGCTACCAAAAAACTTATCTAATCTGTAAGGCCATAGGACAACAGATCCTCTCTTGAGTGCCAGCGTCACTCAGAGTAGCACAAGCATGATTTTCAAATGCTTCCAAAACCCGTTTCACCAGCTGGGGATGGCTGGAGGCAAAAGGCTCTTTGGACTTGCGTTTTTAACTTGCTTTCCTGAAGAGGTGTCATACACTTGTCTTCATCCATTCATCCATCCACCCATCCAGCCATCTTTTATAGAGGGAAGCTAAGATCAAAAGACACTACATTTCTACAGGTTTTCCACAGGGAGATGGCCTAGGAGAAAGGATGGAGGCCCAGTTTCAGCTTAAATGAGCTCATCAGAGCTGGGTGAGGGTTCCAGGTAGGGCTGGCCAGAGGAATTAAGCTAATGCGCTCCAGGCCCTGCCAGATAGGTTGTAGCAGGACCTCTCCTAATACATGAATCTGTAGAAACCAGGTTCCTTGGATGACACAATGATTTGCTGATATCCTCGTCTCACAAGAAATTAAAACCTATCCTTTGTCTCTAACATTGCCTGTGGATACCCAGGTTGTATGCTCTGACAGAATTGAACCAAGATACAATTTTCTATCTTCACTAGGCTCTTAAGCCTTCCTCCTACCTCTTTCTCAACTGCTCCTTTAAAACACCAGTTTCTTTTTAGTCACCAGCAGTATTTCTCCTTTAATACCCAGGTTATGCTTTAACAGTACTGTTTCTTTTCTAATCTTTTCTTGAAGTTCACATCCCCTTAGGTCCCTGCTACTGCAGCAGGTTTTTCTCTTCTTCTTCCCATGCGTCCAGACCTTCTGATTCAATGACCATTTTCATGGCCTATGGGCTAGACCATGATAACTTGATTTGTGTTCTTGGCCACAAGCCCCTTTCCACAAGTAGGTTTACGTCAGCTGTTTTCCAGCACCACCACATGCTTATCAACTATCTCATTGTTCCCATGCAACAGTGAAGAGTTGGGCACATTCACCTCACGATCCCAACTTCTTAATTGTTTGCTTGTTATGTTTTGTATTTTCTCTTATCATGACAAATACTTTGGAAGAGGTCCCTGTTCACGGGTGCAAATTTATATGCGCTCTCTTCCAAATCCCTCATTAATACCTGTCTTCACTTGTGACACCTACAAAAAATGAAAGGGCAGCTAACTCAGGCTGCTTCTGTAGTGAGATCAGTGCTGCCAAACCAAATGGCAATATTAGTTTGTTTTCTCCTCAGGTCAATGACTGCTTTTCTGTTCTACATTTAAATTATAAACAATCTAAAGTGGATCTTGTCTTTTTGTCCTGTACTAATAGTGCATCAAGGACATGAGCTTCTGATCTAGGATTAAGGGCACCAACATAACAGCAATAATAATGCAATAGAAGAGGAGGAGACACTATGATTTCATTTCTATCTAAACCTGGAACAATTTGTTAATGGAATTAGGAAGCTTCCTTTATGCAATTATCCCTGAGTACGTCAGTCAAAGTCTAACTCATGGTGCGTATCTTTCACCACGATAATACAGTGTTTTAGAACTACATGAAGTACACCATTTAGATAAGCTGAGCTGGAATTTATGACTCTCCATTTGCAAACAGCTCTGGAGCACTAATATGCATTTTCAATTCAAGATAGGAAAGCAAAGGACTCAGTTTGTAAGGCTTCATGCTAAAAGTGAGGAGCGCTGAATCAAAGAACATTTACAAACTGGCTTTCCCCCAAAGTTGATACAAGAGAACAAAACCAAGTCTTTTTAAAATACTCAGGATTTCTCTTTCTTATTTTTTAAATAAGAATGTATTACAGATGTATTCTTATTCTGGTCCTTTACCGACTTCCTAGAAACCTTCTAAATTTAATAGTTAAAAAAAAAAAAAAAAACACAACCAAACCACAAACAAATATTTAAACCAATCCAAAGGAAAGCAGCCTAATAAGATTTTCCAAATGACATTGAGTCTTGGACAAAGTTTTCAGGAAGACCAGGAATTAATCTGAAGATGCTCGTTTCCGACTGGCTGTTTTATCCACTGTACCTCTTGTTTCCGACAGCGGGAACTATGCAAGTTCTTTCATTTGAAAGTAATTACGTTGTTTTCTTATTTACAGAAAATATGCCCCCTCCTTGAAAATTAAGCCTTAAAACTATAAACAATTAGAGCACATAAGTACTTACATGTAAACAGAAACTATCCCACATAATGATAAATTATTTTGCCTTTCTTGATGCCCTGAGTAATCGATGGCATCAGAGTCACATCAAATACCACATTTCTGAATGACAGCAATCTCTGGCAAAAAGTCTGATGAGCCTGAAGACATCTGAAATTGCTTTCATGGAAATAAACTGATCCAGATTCTGATGTTCAAATCTGGGGAAATACCCAGATCCACCTTCAAAGTGCCATTCCTTTGACAGTCACTGGGTCCCACCCTGTCCTGTCTAACTGTCACTGTCATCAGCACAGCAGTCCCCTTCTGTCTGGCTCTCATTAATGGACCCTCATTAGCAACCATCCCACTGTGGAAAGAATCATGGCTTCAGCACCTCCAGGGGCCTGGAAAGATGTGGATATTTTCTTCACTTCTTTGAGAGGGACAGACCATGAGCTACACGCAATCACAAACTTCAGGCAGGCTGCTACAGCAAAGGGTCACTCTGTCCTGTTTTCTCTGACACTTCAAGAATGTGACTATTTGAAAGATGCAGTCAGACTTGAACTGAGTGTAAAGGTTTCGGTGAACTGTGCTGAGATCACACAGTCAGATCTTGTCTAGTTTCATAGCAATTTCACTTCTTCAAAACAGTCAACCTGAGGAAGCGCCTTTTAAATTATTCAGTTAGATACCAGCTGTTTTAATTTAGCTTTCAGAAACACATTCACAGTTTGTACCAAGACTGGTGCTATTTTTGAGTAAGTGTGCAGAGATACCCTCATCTGAGAGCCTTGGTCTAAGCTCAGGATGATAATGTAGCATGGGTACATCTTGAATACATCTTAAATTAGATTCTTTTCATTCTACTGGAAATGCAATGTGTCTTTTGAAAAGGAAGGAGATAAATACTTAAACATGAGAAAAATGGAGTCTGGGAAGAAGGTAAGACGTAGTGTTCTGGGTCCACTATTATACTGTCCTTTGGTTCAAATAAAACTCATTTAGAAGGAAAGATGTAACAGGGGCCATGTCCTTTAGTTCAAATAAAACTCGGTTTAGAAGGAAAGATGTAACAGGGGCCATTTGGAGTTTCAGGGTGTTCTTTTGCTAAGTAGGAGAGTTAAGCTGTGTTTGCAAGGAACATGAAGGAGCTATCACAGGGGGAGAAAGGATACTAGAAGATACTGGTAGGAAAAGAAAGGCATAGGAAGTGACTCAGACTAGTATAATCTGGTCGAAGGTGCTCGACCATTAGCCATACTTTGAGTTATACCTATCGAGGGGATTTAATTCTGTTGCTGTTCTATACTATAGGTTACTATAGGTTACAACGGGTTACTATAGATTCAGTGAATGCTACTCCTTGCCTTGCAATGTTTATCTGCATTGCACAAAACAGAGCAGTTACTGACCAGGAAATTACTAAGACCTGAATAAATCATCTTTTGTGCCATGGCACACCCGTCTTAGAGACAACCACATATATTTTCCTCATGTTGGTGACAAAAATCCTACCTGATGTTTAGAGCTCATTTGAGAGGCTCTGGAGAGGGGAGGTTGAAATGGCAGGAGGTGGATAATAATTTTTGAACTCTGGCATATTAAGATGATCACAACATGTGTAGACCCAGGAGGTCTCATTGTAATACCTTGTTAATGTCTTCAAAGCTTTTCAGAGACCTTTATGGAGTTATTTTACATGAAAAAAATTAACCCTAATAGGTACATTCAATAACTAGATCCAACATGCAAAATAAAAGAGCCCTGGGGAGGAAGGTTAAGCTCTAATCTGCTTCTTTTTCCACTTTGTTGTGGAAGCAGACTTGGCAGAGAAGGGGCCAGCCAGCATGAAGCCTGTTCACTGACATGGCTGATCCTCTGTCATGTATGATGTAAGTGTGTATGTCCCAAGAGGTAGCAGGGAGGCTGGGGGGGCCTCTGGCTCCATACTGTCCTTTCCACCCAGACAGGCCATTTCTGCTGGAAGCATAACACAGCACAAAGCACAAAGCTTGCAAATGTGTTCAGCATTGCTGACTCTCGGGGAACCCTACATTGGTGCTGGAAAAGAAAGAAAATACAATACTGTCTATGTACACAATCACATCACACACTGCTTCACAAGGATGGGAAGGAAATGAAATGATACACAGGGGAGGCAGATCTGATTACTGGAAATTATATATACACTCTTGAGGTGAACAGTCTTCATCTAATTTGCAGGTAAATTAATGATTAACAAAGAAGCATGAGCTATTAAAAAATTTTAGCGACAGACATATGCAGCCTATTATGCTGATTTTTTCATTTAAATCTTCTAGTTCAATTCTTTTCTGTATCTCTGTGCACTATGAGATGAACTGATGGGGAAACAGCAGAGTTACAAAAATGAATGTCTTAGCAAAGATGAAGAGACAAAATTATCACAGTACAAGAACAAACCATATTATCTACACCAAAGTTAAAACAGAAAATAGAAACTTTGTTTTTTTCACTCAGCACACAAATGAATTCCCTCAGCATTACCACAATATGTTGCAGAGGCCACAAGCAGGAAAGGAATGCCATGGAGGACAGAATAATTAATTAGTGGAATGGGATTCACTGGTGACAGAGACCATGTGTGGCAGTAGAAGTCTCTAAAATGCTGAGTACCAAGATGAAGTCACAGCAGGTGAGGAGCAATTTTTCTTTGCCTCATGTGCTGAAGCATGGTTACACCTGCCAGGAGCAGGGTTGGGGCCTCTCGGAGCAGTTTGGCAGAGGCTCCGGCAGTGGTGGCAGGGCAGTAGGAGGGAATGGCAGCTACAGCAATCTCAAGTTGGAGATTTCACAATGCTGTGGAAATACACCTCTTCATAGGCATCCACCACTCTGGCCCACATCCAAGAGATGATCCAGTGTTAGGCAATCCTACAGTCAGACACCAGTTGCGATTCCTAAAATCTGCTTTTCCTTTACACTGATCTTCATGAAAAAATCTTTTCAGTAAATTTGCTTTCTTTCACCTTTGCTAAAAGGCTATTACTCTTCTTTCCAAAGCAATTACACTAGAAATATGGTCTATTACAAAAGAAAAACAAAAAGGGGGGAGTATCTTTGGTGATATATCCTTGTGTGGCTTTGTTCTGGGTACTTCCTGTAATGAGAGACTTGTCTTACTGCAAGCAGCCAGGAACATAGAAATATTTGCCATTTATATATATATACGCACATATGTTACTGTTGTGTAGCCTGACTTCCCATAGCTATCTGGAAGCAACAATTTGTGTCACCAAAGGGTCCCTAGAGAAACAATCCATTTGCCAACACTGAACTTTATTATAATGGAGAACAAAAACCATACAGGCAGGAAACCATAAAACCCCTCAAGTTAACTGCAGCCAACGGCCAAGGGCCTGGAGTGGCAGCAGGCACCAGAGTGGCAGGGATGCAGTCACTCCCACGCCTGTTGCTTGCCAGCGGCTGTAGCTGGATGTTGTCGCCTGTTCCATCACCGCGCCTGGCCGTTTTCTCCGCTGATTTTGACCAGTGCCCAGACCCAGGAGGAAATTAATTCCTAACCACACCGCCTGGACACAGCGAGGTGCCCCGGCCGGGCGGGGCTGGGCGCACCCCTGCAGTGGGCTGCCTGTTCGCCCTCTCCCCCGCCCGGGCGGGGATGCTCCGGGGGACACGCGAGGCCACCGGCACAGACATCGCTTTTGCAAGTGGCCCTGGACAGGAAAGGCGTTGTATGCAAAGAGGGGTGACTGGGAAAGCTCCCAGGCAATGAGTAGCATGGAGCTGCTGATGGGGATCTTTGCAAGGCAAATACAACCCAGGAATTCACGGGAATAAGGCAGAGCAAACATTAACCTCCTGCGCCGGTGGCTTTGCGAAACAGCCGCTTCTCGTTTGCTGCTCCTTTTTCATGGAAAAAGAGTTCGTGGCTCAAAGCCAGCTGTAAATTAACAGCTAAGTGAAACCATTATGTCAGTGGGATGCTTTTATTGGTTTACAAAACACTGCTCGAGGTACGATACATATTCGTAGGCAGGAAAGGAATGCAGGCGGGTACCCGGGACTTCGAAAGCCAGCGGGGTCACCGGCCTGGGCCCCGTCTGGCGGCCAGCGGGGAGGTGGGGACAAGGACCTCCCCCCGAGCCCGCCGGGCCCCCGCCCCGAGCATCCCCACGGCTGATGGCCGGGCTTTTGCAAACGCTTTGCCTTGGGAAGTCTTCATTAAAGTGCCCCGGAGAAACTATTTTGGTTGGGGGGAGGGCAGGGGGTGGGCAGCGGGGCCCCACCGCCGCTCGCTCGCTCGCTCCTGAAACGCCAGGGCAGAAAGGAAAAAAGAAGGGGAGGGGGAATCTCTTTAAAGGGAAAATAATCTCAACCCGGGGTCCGCCAGGGCGAGCTGCCCCGGTAGGCGAGGCGAGGCGCCGGGAGATGGGAATCCCCTGGCCCTGGAGCCGCCGAGCCCGCAGCCCCCATCCGCACCANGGCCCCAAAGGGGATGGGGGCGTAGCAATGAAGACAAGAGCAGCCCAGTGTTAGGGTTCAGTTCCAGCTGATTTTATTTCCTTCCCGAAGAAAAAAAAAAAAAAGAAAAAAAAAAGAAAAAAAAAACCAACAAAACAAAACAAAAAAAAAGAGAGGTTATTTACAGAAGGTATATCAACAATCTGACAGGCAGTGAACTTGACATGGTTAGCTGGCATGATTTTTTTTCTTTTTCTCCTTTCCCCACGTTGCGTTGTGGGTGATCGTAGACAAAAAAAAAAAAATCTACANTTGGCCAGGATTGAGGCCCAAAAAAAAAAAAAAAAGAACAAAAAGTTAAACCCTTAACGGAACCACCTCATTAGGCAGACGTCCTAGTGCCTGTCATGTTATATTAACATACATAAACACACAATCTTCTTTTTTGCTTATTATAATACAGACTTAAATGTACAAAGATGTTTTCACTTTCTTCATCTTAAACACAACAGCTATAAACCTGAATACATATGCTATCATCATGCCATAAGAGACTAAAACAATTATATTTAGCGACAAATAGAAAGGATTAAATAGTCAAATACAAGAATGAAAAACGCAGTACATAGTGTCGCGAACTCAAACCGGCATTTCGATAGATCCAGTGGTTTAAACGGCACGTTTTTGCTTAGAAAAAAAGTGCAAAAGATGTGGTTTACAAGTTAAAGGTACAGGATCCCTTCTGTGTAAATGCACCAGTTGCTTCACTTCATCCGGGGACAGGTGGCTCCCCAAAACGGTAGCACACAGTGTAAATCCCTTCCCCCGGCCCCCCCCAGCCCCCTCCGCGCAAAAGGCGGGGGGCTGCGGAGCGGGCAGCGGCGGGGGCGGTCAGGGATGCTGTCACTTTAAGATGCCTGCAGATTGGAGTGTAAACATGGACAAAATAGGGGCTGATTCGTGGGTGTGTGAGAGTGTGAGTGAGCGTGAGCGCGCACACGCGTGTGAGATACTAACCAGCGGCCCTGTTGTTAAAATCAGGAAATCCAAACAGCGATTTACACCGATTTACACCCCCTTTATATATTTTTTACAAAAATACACTGAGAAAATAATCAAACGTTTTCATCTCTCTTCTCTTTTTGTTTTTAAAAGTGTCAAAAGTCTACATTTAAATATAAAAAATTAAAAGTTAAAACTCTAGCCCTTCAGTGAAGGAGACATAAAAATGGTGCGGGTAACAACGAGAACTACCAAAAAAGGACAAAGAAATACAAAGTCAAAAATGTTTGGCCAGTATAAATACGTCCACTTATAAAATGGCATCCGATTACATTTACAAGGAAAAAAAAAAAAACAAAACAATACGAGGATGGAGCATCGGTGAGAAAAAACAGTCTTTTCATTTACAGCTATAAGGAACAAACACATACATACTCTGAGAAAAAATTTGGTCCTGAATTTTCATTTTTTTAAAGTCCAGCACAGATTTGAGTTGCGTTTGAATCCTTTAAAGAGTTAAGAATGAAAAAAAGCTGGTGATATTTTTGTAGGAATCAAACATAGCGCCATCTATCTGCTTTTATATTATCCTAACACTAGTTTTGTTTTTTTTAAACTGTTCAACAGTCTTACAGAAATCTTGAAAAGATAGACAGTATAACATGCTATATTAAACCCCACCAGTGAAATAATCCAACACCATCACGATTCTGAGTAAGAAGAAAAAAACTACTTTTTTTTTGTATTTTCAGGTTTGTTTTTTTTTTGTTTGTTTCCTTTTTTTTTTGCAAAAGCCATCGCCCTCCGTTTCCCCTGTACCACATCATGACAGAAACTGTTCCCATTCGGTCTCTGTTTAAAAGAAGTTTTCAGTGTTCTTGAAGTTTCAGCCTTATTTTTCTCTCTACATATTACATGAGGTGACTGAGAAAAGCACTGCCGCCACCTCATCTGTACGTGCAAATCCATTTCAGTTTATTATTATTTCCCCCCACCGTATTTCCAAGACAGCTCTCGAGTGTAAGTCTGGCTCTTCTCCGCTTAACTAGGATCTCAGTCCAGCTCCATCCGCCTCCTCCTCCTCCTAGCATTGTTGCTTCCTCTCACCGCAGAAGAAACCGGGACAGGATTTCTCCCCACAAATTGAACCTTGCAAAGGGTTTGGGTGGATTTTATCTTCTTTTTTTTTTTTCTCCAAGCAGTTCTGATCGCTCTTTCATAGGAAAGGGCGAATACTCAAGACATCCAGTGTGCGCTCAGCACAACGCATCGCTCCCCCTCCTCTTTATTCGTATAAAATGGGCAATAACAAAGAACCCAGAGGTGTGTGTGGTTTCCCCCTCCCTCCCCCTTTCTCTGTCTCTCTTTTCAGGAAATAAAAAAAGGGAAAAGGATAGCGTTTCGCTCCCGCCAGTCTCTCAAAAAGCACCATTAGGCTCCTCTCTCGGAGGGGGTGTGTGCGGGTCCGTCTGCAGCCGGAGGAAGGGGACTGCTGGCCTTTCCGCAAGGAGAGGGCGATTCCGCCCCTACCCCGAGCACAAGAAACAGTCTCTCCACAGCCCCTTCTCAGAAACAAACAAAACACCTCCTCCCCCCGAAAAAAAAAAAACCAAAAACAAAAAAACAAAACACAAACACCAAACAAAACAGAAAAAGACACAAAAGCGCCCGGCGGGGTGGGCGAGTCCTGCCGACAGCCACGCGCGCCGGTGCCTCCTCCAGCAGGGCCCGGCTCTCGCCTCAGTAAGTGAAGACCAGGTTGGAAATGCTGGACTCCAGCCAGTCCCCCGAGATCATCTCACTTACCTCCGGCGTGCAATAGTCCGGGAACTCAAAGTGCGAGCCCGAGCCGGGCTCGAAGTTAAAATCCAGGTCCCGGTCGAGCACCGAGGAGCTGAAGCTGCCCAGGGACATGCTCTCAAAGCCGGGGCTAGGGTTCAGGTCCAAGAGGTCGTCCTCAAACTCGTCGTCCGACGAAGAGGAGCCGGAGGAGGAAGAGGAGGAGGAGTGGGAGGACGCGGAGGAGGAATGCGCCGTCGAGGGGGCCGGGGAGGAGGCGCGCAAGCTGGTGTAGCTGCGGTGATCCGAGGGCGAGCCGGAGCCGGAGGGCGAGGGGCAGGCGACGCCGCC
>VZTN01016000.1:148009-211185 GCA_013400515.1 Erpornis zantholeuca
GCCGCCCCCCGAGGTCCCCGCTGCGGGGCAAGGCCAGGTGGCGGCGGCCCCGCGGGACTGAGCCCGCGTGGGTCGTGCTCACCTTCACGGGAGGAGCAGGGCTCTCACCCCCGCGCGTCCTGAGCAGTGACATCCGAGGGTCGCCCAGCGACACTACAGGACGCGCTGCGGGGAATGAATGAAAGGCGATTCACAGACATCTTGCTTCCTGTGCCGCCGTGATAGGCATCCACAGGGTGCGGAAAGCCAGTATCTTATTTATCTCGAAAAAAAACGAGTATTATTTCTCAGTGTTTTCCTCTCTGCGACCAAATTTCACCTCTGTAATATATATTTTTCCTGACATTCTGTGCCACATTTGAAATAGGTGTATTTGGGTTATTTTAGCCCTCTTGAACTGCAAATGGCAAGGCCAGAGCAGAGGTATGCTGCTGAAGAACACACTCCCCACAACCTTCTATTGCCTATTTTGATCCAAAGAAAATAAAATAGATGAGATTTCTTGCCATTAAGGAAAAAAAAAAATAGAAAAAAACCCAAACATGGCTTTTAAAATAACATGATGATAACAGATATTCATCAAAGATCAAAGAAGAGCGTGCTTAAGGATCAGAGGTGTAAACTGAGACATGAAAGTGGGCCCTCCTTCTTCGTCCTGTTTGCAAAAAGAAAACTCCTTTGTACAATTGCATCACTCCTATTCACAGTGTAGCTTTATTTAACGTGATTCATAAACGCTTTGAACTCTCTCCGATAGCTTTGTGGAGAAGAACTTTTATTACTGGGAAGTGTTTTATGGAGGATATTATTTACTTAGGAGTGAAAATCTGTTGCCTAAAGTTGTATGGTGTTGTTTCCTTCCAGAGTGTATATTCACTTGCATTTTACTTGCATGCAAGCCTGCACATAGACACCAAGTGCTCCTGTTATGAGAATGCCAACACACTTCTAGCTCATTTAATAAAATAAGTAGGTAAGAATCCATTTGCATATGCATATTTATATTAATTCAGGTATTTATCACTTATATGGAAATGCTTAGTTTGGGAAGGGAGAACTACCTCCCCAGTGATTTTAGTAAGAAAATATGATAATAGTTTCTATCCTTTATCCACTTTGGTGACATTTTAAGTTTAAACTTGTTCTCTAAGAGTAACACAAGTTCAAAAAGCTCTGTTAAAAATAATAATAAAAAAGAAACCTGGAAAACACATTGTTTGCATTTACTTAAAAAGAGAATTGCACCCCTTATTCAGTCCTGTAAGATTTAGTAAACTTTTCTTGGTTTTTAAGAGCTCCATATAAGAAGAGCTCTTAGTTTATTTTAAAGACGTTTTGGCAAGCCTTTTCTGCAAAAGTGAAAAGCCACAAGGTTGAAGAGGAATTACCGGTCTGCTGCATATGTAGCAGCAGATTGCATATGCATGAGCTGCAGCTGCGTGAAGGCCACCCCGGGAAGGGAAGCCCAAGAGGAGAGCCAGCGGAGGGGAGCAGCGGCTGGCGGTGCCTGCAGCCAGTTTTCTGACAGAGCCGATCCTTCCTCCCTGCAGGAGGGAGGGCCCCACTTCTTTGGACCACTGCACTTTTTGAACGTGTTCCTCGCCTCTGCCCCGTACACTCCCTCCCAGCCATCTGTGTTCCCCTTCCTGCGTGCTCTCACCTTCCCCTGCCTTCTCCTACAACCTTATCATCACCACCACACGGGTAACGTTCAGCTCATCTTTTCCTGCCATCTCTATGAAAGAGCAAACAGCTGCAAGCAGGCAGTTCAGCAGAAGCCCACATGGTACCAAGAATGAAGTAATATTTGTGCCCACTTCCACAACATCATGATGTCCCCCAGACTTTAGCATCATTGCTAAGAGAGAGCAACAAAACCACTGTGCATTGAATTCAATGCGTGTTGTTTTCAAAGACCTTCAAGTGGGATGTTGTGCACTATTAAATTTGATGTATGAATATCTTCTTGTATTAAGAAAAATGTTGGTTGTACTTAGTCCTTCTGGAAAGGAGGCACAAGGTATTCTCTGTGCACGTAGAAAAAAGGGTTTTTGTAAAATGTAGATCTTAGCATTTCTAACTCAGTTTTTGTGAGGTCATTTCTTGAGCGATATATTCAAGGTAATTAAATTAAAGGGGGGGAAAAAGGAGAAAATTATCTTGCATGCAATTTAGTTGTAAAAATGGTCCTTTCTTTTGCAAGCTCTGGGTTATTAACAAGTGCTTATCCACAGGATCTGAGTCTAGGTAAAGAAAAATTCCTCTGGCAACATGCAAGCAGTTGGGGTTATCCATGTACTCTAAAATATTCTGGCAGAGGAAGACAAAGAGTGGTCTATCATTTACGTCCTTAGAGAGTGTTTAGTACTTTTTATCATAAAATTGCCTTTGTACTCAAAAAAATCCATTCATTCAGTCCCATAGTCTTCAGACATTAACGGATTAATTCCTGTCAAGTGATTTTTATTTAATTTTTCTGATTTGATGTTTCTGATGCAAAGATGAAAAAAGCTACAGCAGGTTCTGGTGGGAAGAGGTAAAATACATTTAAATCTAAAATGAATGAGAGCATTTTTTTTTTCCTTTTGTGCTCTGGACAAATAGAAGTCTGGCTTTCGTCCTGATTTCCTTCTATATAATTGTTCTTAATGATGGTGCTGGTGTGACAACTAGTAAGTAGATTGTTTTTTAATCTTTTCTGAATAGATTGCTCAAATGATACCACTCTGTACTTGCCAGGATCTCTTCTATAATCTCTGTAACCTACCTTGCTTAGGCGGTTTGTGCAGAATAATTTATTAGTTTGATATAAAACATGAATAAAAAACCTTGTTTTCTCTAAGAATTGTACCTTTTTGAATAGAATCGGAAGAAGGTCATGGAATTCTACACTACCCTATGTAATCCTGATCTAGCTGTCACACTCAAGAAGTGTATTTGGAATTATCTCAATGTGCAGGTGTGCTCAAGTGAGGCAGGATGTCTGAATTTGCATTGCTCTATAGAGCTTGTATTTAAGTTTAGATTAGTTGCTATGAGAAATAAATTGTCCATATGGAACCTCAGGAAACTGGAATATTATGCACTACAAGAATCAGGCATTTTCTATGTATTATTCAAAAAATTTAATCATGAGCTCCTGTATTTCCACCAATAACACAAAGTCTGGTGTCTTAATTAAATATCAGAAATTAATAAGTCCCCCCAAACTGTTCAATATTGCTTTATAAAATTACTATGTTATTTAAATTGTGTAAGAGTATGATAGTGTATAGTAATTTTGTGTGTTATAAATGCAGTAGTTGAAAAACATGACAAATATTGCACTTCTGTTAATTAAAGCTCTTCCACAGAAGGATTACCTGCTAAGCCCTTTGTTTGTTTTTTGGGGACTGCCTTTGAAATTGGAGGTGTAAATCTTGTTGATAAGTTAGAAGACACCGGTGTATTCAGGAAAGACCGTGCACATCCAAATAGTCTGTTCTTATTCTCATTTAATTCAATTTTTTTAAAAAAAAATCCTTATTTTAATGTCTGGTTGACGGGCAGGTCAGAATGGGGGTGGCTTCCACAAATTAGTAATCTGCTCAGAGCTATTGATAAGTTACACAGTTAGATGCCAAATAAGATGCTATATAATGGTTTTACAACCCAAGTATCTCCCAGATAATACAGAAAGTCAGCATTTATACCAACATTGCTTAGACTTCATCGAAGCTGCTTTCGCCAGGAGTTTAGTCTACTCCTTCATGCCCTCCTCCTGGTCTTTGTGGAGGCTCCGAGGTGGAAGGTGACGGTGCTGGTGGGCGATGCTGCAGCATCCCCACACACGGACCATTCCAACCCCAGTGACAGAATAACCAGCAGCTGCCCACGCGTGCCCCGGGGCGGGGGTGGGCTGAGGCACTTACTTTGTTTCAGTGCAGATCTTACGATTTTCCTCAGGCTCTCACCCCTGTGACATAAAGCACCAGAGAAAGCCTCTGCTGGGGCGGCCCGGGTGTTATGTGGAAACAGTGTAGATGTCTCACAGGGTGTGGCAGTAACCAGGATACAAGGCTGCATCTTGTGTGTCTTGTACCTGGTGTGTTAAGTAAGGCTCATTCCGGAGGTGTGCGACTGTCAAGGAACAGCGCTGAGGCACCGCAGCGTGTGGCTAAAACGAGCACGTGCATATGCACAGCCACTGTACTCAAGGCTTCTGTGTATGACCTTGTCAAGGGGGAGAAAAAAAATGACCAGCAGAAAAATATAGTGAGACCACTGGGGAAAAAAACCCCAATATTTAGACTACAGAGCTAAAAAAGACAGAAGTGTATCAAGTTCCTATAGAAATACACACTGGAGACAGTTGCTTTTTAGGATAGATGTACACTGCAGACTGTGGTGTGGTGTAAAAATACCTGAGCTAACTGTAAATGAGCCATCTCGGGCACCAGAAACAATAATAGCTTTTTAGGTTCTCACCCTTGTTTAATGCATTCCGTCGGCAGTGGTTCCAGGGTGGCTCCAGTTCTCCGAGGTATTTACACAGCAGCTGGGAATGGGCTGTGGTGCTGCCCGGCCCTTGTCCTGCTGCTCACCTCTGCACAAGTCTGCTCCCCATTCCATCCTGCGGGGAGGCTTTTGGCTTCTTTGCCTAACATCACCAGCCCACAGCTTCTTGTGTCTTGAACTTTGTTTCTCTGTTCTCAGCCTCCCATATAACTTCTGCACTAATTCGTTATTAATCACATAAAGGAAATTTAAACAGCATTCGCGCAGAGCACAGCTCTCATTCCATCCAGCTTTGCAAAACTTTACATATGGGTGGTTTATTGATTTCATCTTCAGAATGACACAGAGCAAATAAGCAGAAAAATTGGCCACCTACTTATGAAGATAAAAATCATACATCGCTTAAACTTTCTCAAGTAATCTATTTTTGTTTTTCCATTTCCTTATCCTAGAAATATATTACTGTCTTTACTGCTATAAATGGAAGAAGTTCTGGTGTTCTTACATAGATATATGCTGATGTATTTTGTAATCTTATATGCTTCATATCTATATTCAGTAACTGAGATTTCAAAATGCATGCTGCTGTACATCCTGGTGTTAAACAGGCTTGAAGCTGCTTCTCAGAAAAGCTCAACATGTAATGCCAAAATTACTGCAAACTAGGAGAGCAGAAGTGGTGTCTGACTGCTCTTTGGATTGTTCACAGATTTCTAAGCAAATCCAGCTGTGAAAGAATATCTAACACTCAGCTATCTCACAGCCATGGTAAGACTTCAACTCAGACATTTGATTGTATTTACTTTTTTTTTCCCCCCGCAATTGTTCTTCTTTTGGAACACAGGGCAAGAGCACTATATTAAGCAGGCAGTGACAGGAGCAGTGGAATCTGTTGTTTAATGAGGACTGTAGTATTCATGCTGTATGCTGTGATATGCCATTACTTAAATGAGAGACTTGTATAGCTGATACTGTCATTTGAAACAAAGACATTATAGCACAGGTACATTTTCAGCAGTATGGTTGAGCGGTCTTTTAAGGTTTAGTTAATAGAATAGAGGATAGTGTCTATCTGGAGTAAAAAAATTATTCAGCTGGAGTAAAAAAAGGTCTGTATTCAGAGCACTCCTTATTAATCATTAAGCACTCCCTATTTATCATTCTGGCTTTTGATTCTTCAAATTGACTTGTGACTGCTATGTCTGGTTGCACATTTGGCAAGCCTCCTCAGGGCTGCTAGTCCTTCAAGACAGCTCTCAGGCAGCATCCGCCCATGATAAAGCAGGAAAACTTCCTGCTGGTTTGGTCTGTCGTACCCCGCTGTCCTGCCCCTGGGAAAGGTGGCCAGGCACCCGAGAGCTCATGGCACTGCCTTTGGAGAGGAGTAGGTGCTGTCTGGGTGTTTCCCAGCCCCGGGTGTGCTCCCTGGGCCCGCCCAGGTTTGCTGCCCTCCCTGAGGAGATGCCAGCCCCAGCACTGATGTGTGGAGGGGCACAGCAGCTCTGGACGAGATGACTGATGCCTTCTGGGGCGGACAGAAGCTTTGCATGCCTTGGTTTCTGCAACAGCCCCGTGCTACTCTTCATAGCCACCCTCTTCTGCTCAGCATTTTGACACCCACTCATGAGTATGCAAGGCATCATCCGAACACTGCATGTGTGATGAGCCTCCTCTTTTTGTGTGGTTTTCCTAGCCAGAAAATAAGGGATAACCAACATCATCATCAACACCATCAGCTGTTACTCAGGAGCTGTTTGTGACTCTCTCAAGCTGCTGGTAAGTTAACCTACACCATAATTCTGTTCAAAACCATAGGACGTCTTGCAAGGCCTTTGGAGTCCTGCAGGCAATTTCACTACACACTACTATTTCCTCTCTCCATCAGAAACAAACACATTTAGATTACTTATTCTGTCCACACTGGTGAGATACAGTCTCATTTATTTGATTTGCTCTTTCTCTCTTTAAAACCAGGAAAGCACCAGGGCAAACTCTGCACGAACTGTAGAAAAACAAATCCACTGCATACCAATTTTTTCTTATTATTTCCTCTATTGTTTACCAAAGGGAAAAAACCACCCCACCAACAACAGTTACTCTGCATGTATCACTAGTAGAAAGCATGTGATTCTTATGGTAAGCAGCAATTTACAGATGGCCAGGTGCAAACAACATATCTAATCTTATCATGAATTTGTTTTATTCGCAGCTGCAACAGTTGGTGTCAGTTAATAGGTTACCAACCATGAAGTATATTTGTTTCCTTTTATCCTGCCTTGGGGCCACAGAAGTGATTTGCAAACTGTCCTAGATGTTGAATTTACATTTAATTTTTGTGTGTGTGTCTTTTTTGTTATTTAGTTAGTGCTACTTGAAGAAAATGACAGCATCTTTCAGAGAACCCATTTTGTTTTCATTTTATGCATTTCCTTTTCTAGGCATTTAGAAACTGTAAAGTAGTGAGCTCTCTGGTTTTCTAATTTACAGTAAAACACAGCATTTTTTCAAGCATAATTTTTTCTAAGACTAATCTATCATCGATGAGGACTCATTTTTGCCTGTTTAGTTCCATCAGGAAATCCATGATGGGCTCACTATCAGCCTTTCAAAATAATCAAAAACACAATCTTTATAAGCTAGTCATAAAAGAAATAAGTATTAAATTCTCTGGTCATAAAAGAAATTTAAATTTTAAATTCTGGTCATAAAAGAAATATGTATTAAATTCTCTTCTTAGATCCATGGCTCACACCGTGGACACCAGGATGTATAGATGTATATACAGCAGTGAACTAACCAAATAAATCATATAACCTACAGAGCTTTCCATATTCTGGTACAAAAATAAATATGATGTTTAAAATAAATGTCCACACTAATGAGTCTTTTCCAGTTTTCGTAATAGGTGACAGTCTTGGTTGTGTTATTTTGGGGGTTTTGCCTTCACTTACATCAAAGCCATTTTGTGTTCGGTAAAGAATGATAAAATAAATCATTTCTTGATAGCTATATATATTTTGCTTACATTTATCTTCAAATCTGCTTCCCAACAAAATGAGTTTTAATAATAAAGAGCACAACTATTAACACATTTCCATGTGTGTAAGTCACATGTTCTTGAAAGCAAGGAAGTTGCACATTAAAAAAATACAAAGAGCAAAGAACTTCAGATTTTGATCCTGATGAGGGTTTTAAAATGCACAACCAGAAGTGTCTTATCATTGCCATATTGCACTATGTATATGCATAGTAATTGGAAATAGTTAAACGTATGAATTTAATGGACCTGAAGAAATAATTGCAGGGAATAATATTCAGATTAGCCCCCTTCTCTGCTCACATGGTTTTGAGGTGGATTGGAATTCCATTTGACTTTTTATTCTGAATTATATTTTCCCTTTTTTAGCACAATTTTATTGCTCTGATTATTAATCCTAGCATTATATTTGCACTGCTGTATAAGACAGTAAAAATAATATCTTTGCTAAAAAATCCTATTAGCAGTTTTTCATAGATCAAGCATCTCAGATGAAGGTTTTAAAGCATTTTGTAATTTGATATAAATAATGATGGGGTGTATGCCAAGATTTTGCACAAACTGACCTTTACTCACCACTGTCCTGTCTTCAAAGGCTCTGGTGTTTATCCTCTTATTGCTCATCACATTATTGTAGATGGGAAGTCTTCTCCAGCTAAGGCTAAAGTCTCTCCAGATGTATCTACATCAGTTACGCTGTCACTGGGATTGAAGACAGAATTGTCCATATTAAACAATACAATGTAAAGATGCATTAAAATTAAGGAAATATGCCAAACCAGCAATATACAAGCTTCCAGGTTGAGGAGCTTTAGTTGTTGGAAGGTAAAGTTACTGCCTTACCTGATTTACTTGTCAAATGTGTATTTAACTTTCATAGATTGCATATTTGAATAGTTGACTGCTTTTGCTTGTTCAAATGTGCTACTTCCAGTCTAAGGCAGAAGTTACTAACATGTGTATGCACATCTAACTGCTGTGATGCTACAGACATCACACCAGGTGAGTTCACTCCCTGCCTGCCCTGCGGGGTGGGGATGGGTGTGCACATGGCCTCACATCACCAGCGTGGGACTTGAACATTCTGCTTTTGCGCTTTTCTCTAAGACCAAGTCCTGCTCTTAACAGCAGCAAGGATCTCCGGCCCATGCTTATCTCCAGTGCCCATCGACGTGATTTCAGTGTTTTACTGCCATGCAAATAAAAGAAGAAAAGCATAGGAGCAGTGCCCCATTTTGATGCTGAGGCAGGAGGATGTTTAGGCAAATGCTGTTCTCTGCCCAGCTCAGTCTGCAGAGCAGGACATGCTGTGGGCACTCAGGGCATCAGAGGTTCCCATCAGCCTTGCACTGAAGGCAAACCAACTGTGAAAGTGCAGGAGCACTCCCACTCCTTGCCAGGCTGTTCCTCTCCGGAGATCCCCCTCTTCTCTGGCAGCTGGGACAAGATGCTGGAGACTCCCAATTCTCATGACATCTGCTTGCTGACCAAGGCACATATTTCAGCAGCTTTGACACACTTGGGTCATGTTTTCATGTTTTTTCTTTTTCTCCCTAAGCAATGAGAGTGAGAACCTTTTGGCTGTTTGCCAAGGAAATACTGAGGCTCAGGTGCCATCAAAGGTCTCTGGGTACCAGGATTCTACATACTTCCTTATTATATTGCTATTTTTGACTGCAGCACTCTGTAATCCATGGAAGGAAGTTTTAGTTTTAGGAAGTGCAGGGTTCATGCAATTTTCTTTAGAGACACAGGTGAGTGCACAGCTGTAATGGGTGCATTGGAGAGAGGTGCTGCTTTCTGCCTCACTGTGACAGTTCCAAGTGCAGAACAAACCACCACGTGCTGAAGTGCTCATTACCCTCTTTGTGCTTATCTGTTCTTTTCCTAATTGAATGTGGGCAGCTTCCTAATGCGGGACACAACTTCATAAGACTGCCTAATCTGGTGTGTTCTCTAGGGATTGTTTTATTTTGTGTTTACCCTTGGTAGTGCAGAGTATGGTCTCACTCCTTATACTGTTCAGTCAGTCCTCAAAGCCCATATACCATTGCAGAGGCAGCAGCAACCGTGAACTGACCTGGCTCTCCTGTGCCATGAAACTTTTGGCTTTTGCCCTTTCATTGTAGGTACATAGAGTTGTTTTGGCCCTGGGAATTCATCAGTTCAGAACCTGCATTACTTTATTCTGCCAGGGTCATGCCTTTCTCCCTGCAGGTAGATTAGGGAAGGATCCCAATCCTAAAATGACTTCTCAAGTCAATCTGAGGGCTTTTTGCAAATTTGCCAATTTGAGACTTGAAATGGTATTGGATTCATTTTGCTTTTTAATGACGAAGCACACCATTATTTTAATAATGACACTTCAGGCACCCAAGTAGTCATTATTCCTGACAGTCTACAGGTGAGCATATCCAACCCAGAATATGCTACTAAAATCATGTTCTGTCAGATTTCAGAGCAAGAAAACACAACTGAGGTTTTTTATTTTTACCCTCACAGAATATTATTTTCTATTACAGATAGGTTTTTTATAAGTACAGAATTTTAAATTTTATAAGTAATCTTTTGTCTCTTGGCTTAGGGGAGAGATTTATGAGAAGGGGTAAGAAATCCTTTTTTTCCTTCCTAGATTTATTAAGATACACCTTGATTTCAAGCCTTAAAAAGACTGTCACCAGTCTCAGCTGCTGCCTCTGCAGCAAGTGGGCATAAATTTAAGCATTAGCCTCAGCTAAGGGAAGTGAGTACTGTTATTTGAAGGATGTAAGAACTTCCCTTTCCATTCACAGCAAACCTGCTTGAGAACAGTTCCCCCTGGACTGTGCAGCACCATTTGCTGCCCACAGCAGCATGTAGGAGAAAGTGTGGCTCTCAGTGGTCTCTAAACTCTAACAAACCTCACGGGTATCCCACAGCAGGGACCCTTCTGTTTGTGCTCCAGACTTGAGACTTCATTTTGTCAGCCAAAGTTCTCTGCTGGATATAAACTCTGGCAGGGAAAGACGGGATCATTCATGGGAGCCAGGAAATGACCTTTAGTTTTGACACAAGTCTAAATGCATGAGACACAGAAGGGACAGATGATACTGTTGGTACCTTTGCTGCTCCCAGTACTAATTGAGTTTTCAGAGCAAAATTATATCAAGGTGATAAAATGAAATATCTTTCATCCTCATCAGTCTAGGCAGTATAATGTACAGATGGTAGATGGGACAAACACAGTCTTGGCTTTGCAAAAGGTGTCTTCTGGATGAGTAACTCAAAGGCTGCATTAGATAAAATAAAAAATTCTCTAAGAAAACAAAAAGAGGGATTTAGAGGTCAGTAAAGTATTTGATACAGTGCTGCAAAGGAAATAATTAAACTGGAGAAGATGGGGAAATTTTATTTTTGAGGTTAGTGAGGCATGGGGGCAGGGAGATCAGCTGTGGGGGCTGCTGAAAAGGGAGGGTTTGAGCTGGAGGGAAGCTCATCATGAAGTCAACAAGGATTGGTCCTGACATTGTTTTCATTTAGTATTTTCATTAATGATTTGGAAGCACATTAAGGAAATCTGCTCATAACTCAAAGAGGCACTGCTAATAGAGAGCAGGACTGTGATAACGTTCAAGGAGAACTGGGTTACCATAGGAATGTGGCAGAAGAAATGGCCACAAAAGTACAAAGTGCAAGTCTAAACTGGTAGAAGCTACCAGCAATCATTATTACTGTGGGATAAGTGTTTAGTGCTTATAAGTGATAAAGGCAGATGGAGCATTCTGTATATACATGTCTGTCACAGCAAGGTTAGTATCTGTCAAGGCGCAGCAGCCACAGAAAGCCACAAATTTAATAATTTCAGAAATCACAGTGATCAATCTCGTTTTCTTCAACGGAGGTTTTGCAAAGAATTAATACTGTTATACACAGCCCTGGCAAGATACCAGTGAGAAACCTAGGACACTAGTCATTCATTTTTCAGAAAAGATTAATTCAGATTAGTATAGATTTAGAGAATAGTCACTCCCCAAGGGAGTAGACATATCTGATGGGTGTATGGAGGCTAAAAAATATGGGCTTCTTTAATTTGGCAGCCTAGAGGTAGAGAGGAGATTGGACTTCTACTTACATAAAATAAACAGCAAGTAGGGTAAACAGCTCTAGGAGAGCTAAGCTAAGAATGGGGTTATCAAAAGATTAAATGGCTATAAAGCAGCTATGAGCAAATTGAGAAGTAATTATTAAATACAAAGTTATACAAAGTTCTGTACAATTAAATTATGTGGTGAGAGCAGGACTATTTAAAATATAATTTAAAATGTTGGCCCAGCAGTCTGTAGGTCATATTAGCAATGCATTTCTTTCCTTTTAACCTTAATCTTGGCATTCTGTAAAAACACTTTACTTAATACATACATTTTTATTGTATAAGAAAATAGATTCTCTCTCATCAAGTAGTATGACACTCTTGGGACTGCAGCAGCCTTCAATGGTCAAAAAGTGCAAGTAGAGGGAAATGCTGTAGCCTGAGACTATATGATGTTTCCTTGGAATGACATGTGCATTGGCCAGCCACATACCTAGAAATGCAAGAGGATGGAGCACCATCAGTCTCTCTGGAGATGGAACAAGCAGAGCCCGGTGGGCAGCTCCTAGTTTTTCAAAACAGTGAATACTAGACCTTAAACCCCAAACATGTGAGCTTTCATATTTCAAGCATTCATTGTTTCCTCACAGTGTTTCACAATGATGCAGTTTTTTGGGCTCTCAGATTTTCAGTCCATGCTTCAACAAAACAGCTTCTCCAGAGAGCTGCTTGTAAAATGTGGTGGTGCTCCTAATGAGGACATGTTCTTTCTTGGTCCCAATATCAAAATGGACTTAACTACAACTTCTCAGTAAAATGCCAGCCTGAGCTATATGTGTGCCATGGAACATTTCAGCCTAAGCAGTTTTAAGTATTGCAACAATAAAATTAAGACAGTATCTCACAGTAGGAAGAGAGCTGCTCATTCATAAGTACTTGAATCACTTAATTTTACACAGATTAAGACTAATTTTGTTATATCTTTCAGAAGCACTGCTATCATATTTTTTAAATGCATTATGACGAATTTCATTATATGGTAAATATACACAACTTTGTTTATATTGTCATAGATGCACACTATATTTTGAACCTAGAATTTCAGGCTCCAACACAACACATTCGATTGCTTAAACTTGTTACAAATAAATAACCATACAGCAACTCACAAGCCCCAAACTTGCTCACAGACCATGGAACTAAGAAGCTCAACCTGGAAAACAAATAAAAATGGTTCACCTGAGTGAACTTTCAGGAAAATGGTTAACAGAGATCCGAGAAACCTCTTTACAGGAAAGTGTTTTAAGTAATTTTAAGCATATACTTAAATTGAGGCTTCTGATACTTTTGAAGCACTTTAGTTCAGTTTTTAAACTATGCCAGAAAGGAATGAGGGGATAAATTTGAGGCAAGTGTTAATTGCATCTAATAACTCAACTAGAAGAACTGGTTGAGCTTCATTTGCCGATTTTTTTTTAAATCATTAATTACTTTGTTGTTTAGCATAACAGCACTTTATAGTTCCAGATAAGATCAGAGATACACTGCATTTTGTGTTAAGAAACAAAATTCCCATCCTCAGACTGCAGAGCAAAGGAAATACTGCACATCAAATCCTGGCCCTGTTAAGTCAATGGGAAAATACAACCCTTACTATTTTTTTTAAGTTTCAAAAGAGAATGGCACATTTTTATTTCCCCTGAAAGAGAATTAAATTCTGTTTTCTTTTTGATCAAATATTTGATTTGCAGATAGAAGGAGGAATGACTAATTTTCAGGGGCTATTTAAAGCTGACATATTAAATAGAGCAAAACTGAAAATGTAAACTGAAGAAGTCACTGTGAGTGATTGTGAAGCACTCTCACATGGATGGTGAATGAGCTGTGGATGTAAGTGCATGTCTGCTAAGTGATGTGTGCTTGCCATGTGCTTAATATAATTGCTTTAGAGTTCCTCTGAGTGGGTGAGAGTCCATCAGGCACAGTTTTCTGCTTCTGGAAAGTGGAATGTTGATGAAAAAAAAGCATGAAAAAGTGGGTAAGTCTAGGGTTGTATTTCCACACATACATGCCTCTAGACCTAGCACTTTGCTTGTCATACATGCATAGCGGTGAGTTTGCCTGTCTGCATTTGTGTCTTGGAATGAAATGTGGTGATGTAAGTGTGGTTTGCCCCTGACTGAAAAGGAGGAAAGTTCCTGGGTGAAGGATGAAACAGAGGTCATTGGGTGTAGGGTCTTTATCTGCACAGGAGCCTCCAGTGTTCCAGGTGCTCAAGCCTGAACCTGTTTGCAGGTGTGCCCATGTATTTTACCCATTAACTGTGCATGAGATGGGCCTGTCCAAAATCCATGTTCATGAGTGGAAAATGGTTTTCTAGATGTTACTTTTGGGTGCACGTGCAGAAGATAAATGTTTATTCCTTTTTACAGGAGCTTATATACACTCTCTTCTCTTAATTTAAAAACTAAATCACAGTGGTTGCCTTCAGCAGCACTGAAACCAGTTTTATTAATCTTACTAATTCTGTATAATAATACTTTATTCTATGAGCAACTTCGCAGTTTCGGAAGAGTGAGCTCCGCTCCGTGTAGTATAAAAGCAGTGCACAAGTGCAAGTGTTCTTACAGTTCAGCAGTAGAACAAGTAACAAATCTGCATGTAAAATGGTTTCCATTAAGCCAGGGAGCAGACCGATGATTTGGTTAATTCTAACTAAGTGGCTGCGTTGCCACAGCTCCACAGATCCCAGCAGACCAAACATGAAACCTTCATTACACTGTGATTTATTGCCCTACTTACTCTAGAATGTCAGAAAGAATATTTGCAGTGAAAGCTTGCTAAGACGCATTAAAAATATGTATTTTAGTTTTAGGAAAGCTAAGCTGACATCCAGGGTATGCAAATCCCTGTGTCCAGAGAGAAGGACAGTGCAGAAGGCTTTAACATGTTTGTCTGCAGCCAAGCCAGACTCTTCAGGACATTTTCTCTTGACCCTTGGGTCTTTTCCTTGGAGGAGATGTGGATTAGCTCCTTGCTACCTCACAGCTAGGTGATTCTTTTAATGCTCTGAAAGGCAGGGTATTTAGATCCTGAACTTTGCCTGTATGCATGTAGGAGAATTTCAAGCTGGGACTTGCCAAATCAACGCATCTGGGTGGGTGGGACAAAAGGCTGAGCTCTTGCCCCACCAGTAGGGGAGGTCAGAGCAAGTTACAGTTGTGCCTCAGAACCAGAGAGTGAAATGGCAAGTGGCCATTAGAGTTGTGCTGTGAGAAAGGGAAAAGTAAGAAATATGCAAGTTAAAATGAGTAGAAATGCAATACCCTTTAAAGTGCTTATTTAGTAACTGAATAGGAACAGAAAAATAATAAGCAACTGTGTTAATTGATTACTTAATTACGTTAGACCAACGCACATAGTATTACTTAAATATTCCTACACAAATTTATTTTTTAATTTTACACAAATACCCAGGTGCTGATATTTTCTTGGGTATTGGATACAATATTAAGCAGTTTTGCATCACACAGGGCCTGACTGAGGACACGGAGCAGATGGGGGCTGGCAAGGGAGTAGAGGTCAGACTGGCAGGTCCCCAGTGTCTGTTTCACTGAAACAGTCCAGGTTCACGACTGACCATAAGATGGGAACAGAGTCTTTGTCTATGGCTCTGCTACCCCTTCAGCTTGGATCAAGATGGTTCTTTTGAACCACATCTTTCAGCTGCAAAGTACTGAGTCACCCCCAGAATATACAGGGCCAGTACCTGGTGCTTGGCAGCAAATACTGTGCTGTATCACTCAGCTGCTGGTGGGCTGCATCCCTTGCTCATGCCTGGGATCCCAACCCTTGCTCATCCCAGCCTGTCTGTCAGAGACTGCGCTCTATAAACCTAGTAAGATCCATCCTGAGGGATAACAAATTTTTGCGGTTTTTTAGCCCAAATTCTCCATACCATAAGCCTCTTCCAGATTCCCGCTGCTCCACTGATTAAGAACATTCTGCCACCATTTCAGGAGGCTGCTTCCTTAATTTTGAAACCTAGTGCAGAACATGCAGAAAATTAAGTCAATACCTCTGTTTCTTCCCATTTTTAAATGAGTGAAAATAGAAGTCTGGAATGACTCTAGAGAAAACCACTAGTAACTGCCATGAGTCTGTGACCACCCAGTAGTGGAAAGGGGGGATGGTGAGTGTGGGGAGGCTGTTTTAAATCTGGAACTGATTGCACTCATTTTAGTACTTTCCTGCATGTTCGTTTCTATTTGTAATTTTTAATTTCAATTTTTATTTTTAGCAGTGTGTATTTTAATAACTTAACTCCATGTATTGATTTATTTTCCAATTTTGTAAGTAATAGTGGTCATTAAAATTGCATTTATTAAGAGCATGAGAATTTTAAATAAAATCATTACCTAACAAACACAAAAAATGCACTATTATGTAAGCACTGACAGCTTGGGGTTCTGGATATAGGTGTGATTTTTTTTTATTGGAGGATTATGTTCCTGAAAGTTTGTGAAGAATTTTAAGTTTCTGGGTGGGCTGTAGCAGATTTATGGTTTTATCTGCAGGCTGCTGCATTTGGCCAATACATTCAGTGCAGTCAGTCAGTTCTGTCCTTTTATAGAGGTTCCCCTACTTTATGCCATATTTCTTCACTTTTTATTTCTCTCCAGGATTGTTTCCTCATTCATCCCTGACACTACTGCAGTCTTTCTCAGCAAACAGAACTACCAAGTGAAGCACAACAAAAGCTGAAAAAACAGAGGCCCCAAATGGATAATTTCATAGATTATTCCATGATTAATTATCCCACATTTATCAAATGCCACATCCAAATAAGGTCACACATGTAATCGTAATCTTCCTCAAGACACGCAACCACCCCTTTGCACAAGCCTTGGTTTCTATCATGGAAAGTTTAAACAGACTTCCAACAGAAATGATAGAAAAAAGAAGTAATGTTGATACATTCTGAGCTATATGCTCAACATGTCAAGGAGATCATTAGTGACTGACACCAATGATGTGTCACAGGCAACAAGATGTCTCTTTTGCGCCTGTCCTTTACTGACATTCCTGTCACATCCTATTCACCAACCTTGTGCAGTGATCCTCTCACACTTTGATCAAAAAATTTCCATGTTATTGTTAGTGGGTTTTGCATACAACCACCTTGTTCTCTTTTTCACACAGTCTTGTTTGTATTTTAATCACTTGAATGAGAAAAGGTTATTCACAGAAGAAATTAACATTGACATATATATATCTCTATCAATATATACCTGTACCTGTACCTGGTTGAATATGATCTTTTTAGCAGGTTGTAAGCTACAAGTCCCAGAGAGACCCACAAATTCACCTAATTTCCCTGATTTCACATGTAAGTCTCAACATTAGCTATAAATGTGTAAACCCACGTGGAGGTAGTTCCTATTTACTCGATAGCTGAGGAGGCACACAGCTCTTTTTTTTCTTTCACCATATGGCTGAAGTAACTCACACACAAGCAATTTGTTCTGATTCAGCTGTTTCAGCAGGAAGGATTTGCAGAAGCAGGATTGGGAAATACACAGGATTCTCTTTCACTTCCGTGACAGGAGTTATATTTTTAATTAGCCCCTGCTAGTCTTCCGAAGGCAGCTTGTAAAAGTTTAATTCTGTGTCTCAAGTTTGAGTCCCATTTGATAAGTCCATTTTTACAGTGTATTTAGGGACTAGTTCTGAAAACCTTTTCTGGTTTTTAGAAAAGCCAGTTCCTTGGCAAATTCTGTGGAAGAAAGGTAAGAGTTTTGCAGATTCTATTCTCCTGATAGACTTGACTTACATGAAGCTTATTGAAGATACAGAGAAGAGGCAGTAGTGTTCAATAGGGTACTTGCCTGAAATCTGAAGAGAACCAGCTGTTGGGACTATCTTATACAGTACGTGCATATAATTTTAAATACCTGAAAATCCCAGTTTTGTACACTGGGAAGTAATGACAAAAAT
The DNA here is from genome assembly GCA_013400515.1 of Erpornis zantholeuca. Taxonomy (NCBI): domain Eukaryota; kingdom Metazoa; phylum Chordata; class Aves; order Passeriformes; family Timaliidae; genus Erpornis; species Erpornis zantholeuca. Next base: position 165,610 of record VZTN01016000.1, read on the forward strand.
TATGTCAATGAACAATGGACACGAAACACCTGCTAGGTTAATGTATTCCCTGTTGCTTGCTTACACAATGAAATCATTTAAATCAAAACAATCAGATTTACTTAAATCTGACAAGTAAAAAGAAAAAACTGAAAAGGTCCGTTTGAAATAAATATTATTTGATGAAAAAATAGCATTTAATGATATGCATTGACTAAAAACTATAAGCAATATAAGAAACATAGAAAAAGTGTAGAACATAAACCAGCCTTATTAATTTGCAGTGATGCCCTGAGAATTTAAAATAATATCTGCTAATGTATATAATGTTGCACATGTTTAGGAAGGGGGAACACAACATCCAAAAGACTCACAAAACATTTTGAGTTTGTAATTTATGTAAGATCATATGGAGATATATATGGTGATGCCTTAAAAACTCATCTCTAACACAGCATTCTGTCAGAAGTGCTATGCTTGAGAGTCTGTGAGAGAGCGTCCCTTAAATGTCACTGGCCCCTCAGCTTTCAGTTTAATATTTAAGCTGTTTCTAATTGCGTTCAGTCGAAACTTGGCATCCAGTTTATGAGCTTGGATGTAATTTTCATTTCAGTAAAAAAGTAAAAGGGGAGAAAAGAGGCAAAACTTAAATCTGTTCTTCTCCTAGAGTGCTTAAGTGGTAAATGAGGTAAAAGTTTCAATCTCTTTTCCCAAATTTGTCCAAGTGTGATTTCTTACCCAAAACATAATGCAATATCGTTCAGTGTAACACAGTACAAACACATGGATACATAGCCAAGAACTAATCAAAACACTCAACTCTGAACCTTCTGCAACAGTCTTCAAGAAAACCAAATTAGGATCTTGTTCATGGGGGGAAATGTGTGTGTTAATGACTAGAAAAGGAGTTCTGCACACATTGCAGGAAATTACATTAGCTTTTATCAGCACCAGAAAACTAAAGTGAAAAGTCAGTGTCAGAAACAAACCCTGATGTGGTCTTTAAAAGAGCTTCTGAATTGTTCTCAGTGGATATGTCCCATTCTGCATTTCACACATCACTGACCCCCCCAGGCACTGCTGGCTTTCCTCACCCTCTCCTCAGCAAAGGCTGCAAGACACATTTCAGCCTATAGGGCTTTGGGGGAATAAAATGCCTCTATCTACCCCCAAAGTGACAACAGGATTACAGGGAAACAAACATGGTGGAAAATTCAGATTTATGATTGTTACAGCTGTGGCCAGCCGCACAGAGCTGGTGACTAGAGGAGAGAAGTGCTCCCTCCTTCCCTCTCCAAAGGCTGTAAATGGTCGGTGGAAACACAAATTCTGCCATCTACAGACCATCCTTCACTTAGGAAGAGCTACAGCTGGAAAGGCCCCCATTGAAGGAACAGCCATCCAGCTTACCTCGAAACCAAAAAGTGGGGCTATGCAGAGCTCAGCAGAAAAAGAGCCTTAATTAGCACAGTCAAGACACTAGTCACTCAGCAAATCCTGTAAGGCAGGAAAACTGGCATCTTTGGCTTCCAGGAGTTTGCTTAGACTTCATGCTTCTTCCCTAGGCTTCTATAGGACATCCCAGAAGAGCAAATAAAAAGATAGTCTTAAACATCAAATGTATGGGGCTGTGGAGGCACAGCCTGTAATTGAGGAGTGTGGTCTGGGGGTTGTAAAGGGAGGGGGGCAGAGCACAGGCATTTCCCCACTAGACGTCTGTGCTGATTTTGCTGATTGCAGGAATAGTGGCCTTCAGGGCATTTAATAAAAAATGATTAAGGAAGAGACAGGACTGTGGCTTTATTACTCATCCATTAACCGTCTGCACATGAGATCAGACATCCCTCCCCCTGCAGCAATCCAGCAATGGACTACAGCCTTTGTATGGGTGTTCTGCTCTTTGTGTTGTCCAAGAGAATTGTACTTTAAAGATACAGCATGACTTTTACCAAAGCAATGGGTTTATTACAGTTTCTTTGGGTTTTGGTGCAAACTGGTGTGTTCTAACAGAATTCTGTATTATGTCCATTTTAATGGTTATGTAAGTCAGCATGAGTATGGAAATCACAGGAAATACCAGCTTGGTGTATAATGCCTGCTCCTTCCTTGGCTGTTGCTAAACTCCAGCACAAGACTTTCCGAGTACTTTACAATGAACTTATCAAGTGTCTCACTGAAGTGCACAGTCTACAGTAGTAGCTGTGAGAGCCAATTTAGCTCTGGCCTGAGCACGTAGAACACATCCACTGAGATGAGTGGAAGCTGCTCTGTCCTTGGCCAAGGATAATGCAACGTAATATAAATTCTCTCAGTAACTGACTGGCAAGTTGATTTATGCCAATTTCTGACAAACCTGCTCTAGCTTTTGGTATAGTTTAAGTAGGCAGACACATGCTGGAGGTTTTTAAGAGCTTGCCTGATGCTCCTCATGGGAACTTTCAAAGCCCCAGGTGGTGGTGGGGCACTTGACTCCTGTTGACTCAAACTCTAATAAGTTCCCATATTTGCCAGCTGTAAGTTTAAAGTTCTCCCCTCTGATTTCCCAGAGGCAAGAACAACCAACTATTCCAGTGGATTTAGTTGGGAGCTACAGAGAACCATGAAAATCAGTCTAGGTAGTCGGAAGCCTTGACGAGAACCCAGAAACATATTTGCCAATTAGGATTTGCCTTTCAGGGGTGTTCACCTGATAACTTTCTCTCTCCTGCAGCACATAGATAGCCACAGAGAGGAGGAAGTTAATAAAAATACCCATTTTCTTGTGGAAATGTGATTTATAAGCAATATCTTAAAAACAGCTTACCTAAAAACTATCATTAATCATAATAGTTGTAATCGGCTGTACGTGATCGTATTGACTGTTTCATGATAGAAGAAAAACTGCTCAACAGATGACAAGTTGTGTTTGGCAAAGGAGGAAAGGAGAGAGGGAAAAGAGACCATTAAAGACTGACACGTCCCGATGAAAATGCTACCCATCACCACTAAATCACTTGCAGGTGTACACAAGCCTTGCTGCTCCTTCTAGCCCAGTTTTTGCATGCAAGGTCATCCTCCTGGTGCTACCTTAGAAACTGGCCTTATTCTATAGAGGACATTGAATGATAACACTGCGAGTCAGCTGACTGCTGTGTCACAGAGCTGCTGCTTTCTACATTATCGCAACTGCCAGAGCTCTTACTGCTGCAGTTTTCTAGTCGCAGTGCGGCAAAGCAGACGCATAGAACCAGGCACAAAGCAGCATAGATTTTTTTATTCTTATCTTTTTCATACGAGGGGAATATTCCTGGTGTTAGCATAGGAACAGACACAGCTTGGATGTGTTGGCTTCAGCCTGGCAGCATTTTCAGCTGAGCAGGGACTGCTCGGAGCTCTGTACCCAAATTGCCTCTGAAGAAGAACGCCTGATTTCCCACTTTGCCTACTAAAAGGGTTTTTTTCTTTATGCTACAGTGATGTACCTGCAGCAATAGGACAAAGGAGATGGTACTTGTCACTGTCTGTCCGACTGGGGCCTTTTGCAGGTACTCCACGGCCGAAGCTGTGCCAGCATCCCAGGGTCAGATAGATTGGTAATACAGATTGCCGCAGTTTCTTACATCAGTTAGAGCAAAGCTCAAACAAGAAACCAGACTCTCTGACCTAAATCAGTCCCAGTCCTTCTGGATACAGGGCAGCAGTCGACTAGCAATGACACAACCAGCCATCAAGTGGAGAGTCTCTGGGATTGCAATCTGTATCAGTTGGAGTCTGAGAGAACGAAACCCTTTCGGGTATCCAGTCGCTTCTCCTTCTAATACTACAAATACTACAACTACAACAACTACTACTACTGCTTCTGTTTTTCTTGCCTGTAAGAAGCTGTTAATTGCGGTTGGTCTCTGACTGTACATTTGCGTGGATTAGTCTGTCTATAACTCAGTCCTTATCTGCTCCTGCTGGAAATCGGGGCACGAAGTCAGCCTGCTTTAACAGTTGCTTCTTTCTGCGTGATGCTATGCAACTAGAATGGGTTACACTGACAACAAAGGAACAAGCACAAAGCACCACTTTCTTTGCTGGACTGTTACAGAAACATAGCTCTTCTTCGATATGACACCCTGGTCTCTTCTCTTTGCTGGCTTTTTATTATTTTTTTTTTTAAATTTAATTCATCTAATCGAAGAGCCTAACAGACACCATCGTGAATGTGGCTTTTAATGATTTGGAAAAGACAGCCTGTGGAGACTGCGATTCGAGACAGCAACACATTTAGGTTATTGCCAATTTTAAATACTTGGTTTGTGAAGCACAGCCCTAAGGGACGAGCTCAGTGACTGAGAAAGAGATTGTAGATAAAGAAATAAAAATGACAAGCATAATGGAGGCTCTGCAAAAGAGACTGTCAGAGAATCAGTTCATGGATGGCAATTTCACCAGTCTGAATCTGAATAATTCATACATTGAAATTACCCTGCTTTCACCTTTCCATTTAAACCGGCATGATCTGAATCTCTAATAAATTTTCAAGATAAAGTAAAATGCCAATTTGAATCTGAAGAGCTTTTAAAACCAGATGCTACACCCTGAATCTTTCGATACCTTTCACAATTATCCTGTGAGAACCGCACTTCATCACGAAGCACCATTACCAGTGAAAATTACTGTGATTACAATAGCAACAATAGAATACCATCAAATGATCTCTAATCTACCTAATTTACCAAGGCTGACTGTGTGCCCATTGTGTTTCACTACGTCTGGCATTGGATCAATATCACAGTGGAACAAAAATGCCTTAGTGTGTGCTTCCTTTTGGTACCTTTAACTTTGACAGCACAGGAAAAAAATCTACCTACTGTTTAACGTTTTTACAGCCAATTTACATGCCTGCTGTAGGATCTGATTGATTCTCTATGATTTTCTTTAGTTCTCGAGTATCAGATGTCTTTGTGTCACTAATTAGTTTATAATGTATACTCATGCACAAAGACTGCAGCAAGCGAGTGCCAGCACAGGGACCCTGCACTGCTGCTGCAGTTGCAGCGCTCTCGCTGGGGAAGCCAAAACGAGTTCGGTGCCTTATGTGAATAATTACTCCTGTGTGAGCTAGAAATGCTTTATAGCATCACCGGTCTTGGTTGTACTATGTGAAAAATATATGCAAAAGCCACGGTCAAGAAAAATGATCGCGTGCAATACTAACAAGATTTTTCCCCCTGATCAGCAATTAGCATGTGGTTGTGAGAGACAGGCTGCGACTCCTTCTCTCTCTGTGAGTGTGTGTGTGTATGTGTGTGTGTATGTAGGTACGCATGCACATACATAAATGTAAAGCTACTCTGCTCTGTGAATGAATATGTGCTGATCTCTGAAAGTAACAACTTTCTCTGACAAGCCAGGCGCTGTGTTTTGCCGCAATCTGCTCAGTTGTAACAAATCCCTCTTTTGGAGGTGTAAATTTCCTATAGGATGATGCGTGACTTCTGGAACAGTAAGTACCCTTTATGCAATATGTTGGTGCCTATAGCTATGGTGCAGAATAGTATTTTAAGCGTAGTGTGAGTCCCTGTAGCATAACTAGAATGTGAAGAAGTGAGAAACGTGTACAGAAGGCTAGAAACAGGCATTCTTCATGGAGGCGACCGTATCTGCTGTTTGTATGTGTGTGAGTTACATACTTCAGGCTTGTTTTTCATTTTATAATCAGATATACTCTGCCTTCAGGGAATATTTTCTAAGGGAGGAAGGTAAGCAGTATTTCTGCTTATTTCTATGACTGTGTTGTATTTCTGTTGAGGGAAATGCATGTTTACAGCACATAGTTATATAATACACCATGATCTCATGGTATTAAAGGTTTCAATATTTGTTCACATTAAAACCGGGCAAGAAAGCATATTTAAAATATGGATTTTTATTGAAAAATATACTTCTAGAAATGCTATGCAAAAAACAATTTACAGACCATGTTTGCATTCATATTTTGCTCTTTGCCATTTTTAAATAAGTGCCTATTCTACCGAAATACTAATGTCTTGAAACCCTTGGATTTATGTATTTTGTTTTCTGGAAACACAATTTACTGTACTTCTAAATTTTCTGTATATTAAAGGAGACTGTTCTTTGGAGGTAGAAGAGGCAAAAGGTTTTACAGCTTGAGCTGTGATAACAAAGGAACTTGGAAGGGCACAAGATATGACTATACAAAAGTCTCAAATTTTAAATAGTTCAGTAATGTGATTTAGCAAACTGCTGTTCTTAGACAACACACTCTCAAGTTATTACACTATCTGGAAATAATTAGTCCATTCGGTGCTATATTTATATTCTTCATTTTCATGTAGTATTCAAAACTTAAGAAAAATCTGAAAGCAAATACCGAAACTTTGGTAAAAGTGTAAAGCCCACATTATGTTATTGTGGTAATAAAATCAAGAGATTTAGACTGAACTTTGCTGAAGAGAACTAAGCATTGTGGTTTAACTATTTTATGAAGAGCATTTTATGTTTTCATGTATAGAAATATAACATATACTGCTTTAACTATGCACATGCATGGACCATGCAAACAGGAATGTGAATGTTTTCCAAAATACTATAGAAGTACTTGGCAGCATTTACAGTACTATTGTTACTGCCACAGTATTCCAGTATCATATGCTGCATTGAAATCCTGGTCTGTTAGCCAGTTTCATTTCATGGAGTTTTTACAATCTATTTTTTTCGTCAGTCCTATCTGCTGCGACAGCCTGTGGAAAGCAGCTGGCCATGGGGTGCAAGGTGTCCTCACTAACAAGCACAGGGCAGAGCTAAAGGAGAGTTTACAAGCTATCTCTGGGCTTCATGTAAGGGCCCAATCGAAATCCTTCTGTTGAACCACATTGGAGTCCTCTAACTTTGTGTTTCTGTTATTGAAAAAAATAGTTTAAACTGGCCACTGGCTTTCTCCCACTGCTCTGTACTGGCCTCACACTCCCAAGCATGCAGGGCTGGTGAGGCCTAATGCTGTTTGCTGGAGTGAGCCCCTGCAGTAGTTTGCAGAGGCTGTTAGGACAGCACACTCAGATGGCAAGAGTATCTGTGAGACTGCTAAAAGTACTCTGGAAAAGTTTGGAAACCTTGGGAAGTGAACTCTGCCTTTTGGGGCAGTGTGTGTTTCAAAGACAGTGGGATTGCAGTCTGTCAGCAGGATATGCTGCACATGCAAATGGAAAAAAAGCCTTTAAACCTTTTCAGACACAGGACTGTGAAGAGAATACTAGCAATATTGCCTCATAGAAAGTATTAAAAAGTAGCCAAGTCATATCATCCATGTATTTTTTGATACAGCTACATCCAAACAGGTAGCTACAGCTGAAGTGTTTAGGATGTATAGTTGTATGTGTCAAAATAAATGGCAGACTGCAACATGAAACTTATAACATAAGGCCACTAATTTCAGCAATAGGGATTTAACAGTTAATATACATCATATCAAAAGACATATTAGGCCAGTTTTATGCCTTTTTTTCACTGTTTTACACTTGTCTATAAATTAATCTGCATTGGCAAAGGAAGGACAAACCCCTTATTTACATGACTTCCCAAAAAAACACAGATATCCACTTCAGTAAAATTACCCCCATGCATTTGGTGGACCCTTACCTGTGTCTAGACAGCAACCATGACACAGCCACATACATTAAAAACATATTGGAGCCCATTCTATTACCAAAGAATTTCATAACAAGTCTCCCTGTGCCATCAACATATAAGATGGATCCATTATTTCCTTCCATTACATCCTTCTTGTGAAGGTTGCTGCTATTTTGTTGGGTTTTTTCCTCCTTGATTGCAAGAGTTATGTACAGTTGACACAATGTTGAACAGAAGATCGTTTCTGTTCATCAGGACACAAGACCTGAGCTAAACATACACTGAAATCAACATCTCAGGATAGGTTTATTTGACTGCTGAAGGGACCTCCTTGTCTGTAGCTTTGTTGATTATATTTGTGCTCACTTGCTTGTCAATTCTGCATGATCATCTGCTATAAAACACACAAGTTCTGATCTGTAATGGTTGCATCTATTTGGAAAAGAGCCCTGAGGGTAGGAGGGTCTGTTGTGGGTTTCATTGTTTTGGTTTTTTTCCCCCTGTACTGTTGCTTTGAATTAATTGCAACTGCCTATGGAAATATGATCCCTTAAGAATGCAGAGAAATACATTATTAATGATTATGTATGAAGAATTGCTAGATTCTCCTGCACTCTGGCTGCTATGATTTTCACACCATTATTCCCAAAGGAAAACATTAGGAAGTAAGCAAGACCAATGTAACTTGAAAGGAAAAGAGCAGCATTTCCAAACCAATAATTTTTGTCACAGGAAATTCAGAGTTAAACAGAAGAAAATCCAAATGGTTCATTGACACAATTAAAATACCTGAGCAGCTCACTTCGTCTTTGATGCCATGTGATAATTCCAGGATGTGGTAGAGGTAAATAATTTTGCCATGTCAATTTATATTATATGGACAGAATCAAAAACCACCTTTGGCTTTAAAAGTATTTGTGCTGCATTTCGCAGTATCAGTTCAGTTTCTTTATGGACTATAAATGTACACCTGCTCTGTGCTTTTAGCTATGTAACATAACCAGAAGTTCTGAAAATCAAATGATTTCTGATTAACCAAAAGAGGGAAATGAAATCCTAAATGGGAATTGCAGAAGAGGCAATGGGTTTCCCAGGTCTTGTGCCAACAGAGATTCTTGCTGTGGGCTTTCCAGGTCAGGTTAAACTTCCTATTGTGTTAGGACTTGTTCTGAAAAGAAAACTCTAGCTAAAAATGAGAGGGAATTCAAAAGAGGGACAAAGTTGTGCCCAAAACCATGAGTTTTTCTTCTTTTCTAATTACATTTGATATTATTTCTGCCCCAGGTCTTGTCTCAAAGTTTACCAAGAAATTGTATCCAAAAGACTATTTGCAATGGTATAACCTCATTTGTAGCTGGTCATGCATGGTGAAGCACACACCATGAATTAGTAGTTGTGGTAAGTGCTCAACTGGGAAACATTGAAATGGAAAAAACCATAAATTGATAGATTGTGGTATTGGCACTGTACTGTTCACTTATATTTCACAGAGATAGTGCAAAAATGAATGCACAGCTAATTATATGCAGTTACACTCAGTGAAATGCTCAATAGAAAAGCCTTTGGTTGTACTCACCTGTTTCTGTTTCTTCTGCCTATGTTTATTCAAAACCCATCTCAAGTGGCACAGGAGTCACAGCAACCGGCTACCCCTCCAACCTGCAGGTAAGAAGTTTCTCTGAGATAGCAAATGGATGAGATCCCACATACTGTGCTCCTAAAGGCAATGTCCTGGTTGGTGGGGCCAGGGGAGAGGCAGGTGTGCAGAGGGGCATTGATGTGACAAATTTCTGAGTCCCATACAAAGCAAAAGTGGGAAAATGCCATTATTAAGTAATTAAAGAGGAGTAGGAACATCTTTAATTTCTACATTTTCGGAGGCAGCTCTTCTGCAAACTTGTCATATTTATACATAGTACAAGTATCATGTGGTGAAACTCCAAGTCACACAGAAAATTTAAACTGTCAAGCTGACATTGTGGAAAAAAGGTTCATAACCCAAGAGGCTACACTGATCTTTACTCATACACATGTACACAGTGTACACTACTGTTCAGATGCAGCTTTAAGCCTTTTAATTTGCCTGGAAATGTGACCACCTCTGCCACTGCACCCACCATGGCTGTAAAGTGACCATGTATTTCAGATTCGGCTTAAGCAGCTCCATCCCATTTAAACTGGATTCTTGGTAAAGGTATTTTTGCTGTTCCTTTGAGTGACATAGCATGCCCTGTGTTATGCATACAAGTAAGCATGAATTGTTGCAACTCCTGTTCTCAGATGTTACGGTTTTCCTCAAAGCTTGTACTAAACGTATCACCTTTTCCTGAGGGCAGCCTGTCTTCGCAAGCTCATGGGCTCCATATGGTTATGAATCGCTTGCAGTTTGTGGGTTTTGTATTCTGTCTTTGTTTCATTATACTTAGAAGTTGGAGTGCCTCTGGAGTTTCACCTGCCACAGAACCAGATGCTAGGTAATTATTTAAAAAACATTTTAAAGACATGTGCATCATCTTCTGAATGCCCCACAGTGTGTATGACTTGCTGAGCTCTCAGAGCAGTATCTGGAGTCCATGGGAGTATGTGCAGGATGGATTTCATTGGGGAAAAAACAAAAAAAAAGTAATTTTCTGGTGCTTCTGACAGTTTGCCTCAATTTAGACAATACTTCTAACCATAATCTCTGAGTATTTTATTTTTGTAAATAAGTACTTCCATAAATGCAATTCTTTCACCTCACAGGGCACTTCATGAGAATAATTTCTTTAACAAATGTGAGTCACATAAGAATCAGAAACAGTTGGGGGAAATCCTGATGGAAAGTAGTGCTGTGTGTGGTAAATTAGGAGCAGGCTCTTCAGGAAATGAGGACAGAAAGGCAGAACTGCTGCTTGTTGAGAGTTTGTCTTGAGCACAGAGTTCATGCTCTTTAAGAACAATAAGAATATCCTCAGTCAGTGTTTGATACATATATATATATATATACACATATATATACACATATACATACATGGGGAAATTTTGATTACTAGCTTATACACAAAAGTTATAAAATTGGCTACTCCAAAGAATTTTAAGTTTCAGTACATACTTTGGGAATGTTAGGGGCAAAAATAAAATATAGTTGTCAAGGGGTATCATAAAGGTGTGACATAGACTGAATACCTAACCACTAATTTTTTTTATTTATTTGTAAAACATTAAAATGCAGTCTTAATGTAGTACTGAAAAATTCCCAACCTCCCTTCTCTTTCAAATTTGGAGACATCCTTTCATCTTCCACTACAGCAGTAGCCCAGGGACTCTTGGCAGGTACATATTTCTACCCAGATAGTTTATATTATTTGTAGATAAGTAGTCCACTTTCTTCCACAATTTCTGTGCATTCATAAAAACACAGTGGAAAGTATTTGCATTACTATATATTTAACCACAATACCTGTCAAGAAAAAACAATTTTATTGTGCAAGGCACTGTATGAAGGGAAGACAAAAGGTCCATACTTTGGAGTTGATTTTTATCTGAAGGAAGAATAATCACTAAATATTTGAGAAAACAGTGTACCATGTTCAGATAGAGAAGATAAGTTTTAGAAAACATATAACAAATAAAGCTATAAACTATAGCTGAAAGATTAATGTTAAAAGGGTAACCCAGTTTTTGAACAACCTTACTGCAAGCCTCTTATCTATTTTTATCAAAAATGAAATGCACTTGGAGTGATGAATTGATGATTTCTTTTAAAAGAAAGTATGACTCCCACTCCCTCCAAAGAATAACTGCTTTCAGGACCTGATTAGGTGTTAGAAATAACAGTAACAATAATAATACCCCTAACCAATCATTCTCACAGCATTCATAAAATTCTATGTAGCAGAAAGTAATTTAATATGTGTGTAAGTCTTGAAAAGCTTTTCATCTGCCAGCACCAGTTTCATCAACTTCGTGTGTCTTCTGCAAAGATTTAAGAACTTATCAGGCCTGGGTTGGAGTGACTTCTAGAAATGAGGTAGCCAATATTCTATACATTTATCAGTGGTCACTTAAATACAATGCAAACAGATCTTTTCATGCTTATGTAACAATCTACCATGGTAACAGGAAAGTTTCTGTATTTTCATTTAAACAACCCACAGTAAATTGCTGATTTTCACAGACAGTGAATTTTAAGAGACAGATTTGAAATAAGAAAATCTAGACAATAAACTAATGTATCCTGGAATATCAGAAGTAGGAAAACTTGTTAGTTTAGACAGACAAGTGATTTACACCAGAAGTATTTGTGACTATTCCCATTACGTGCATTTAGTTTTCTAATTATTGTAACTATAAAATTGGGCTGGGTTTTTAGCTTGTTTTTTTGAAAAAGGTGGTCATTAACCTGTATCATGCCTATGAGTTATTTGAATTCCTTCACAATCCAGGTTTAGTCAATCTTGGTGTATCTGCATGAGAAAATGATTTAAATTAATAAGGTGAAGTTATACGAAGGGACTAGGTAGCTTTTTGCACAATTGGCAATGCATTTTTCATTGATCACAGATAAGTATCTAGTTATTTTAGAAGTGCCTGCCATCAAGTTTCTTAAAAGTATATTTACTCTTTCTCCCCCATCTTTTAAGATTTACCACCATTTGCAAGGTACTTTTATTTCATATTCTTCTCTACTCCAGAACAGGTTTATTCAGTTTTCTGATAATTTATAGACACCACTGAGGGTATTGAAACTGTATTTAATAGCTTCCTAAATATTAAATTTTCCTGATGGATTAGAACATAGTCTGTTGAGAAAACTTACATCATAAACCAGCACATCCAAATGCCAGAGACAGAAATTCGAACTACTCCAACAAAAAGATAAATCAGAAACCATGGGTTACTGCATCTATTTCATGATATTTTCAATGCTGATGACCACTAGAGCCTTTCTACTAATTTAATTATTTGAAGCTCATTTTGCTAGTTAAATCATGAATCCTTTCAGAATTGGAAACAACTTGAAGCAGAATTTTGGATCTTGCCTGTCCCATTGCATCACAGCAGAGACATGAGTCTCAAGTAAAACCTGCAGATTATAAATTGACTGTAACTACAGTAACAGAGACTGCTAGCAGTGGGCCATGGGGTCTGGGACTGAGACATGAGTCAGAAGTTAGAAGGAACAGGTCTCCTTCATTGAATTTTAAGAATCAGCTTTGGTAGGTTGCGCTTCCTAGTATAAACCAAATCATCTTTTGAATCCTTACCCATGGTTTGGGTTTTGCTCATGGCTTCTCCACTGTCAGCAAAGGTGTAAAACTTAATGGAGAGAGACACCTTTGCTTTCATCTACCTGACCTCTACTGAGCACTGATCACACCCAACGTTCTGTCCCATATTGTAGTTGCATTTCCATTGTTCACAGCCTTCAGAAACACACAATAACCCAGCACTTGCAGTTGCTTCTCTTTGTTTCTCCTCCTTGGAAATCGTAGTTTCACATTCAAAAGCCAAATCAGCAGCCATCCATTTACAAGCCACAGTAAAACTTTACCAAGTCCCACCTGCTGGTTGGGTGCTGTTGGGATGGGCAGACCAGACTTCACAGAGGGGAAACACATTTCTCTTTTTAACAGACAAGGCATGGTGTCCTCCCAAAAGGTTACAGAGGCCTTCAGGCTGGTAGCTTCAGGTAGATGTAAATGGCAAGAGCTACTGAACACTGTAGCTAGTAACTACAGGTAAGAAGAGCGTAAAAAAAAGAAAAAACATCTTCATATAAAGGTGAATTAAATTGAACTGAGTTATGTTTTGACATTTTCACAATAAGCTAACAGCTATGCAGTTGATAATACAGTTTCTTCCATAGTAAATCTTTTGCAAGTGGGCTTACAGAGAACACAAATTATAAATAATTCATGATAAAAATACATTTATAATGACATACATATGTGCACACATGCACTTGCAAATAAGAATTTTTAACACAACTTTATGCATAAGCAGTCATTTAATTTTATTTTCAGTAAGGTTCTGTCACTTTTGTATATTTTTACACTATTTTGCCTTTGCAATGTTTTGGTTTTCTTTCTGCTGCTTAGCTTTGCTGATGAGAGAACACAGATTAGTTTTTAAATAACTGTAGTTCTTCAGATGGCATATTGGTATACCACAGATCTGAATTTCAAGAGCCACTACAGTGTTGGGTGAACCATATTTATTAGCTATTAATAGTGAAACTATAAAAGGCATCAGAAGATGCACAAGAAAACCTTAAGCAGTGCTTTCATTTTGGGTCTCTAGACTAAACCCCTGACTGCAATCTCAGCAATTTTTCTGTGTTAGTGGAAATTAGCTTCATTACATTTTTCTTGTATTCTTTGGACACCCTTTCTGAATTTTAAGTTATTCTTCTAACTCAAATATGTTTGGTTTATGCTTGCTTCTTTCTTTCTGATATTCCAATTCCATCTTTCCATGGTGACCATCAGGGGCTTTTTTCCCTAGGACTGATTTAGACTAACAGCAAATGCTCATCTGAGGAACTCAGGGGTCAAATGTGGATCAACTGGTATAAATAAATAGGCAGATGTTGTTTTTCATCTGTCTCTCATTGCTCACACAGTGATAATATCGTTGTCTACACCTTTAAAGAAAACAAGGCAAAATAAAAGTAGTAGAAAGATATGCTATAAACCCCAGGAAAATTAGAATGTGACCAATTGCATCTTCACACTAAAAAGAATTAACCTCCGACCATTGAAGTACAATGCGATACCTATTTATCAAATTAAATTGTTTTCCTGATGCAAAGCACAAATATAACTACAGAGGCCTTTTACATATGGATGGCACTTGCTTAAGGACTATTTTTAATGCTGTATGCATAAATAAGGTTTAATTTCAATTCTTTTCTTTTTTATCCCACATTTTCAGAAGATAGGCAAACATAACACCAGAAACAATCTCCTGAATGATCAAAATGCAGTCCTTTACTTATCCAGGGAACTATGTTTGTGGCATTTTCCATGAACTCAACAATCCTCATCATTAAATAGTATGAGCTGTAAATTTTTTGTCCCCACAATTCATATTGAAAAACTACTCTAGAACCTCACCACTTTTATGGACAGAATCTCTCTAGCCTCCAGCCTAAATTTATTCATGGCCAAATTACACCCATTTGTTCTTGTGCCAACATTGTCTGCTAGAGTAAATAGTTCTTTTCCTTGCCTACTGTTTACCACCCTATTGTGTTTTTAGAGTGTAATTATTTCCTGTATCAGTTTTTGTTTCTACTAAACTAAACAAGCAAAAATTTTTGAGCCTTGCTCTTAAAAGGACTTCACTCTGGTAATCTATCCAGCTTTTCACCTGTTTCACCTTCCACAAATGTGATGAAAAAGATCTATGCAAGACCTCTCGGGTGCCTTAAGCAGTGGCATAGATTTTTTACTTTTCTCTAAAAAGAAATTGTTTATCTGGTTCATGCCTGGGTGACATCTGCTTTTTCATAGTTGTATCCCACTGGCAACTTAATAAAACTGCAGTCAGCTAATATGCATACCTAGATTCATCTCCTGTGTTATTTACAATTGATATGCTCCTAGTTTACAGCAGATTTTTAAATTAATCCTTGAGTGCATGTCTCCACTGCCAACACCATGCGTTTCAAGGGTGAGTTTAGCAGCGTGTATTTTTAATGTGCTTTTTCCAAGGATAACACATGTTTGGGATAAGCTGATGCCAAAGATAATAGAAAAATAAAAAGAAATAATTTTGTGAGACCAAAAGGAGGCACTCAGCACACTGACAGCACCAGGCGTGATGTATTAAAGAAAAGGAGTTTTCACAAATGCTTCAGTGTAATATGAGGGAACAGAAAGGGTTGAGTGTGATATGCTGCATACAATACATTAGGACATTCTTTTTTGGCCTTGCAAAAAAAAAACAAACCTGCTTAAATGTTGCATTTCAAAATAATTAGGATTATTACATCAATTATTTCCAGGGTCAAAAAAAAAAAAAAGCTTTGATACTTCCTGGTTGTAAAGGTTCCATTTAAGGACCATACATTCTGGAATGCAAACTATATAACTCTTACCTTTTAACAGACACAGACATTTTTCCAAGCATGGTGATGATTTTGGACTGCAAGTTCAGATAACTAGGAATTCAGAAACTTTGAATCCTTAAGAAAATGATGGACATTTCCTCTTTTTGATGTGGAAGCCAGCAATTTATAAAATACCTTTAGCTGTGCACTTATAGATAGCAGAAGGGTAATGAATTCCCACACTTAGCAGCTTCGCCCTTTATTAAAAAGATAAACTAGGTTCTGGAAGGAGTTTTTTAGAGGGAGAAAGATTATTTAAAAGTCATGCGATAGCTTTTTTTACCCTTAATTTTGCATAAGAGTGCTGGATGAGAAAATTTATTTAAAAGAGTTATTTGCTAGGGCTTGCAGCTTTAGAGAATTCTTGAAAAAACTTTTTTGTCAGTTTTAAATTTGATGGGAATCTGCTTATTGGGAAGGGAATTTGTATCTGCTAAGGATTATTTTACTAAGTTATTAAAAGGTAGTTTTACTTAGGGTGCCCTCCTTGAGTATTGCTACATAATACCTTCTTTGATGTTGAAGTGGTAAAGCGAGCACATTAACTTTTTGATGCATTATAAGTAAGGTTTAATGCGTTATATTTTGTTTGGGGCACCCACGTGGAGCTGATAGCTGTGCAGTAATCACTGCTGTACAAAGCAGGGGAGTGCCTGGAGTGCTCCGGGGTCCCCAGCACAGGCAGGATATCAGCCTGTTGGAGTGGGTCCAGATGAGGGCCAACATGATGATCAGAGAGCTGGAGCAGGTCCCCAGTGAGGAAAGGCTAAGAGAATTTGGTTTGTTCAGCCTGGAAAATAGAAGGCTTTGTGTGACCTAATTGTGGCCTTCAAATACCTGAAGGGAGCCTACAGAAAAGATGGAGAGGGACTTTTTACAAGAATATGTAGTGACAGAACCATGGGGAACTGATTCAAACTGAAAGAGAGTAGGTTTAGATTAGTATTAGGAGAAACTTCTTGACTGCCAGGGTGGTGAGGCACCAGAACAGGTTGCCCAGAGAATATGTGGATGCCCCTCCCCTGAAAGTGGTCAGGTCTAGGTTGGAGGAGGCTTTAAATGACCTAGTCCAGTGAAAGGTGTCTCTGCACCTCGCAGAAGGTTTGAAAGTAGATGATCTTTATGGTTCCTTTCAATGAAACCATTCTATGATATGCAAATAGTGGCTCCAAGAAGTAAATTAATTGATATTTCTGTCATAAGAGTTTATTTTCTTTACCATAGTTAACTGTATTTTTAGAAATATTTGAGACATCATAAACTTGCAGGCCTTCAATGCAGAAGGGTGAAACCAAGTGATCATTTTAGCTTGACAAGATTAATTTGAAAAGTCCTTTCCCTTAATATACATCTTTTTTTTGTCCTAGTTGTAGTTAGTAAAAGTGTTTGTCAAAGTAGGACACAGATTTGTTATTGGTCTTTCCTCTTCAGACAATGATACATTTTTTGTGTTGATAAAGGAAAGGGATTTGCAAAGTGCCTGACAAAGTGAAACATCACAGAAAGTAGAACATGTAGTAGACAGTAACACTACACTAACTGATTTTAATCTCATAGAGGTGTTGGGCTAATTTAGAAAGAATTAAGCTACATGAGAGATACCAGTCACATAGCTTCATACACTGCTGAAGGATACACAGGACCATAGGGGTGATGAAAGCATTGCAGGAACATGCAAAAAAAATGAAACACAATTGATGCATCCAAGTACAGTGGGTTTGGCATACTTGTTTGACAAGATGTTTTTTGCACGGTATAATTTTGTTATTAATACAGATTCTATATAGAAAAATATTTTTTAAATGATTTAAGATAGGCTGGAGTGGGGCGAAAGAAGAGCAGAGAATCACTTCAGCAGTTATTTACATGGGGAATGCTTGTATTATTATCTTAATACAAAATAGGGTTTTTTGTGCAGTACTTCCTGGTGCCATTTTGAAATTAAAATCAATAATAATTTCCCAAGCTGAGAAAATTTATGTTTCTCTGAGAAGCTGACCTCATCAATAAGTTAATACTGTTTGGCACCTATATGCAGAAGCATCCAGAAAATGTTTTCTGGGTAAAACAGAGGGGTTTTTTTCCTCAGTTATTTTCTCTCTATTACTTGTGCTAGCTCCCTTGGGATTAGGATTTCTTGGAGCTCTGATTCAGGGCAAAGTAGATCTGTTGTTTCATGAAAGAAAATTAACTAGTATGGAGATGGTAAGGTAACTTTGGTGAAATAAATCTGTTTTAAGAGAGTTAAGGTGGAGGTAAAACAGAAGGATATGCTAAGTTTCAATTTCACATTGTAAGAAGTGCCATGTTAATTCAAGAGAAAAAGCAGAACAAAAATCCCTTCTGGGAATGAGGAGCTGTGCATCAGCATGGATGCTGCTGTGCCACACAGGCTAATGCAGGCACGTGGCAGCTGATGGGACAGACCCCTGTGCCTTGCTCCAGCACTGACTCCAGCTTCCCCTTCAGCCTGCGAGGGGAGTGGTTTAAAATGACGTAGTCAAAAATGGTATAGTCTTACAATATGAGGGTTTTGTCAACTTGGTCCTGCTTCGGAATAGTTTAATGCTGAGAGGAACTCTATAGCTGATGAGGATTTTTCTTTCTTTCACCTTAAAATCAGGTGTTTCAGGGCATATTTTGTGTAGATGACTGGAGTGTTGCATGCAAGTAGCTGTTGACTTGTTTCAGAGGTTTCAGAGAAGGCAGTATGTGTATTGTGCACAGCCTGTGACTGTGGAAATGATACAGCGAGTCACAAACGTGCTCCCAATTTCACTGCCCACACATTTCCCACTTCTTCACACACAGAACTGCCATAGGCAGGGCTGGTTTAGGAGGCTCATTGGGATCTTAGCAGAGCAAGAATTTCCTCAGTGGAGTTGGGAAGTGAAAGAGACTATACCAGCTGTGAGCCAAATAGCAGCAATGGTGAGATGCTGCAGCTCAAGAAGGTTTATAATACCATTGGTTATTTCTGCTTTCTTCAAATAAAAGATTTCCTGTTTCTTTAATAATCACAGATTGCTGTAATTATTAAAGAAACAGGAAAGAAACAATCAATTCCTCCCTTAAAAGCACTTGATATATGAGATGTGCAAAATGGTGGAGTTGAAAGGGAGATAAGGCTGTTCACACTCTGCACCTGAGCTGGATGTGGGTTACTCCCTTTCAGGTGTGTGGTCTAAGCTTCAGGTGATGGGAGTGGTTCCATGTTTTTTGAAGCTTTACTTTTTCTTCTTTTTTCATCTTCCTCCTGGCATATCACAGACCTTTCCCATGAGCAGTGTCAGTAGCAAAGATTGAGCAGATGTCTCACATCGCTGTTCCCATTTTGCTACCACAGTATTACATACACTGGGTAACCAAGCTTTCTTTTTGCATGTTCCCCTCTCTGTCTGAGCCTCAGCTGAAGAGTTTGTTCAGTTAAAAAATACTATCAACCCCCCAAAAACCACCAAAAATTACCCTCACAAAGCCCCTGCAAGTTCGCTTCTAAATTTGAAGCTGTTCTTTCTTTTTTTTTTTTTTTCCAATCCTGAGACTTTATCTTCAATTTTGTTGAGTCTTTGCAGGTTTTCTGTCACTTTCAGAGTCCTAGAAGGTGGATTACTGTAAATTAAGAATAGACTCTTAGAGGCTTCCAGTGTGACCATCCAGGTTGAGAGTCCTTCTAATAAACTTAATAAGTTTAATGATTAAAAAAAAAGAAACTTTCAAATCATTTTTCCTTTAATAGCAGAAAGAAACCCCAACAAAACAGACACCCTGAGAAAATGAAAATAGCAAATCCATTTATTACTAAAAAGTATAAAATGCTAGCAGAAAATGTATTTATATGAGTGCTATACACATGAACATTGAACATAAATTCCCTTAAAATAATAATCTAGTAAGGAAATAAACATTTGAATTTCACTTTTGCACATAGGTTTATTAAGATAATATATGTATCTTTTTGTATGCTGAGCCATTGCTGTGTCTCTGTCTCAGCCTGTCCAGGGTGTATGAATATTGACTAACGTACACCCCATGGTGTATTATTGCTTACTTGAAGCATAATACTGCATGACCTTGTTTTTTCTTTTAATTATATTTTTCCCTTGTAGGAAAGTAAGTTTACTCACTCTGAATCGTGCCAAACCACATAATTTGGAAAGGAATATTGTGGCTCTACTTGGAAAGTACTAATTGGGCTCCAGCCATCACTGGGAAAGCTGTATAGTCTTTTATTATTTTAACTGGCCAAATGCCCTTTGTTACCACATTAACAGTCTCCCTATGGTGCATGTAACTTTGATATTATTTTCACTTTTAAGCTAAATTTGACCAGATGAAAGACACAAACCCTCCAATTTTGAAATAAAGAAATAGCATGTTTTGTTAATCCTGTACTTCAGAAGGAAAGTCTGTGAAAATGATAACCTTTGTCTGCTGGCCAAAATTTTGTTCAGTAAACCCATCCTGCCAGCTGTTCTCATTGGCAAGAGGAAAGATAATATTTTGGTATCTTTAATATATCCATTTTGAGCCGAAGTTCTGCTTGTGCCATCATTTAAATCATGCATGTTAACATCGGTCTGGCAAACAATGCTGCATTTTATAAAAAGACCTCAGTTTGGATGGTATCACCACAGTGTTGCAATAAAGCAGCTTCAGACTACCACATGCAGCTTCAGTCACTCACTGCCTCTGGTCTCTTGCAGGTGCTCTGGACTGTGCTGCTGAAGAGCTGCTTTCAAAGTCCTAAAGAAGACACTGCAAGAGATATAAAGGTGCATTTCAGTCCAATGCCACCAGGAGCTAAAGGCACAGAACACCTCAAAAGACTGGGCTCTCACTCACATGCCTTTGGTCCTCATCTCTTGAAGCAGACTGGACAAGGATCAGCTTGGTGACTAAAATCCAGTCCCTAGCAAATGAGGAGGGATGGCCAGACAGAAGCACTGGCATTTCTAAGAGACAAAATGTGCTCACCTAAAGCTCTAGGCCTAGACAGATACACTTCCCACACTGAGAATATTGGAAACAACATGCATAGGGAATCTCTCTCCAGATCCATCTTTGACTGCAAGTTTTAATTTCTGCTGGAACATAAAAGGTGTTCTCATCATGTTTAAGAACATTTAAGAATGTCTTTCTCAGTTTACAGGTAACCTGAAGCCAGAATGGTTACAGGCATATTGGATCCCACACCTTGGCAGAGAATTATTTCTGCACGTGTTTTGAGACAGCTCAGTACTAAAAACTTACAAGGGGAGGAAAAAAAATTATGATCCTGCAAAAATTTGCTTGGATCTTGTCCCAAAAGAGTGTGCTTGAGTGTGCCCAAAAAATCACAGATCCCTTGAAGGTTTCAAAGATTTCTTAAAGACCTCAATGAGCACAAGCAATGGGATAAAAGTAAGTCTTAAGTCTTTGCCTCTCTAGACATAAAGCCTCTTTCACTAAAATGAAGCATGAGAGAAGACAAGAGTGTCTCATAAAATAAGAATTTCATTTATTTGAGCACTACTGTAATTATGCTACTGTTTTAAATACTCTCAGGTTGATGGTGTTTGTGACCTTCCCAGTATGTTTTAAAAAGGGGGACAGGGCAACCTTGAACTATCTGAAACAGAACTGAGCCCTCCCTGAACCTTACTGGCTCCTTTATAGACTTCTACTTGTATTTGACAGTGTAGGGCACATTCCACAGAAAATGAGGATAGTTCCTGTGACCTGCTTACCTACATTTTTTGTAACATCTTGATGTAAAAGCTGGTAACAAAATAGATGCTGCACTTCGTTAGCAGGGCCCAACCCAACAACCATGCTAATGATAGCACAGTTACACCTGGGATGCAAGTTTTCATTTAAATACATTTCCCCTGGCATCTCCAGTATGTGATTTTTGAAAAAAAAAAAAAAAAAGAATTTTTTCAAGTTTTAATTTCCTCCAGAAGCATATAATCATTCAATACCTTTTCCTCTCCTTCAGGTTAGCTTTCATCACCTCAGATACAGCTACAAGTACTTATTTGAAGTTTTCTTGCCTGCTTGCTAAGCTGCCAGCTTTCAGGTAAGGTAAATCCCCCAATCAAGTGCAAAAGCACTAGGGTAACACATTTTAAAATGACAAATACCTTTTGGGACTCTCTCAAATTACTTCCCCGAATTTTTGCAGTTAGCATGCCTCATGCACCAGCCTGCCCGCTCCCCATGTGTCTCTGTTATTATTAATGTGTACTGCAGTTCCACAGTGTTCTGGGTGGAACTTGGCCCAGAGACCTTGGTTAGAGGGAAACTGTAAACCCTGGCCTCCCTGGGAGACCAGTGTTCCTACACCCCTGCTCCAAAGCCTGCAGTAGGTGGCTGAGCACCCCAGGCAGCGTTGTCCCATGCAGCACAACAACAGGACAGCTCCCGGGACATTGCCAGGGAACACGCTGGGCTCAGCCCTGCAGGGTGAGTTACTGACACCTGCCAGCTGCTCCTTGTGTGGAAGAACTCCAACACCTTCCCCTTGCCTTACAAATACAGGTATTGTAAATAATACACTTATGCCAGTAAATAAAGGTAGTGCGTTGAGAGAAAAAGCTGTATCTTCCATGTTTAAACCTCGTTCAGAACAACTTGAAAAAGGTAGATGGTGACATCATCTTAAATGAAAGGAAAAGTAACTGGGGGGAAAAAAATCCACAGCCACAGTACATGAAGCAGACCATGAAAGCCATCTGACCTGTCATTTGAATCCTTCTGTATCAAAGAACTATGCTAACAATAACTGTAATGAAATTAGACCTATTATGCATGCATGAGCAAAAAAAAAAACCCTAAAGTTTTTTTTTTTTAAAAACTAAGTGCTACCATAAGTGCACTATGGTAGCAATCAAGGTTAAGAAAAACAACATGGAAGCTTGTAAAAGATGTATCAAAAGTGACAAGCCCAAGAGGAAGATACCTCCCAGCACCTCGAGGTCTCAGTGTAAGCACTTCTGAAAAAGTGGTTACAGGGGTAGTTTATTACCAAAGATTATGAGACCCCTCACAAAGGTTAAGGTGAAAATAAGACATAAAACATAAACAGATCATATGCTCAAAAAGACACTGACAGCCATCAAAAACTTGTAGTTAATACTTTTTGGTAGCAAGCAGGACACCTGTTGAAGAATGTTGCAGTAGATTGCTAAGATATAAAAAAGCACACAAGAATTCTTTGCATGCCTGTTTGCTATAAACTCCAGGACATTCCCTTGTTGGAAGCCTGTTACACAACATATATTGGAGAGATCACTGAAAATTATATATCAGTTTGTTTCTAAGCAAGAGAAAATAGAAGACATAGAAAACTAAGTTGTAACTATTTCAAAGGATAACAAAAACTAGGATTAAGTGTGCATGGTGAAGAGAAGACAAAGAAGTGAACTTCCAAAAATCATGAGTAGCAAAGATAGGTCAAACAGGGAATGGAAGTTTTTTGTATCATGGGAGGCAGTGAACAAGGATGCATCAAATCATTAGCTGTTTGAAAACAAATGAAACCAAAAGTATTTCTTCATCCAGCATGATGGTAACTTTGAACCTCCTTGCCACAAAATGATGTGGTTTACAGAATCTGACATGAGTTAAAAATCTCCTGGACAAACTCATCCATCAGTACTTATTAAATAGAAAGTCTCTACCTCTGACATTGGAAGTCAGATTGCTAGAAGTTCAGAATATAAGGCAGATAGCTATCACTACATGATTGTTCTTTTATAATAATCTTTAATAATTACTTTCCATTTTTGACCACTTTTCATCACTTTTGGATCCAGAATACCTGGCTAGATGGATCTTTTCCAGCCTGAGCTGGAACAGCCCTTCTTATATCCTGCTTTTGAATTAGCTTCTGCAGTCTGTGAAGTGTCCTCCATGGGTTCACTTGAGTCAAACTGAATAACAGGAGTCAGATAAAGGACTCCAAACAGAATTAAGACTGAAAATACTAAGAAGATTTTGCTAAGAGAGCAGGATCACCAAGTAATATAAAGAAAAGGTAAAGCAGAATTAAACTTGCGTATATTCTGTAACTCTCAGAGTAAAAAAATGACACCACACATGAGGTGACAGAAAACAATTCTTCATGCTTGCAAAAGAAAAAAACTATTCTCTTCCTCCCAGCTGGTGAAATGGCAAGAAAATTGTAATGTGTCCTTAAACTGAAATAAACTTAATTCTCACGTCAAAACTTTGTCAACACAAGTTTAAAAAACTCAACAAAAACCCCCTCTGCAAGTGGACAAGTAAGTATACATAGAAAATTAAAAATATATTAATATACAGAAGTGCAAAAACAACAGGAACTTAACATTATCTGTCTTTTTTATTAAAAAAAAACCTGTGGCAATATCATAGCTACATAACCCATATAAAATGGTCTTGGTCATGTCAGTCCTCTGTCATGGAAAATGATTAAATACAAAACATTCTTTCATATTTGTTATGTAAAAGAAATCCTCACATAGTATGAATTACTCAGGATCCACCCACTTCTGCAGATCTATAACAAGCCACAGCAGCTGAGAACCTGCCCAGAACATTCCATGTTGTCTGACACGGCAAAATTGGAAATCCAGCCTGACAAAGCACAGTTTTCAGTGAGCTCATTGCACATGAGACTGTCCATTGACCATTATCTGAGTTTCCCGTGCACCAGCCTCTCCCAAAAGGGAAAGAGAAAAGAGAAACAATGGTACAGAGTCTGCAGTCCCCCTTTTCTGGAGCCCTTTCTTTGCTCAAAGGGGCTTTTCTAGGATCTACACAACACAGCGATGGAGTGAGGCCAGGAAGCTGTGGGACCTGCAGCTTTCATTGTCATGGATCGTTTTCAGTACAAGCCTCAGCTGAAACCTTCTTGTCCCTTTCTTCCACACACTCAAGAGAATATTCCAGATGGTATATGCTTCTTCTACAATTCTTCACAGTGAAATCTCTGAGACTTAAATGGCTCACTTCTAGTTGTCCCACCTAAACTAACTTTTGCTCCAATTTCTAGGTCAAATAACTGCATCAAGTAATTTAAACTTTATAATTCATAGGAAACACTTTGCTTTCAACTAAAATGCAAAAATTTTTTTTGCTTTTTCAACCTCTGAAGCAGAACCGCAGTCATTTAAAAACATCATAACCTGAAACATCATAACCTGAAACATCATAACCTGAATTTAACCAGTAATTTTTTTTCAGGACATACACTCATAGAGAATTTTTCTGTTGTAATGCAATTCCCTAATGATCCATAGTTAACATACGAGGCTGCTTTCTGTATAACCTTGAGAAAAATACAAAAGGTATTTCATTATTTTATGAGATATGTAAACATGAAAAAGTTTCCTGTTGTTTAAAGGAATGATTCTGTAAGCAGTTATCTATAGTACATCTAAATTAAATAGCCACGGTAGAAGGAAGAAAAGCCATTTTGTATTCAGTCATGAAACAGAATCAGGAACAGTTGCTAAAATAATGTATCCCCATTATTCATTACTATTATGCTTCACTTGTAGGAATAGATACCTCATAAGAATTGTACCAGAACTAAAGCTGCTAATGAATGATTAAAGGCTGGGGAGCAGATGCGAAGGGCAAGGAGAACAAGAATACCTCATTCTTTTTTTTTTTCTGAGAACACGTATGTGTTCTTCATTCTTTTCTACTGAGTTTTGCTTTCAGATCTCTACCATTTAATGGGCTGAACTAGGACTGGATTTGGATTCTTTCTAACCTTGTGGAAAGCCTTCTTAAACTGTGACAAAACAATAAAAAACTGGACAAGTTTTATTTATTAAGAATAATAATAATGCCAAAAATGTCAATAGAAATATTTCATTTAGATGATTTTCACTGCATTTCAACTGTACTTATGTCTTATAACTAAAAGATTTTAGTTTTAGCCATTTTACAGAAAATGGCTAAAATTTTAGTTTTAGCCATTTTACAGAAAACCAAAATCTTTAATTTGATGTGTCAAAATCTTGTTTTATAAAAACTAATTTTTCATGGCCTTGAAATCTGATTTGACCTATTTCTGACAAAGTTTTGGCTACAAAAAATAGAGGCATTTTTGGATGAAACTCATTTTGCTGTCCATGATAGCCTGTACAAATATCACAAGAAACTTCTGGTATATGCAGCCGCTTAATCAGCTGGAACTTGAGTAACACACAGACAGTATCTAACTGATCCCCAGCTGACTAGGAAATCTGTGTCCCATATGCTGTTTAAAAAGGGAGGTCATAAAATTTAATTGGACAGGAGAAAGAATTGGAGCTTGGTTTCCTGGGATCTTTGTTTATTTGTTTGTTTTTAAAATCATCATTCATTTTTTAAAAGGATTTATATGCCTATTCAAACCCCATATATTCACCTAATCCACAGATTGCTCCTGCTTATAAGGTTTGTCCTGCACTACCTAAATTCACTGGGAATTTTATTTGCATCCCAATAACTCAGGTCAGAGAAACCACCTTGAGAACCCAGGAGATGAGTAAACCCATTATGGACACACATGCTAGCCTGCCTGGGGAATTAGCATGCAATCATTGATACCACAAATGAATACTTCACCAAATCGGTGTCTTTCAGTCATAGCTGTCAGCAGATTCCTTGTTTTCTTACTAGTGAAAAGGCTCAGTTTTAGGTAGCAAATCAAAGTCCCCGACTCTTCATAGGTAAATTTGCACAGATCTCTTGTAAAAAGCTCACAGACCTCCTGAATCCATGGACTACATGTGGAAAGCAGCACCAGCACCAGTGCTACAAACTTCTGTCCACAAACTCTTCACAGTGCACAGACCGTGAAGTACCTTTACACTGCTTTCAAAAAAATCCACCTATTTCAAGTTCAGCGACTTTCTGGTTACAAACACAGACCTGTGTTTTTAAATGACTTGTCCAAGTGACAACAGGAGATGTTTGGATTATGATTACCTAGTCCCATAGTCCCGTGTTTTCTGGTTCCAATTCCGTGGATTTTACCCCACCAATTCGAGAAAATTTTCCTTCTGCTCAATGAAGAATTGTGCTGGGGGTGCAAAATAGAAATGTTGCTTCATTTTTTGGGCATAATGAAGTGCTCATGGCACCAGCAGAGACTTTGACTTTAGACTTAAGCCTTATTAAGGCTTAGTTACCTTTTAGGGTGATAGGAAAGCAAGCAAAAAGCCTGATGTGCTCTGCCAGAGAAGCTTTATCAAGCCCTGCAGTGGCAGTCCAGGGGATTACCAGCTGCAGCTGCCTGCCTTCAGCAGGGCAGGATGCCAGCCCTCAGCTGCTCCCCTTGCTCTCCTGACTGCCGAACATGTACAAACACAGTTGGGTCTCCTCATGACATCTGCACTTAGAAAGCAAGAGGAAAATGCAGGGCCTGGAAAAAGACCATCTCCCTGATGGCCGGGCACAAATCTAGCAAATCTAGCAAATCTAACCACAGTCATCCCTGCACTGAACCGGGTGTGAGTTCAGGCTAAAAGTAATCAGATCTTTTTTGGGAGTGTGGTGGGGCGGGATCCAGGTTGTTGGCCCCATTTTTACAAGAGCTAAAGGAGGGCATAGGCTGGGAATGAGCAGCTGGGGGCTGTTAAGATGCCATTGTCAGTGAATGGCACCGCTTCCCTGAATTTTCACTGTAACAGAGCTTGAGTGTTCAGATAATCAGCCACGACATCTGAGATACAAGAGCAGATGGGCCAATACCTGCTTAGAGTGCTCTAGTTTGAGTCACTGAAAAGGACATCTGTCTCTGCTCTCAGGCCGGGTGCCTCAGCGACCCCACTGCAGCTGGGCAGCATCTTCTGTGTGTTTATGAGTGGGTATTTCTCAGAAGCCTGAGTGCTATTTTGAATGAATTTCCACAAGAGAGCCAAAACCCCTCCTGCTGTTAAAATGTACTGAATATTGAACCCTTGTTGCAACACACGAAGGTACCACAGCTCCCCAGAGAAACAGCTGCAAGGATGTTTTTAAGATGCCAAACCCAGCAACCTTTCCCCTTACCCTTATTCAACAAAATAATAGTTTCTGAAACTTTTCACTCTGAGGCATACAAGTTTTTGAGACTTCAGCCTTCAGAATGAAAATTTAGCACATTAGTTAGTGACATCTGAAAGTGGAATTTCGAAAGACAAATACTGGACACCTGTAACTACATTATCCTTAAGTCTAAAAACTTGTCCTGTCTTTTTCCTTGTATCAAACTCCAGGCACATCACATTCTTGTCAATAACACTCGGGCCAGCATACAACACTAAAAGCATATAGAAATGACTAATATGAAAGGGCTGAATAAAAGGCACAAAAAACCCAAACCAGAAATAAATCATTGCTTAAGAATTATTGTTTTATTTGCTTGTCATTAGACATCTGTTTATAGGCGCTGCAAACGTTCCACTTTGTGCCTGGGCTTAATAGTGTCAACTTTGCAGAGATGCCTTCTTCTTCCTCATTGTTTTCACTTGGTTTCTAGGGCAATCAAAACTTCTCTTTTTTTTTCGGTTTTTTTTTTTTTTTCAGTCCTTTAATAAACTAAAGCTGTTACAGAGATAGAAGTAAATAACTGTGCAGTATGGAAATTTCTATCCAGCAAGCCTCAGAATATAACAAAGGTCACTGTAACCACTGTATCAAACTCCCCCCTTTGTGCCCCCTCCATGCCACCCCTGTAATCCCCAGAACTCTGTGGTGACTGAGTAGAATTTGAGGTCAAGTTTTGTCCTGAAAAAATGTGGTGCTAGCCCTCCTCTTCCTCCCCTCTCCCTGTCATCTGCTGACATTTCCAGATGACAGTGTACTGAATCCAAACTCTTTCTTTTGCTGGGAATGCCATCTGTGAGGTGGCAGCTGGGGTGGGAGGGAAGGCACATAGCAAATGAACAGTGATAAATATAGACAGTAGACTAAATTAGGGGAAGTTCCACTTCTTTCCAGTGTTACGGATCTTTGCACTTCTTTCCACTTTGCATTAAGTGGATCCAGCTAAGGATGAACTGGTGCTTGAACATCTGGATGGTTTAGCAAGAGAGTAAAGTCTGAACATTGGAATAGAGATGTCAAACAAGCCAGTTTGGGCAAAATGCTAAGACTACTGAAATTTCCTAAGATATTTACAGTTCCACTCCATTTCTATCATATTACACTATCCTAGAACTAGCAAAGGGGGAGAAAAAGATGAGTGTACATATTTTCAAAAGGAATATGCCATAAATCATCCAAAATGAAAAATCAGTGAACATCTGAAGGTCATATTTATTGTAGAGAAGAGATAAAACCAATGTGCAGATCATTGACAACTGAACATGAATTCAACACAAAAAATGCTGACGTAACATTTTAATTTCTCATTTTAATATTCAAAAGAACCACTTACATTTGAATCACCTTTTTTGCTGCATCACAGAAAGAATAATTCAAGAATTAAACACCCATCTTAAGGCATTGAATTCTGTAAATAAGATGATAGCAGAGGAAATTCTAGAGACTGAAATTTTGCTCAAATCTCTTCCCTAGAAGATTGCTAACAGCATCTTGTCTACACAGAGACACAGAAAGCTAAGTGGGGAAGGGACCTCTGGAGACCTTCAGGTCCAATCCCTCTCAAAGCAGGGTCCAAAAGGGAGCAGGTAGCTCAGGACCATATTCAGTTGCATTTTGAACTCTTTCCAAAGACACAGACTTCACTTCCTCTCTGAGTGTTTGATTACCCCCACAGGACAAAAGTTCCTTCTGTTTAATGGAATTCCCTTTGTTTCAATTTGTGCCCTCTGCCTCTTATCCTTCCCTGGACACCAGTGAGAAGGAACTGGTTCTGTCTTCTTCGCACCCTCCTGTATTTATAAACATGGATAAGATCCCACCTAAGCCATCTCTGCTCAAGGATAACATATTAATAAATATTAGTAAAACATTAACAAAATATGTAAATGTTTATGTTTACTTTGGAATCACTTTAGGAATATCTGCCCTGTTTTATTAATGGTTTTCACACTGAATACAGCTTCCAAGATATCTTTAAGGGAAGTGCCATTGTTTTTAGGAGTTTCATGAAGTGGAGAAGGAGACTTTATTTCAGCAACGTTGTACTCTTTCAAATGATATATACCCAGGTAAGTAATTTGGTAAGACATTCTTCTCTTCCTTTCAGTGTTCAATTAGAATAGACACACATTTCAACTTTTTTACTCTCACTCCTGGGGTTTTTCTAAAGTTCATTAATTTTAAGAGCAAACAAGAAGTGAGCTCAGGCCTTGAGCAAGCCTACAGCTGCACTACACCAGAAGGAACTAAACCACGCAGAAGCCTTTGAGAGCATTTTAATTTATGGAAGTTGGATTCACATCCCAAACTCACTTGATTTACCTTAACTTTCTTGGCTGGCTTTATTTAGCATTGCCTGGAAGTAAAGGTCCTATGCTCAGTGCTGCAGTTCTCCATACACGAGACTTGAAGAGAAGGAAAGCCACACCAGCAAACAAACTTAGCTGATGTTGGTTCACTTCAGCAAAATCTGTGTAATCAAAAGTGTAAAACTACCTACACATGTCAATTATAATAAGCTTGTCACTCTATCCTTTCTTCAGATTTCCTAAAAATGCAGTCCTCTGTGGCAGTAATATTTACGTGTAGTGCAAGATAAGATTTTTTCTGTTATGAGAATGCACAGACATTGTTGCACGAAGGCCTTTTTGCCTTTGTAAAATCATGGCTCAGGCCTGTTACTTCGGAGTAGTAGGAAAGAGACACAGCTAAATTAGGGTTAGAAAAACATGCTGTGTGACCATCTCATATACACATCTTGGTGTGTGGTGGTTGGTTGAATTATGTTTGTTGTGCTTTAAAACTATGTAAACTGATAAGTGGCTAACTGCTTAAAAAGGCTGGGTTTTTGCAATAAAAGGCTCTCCTTTGCACCTACCTGGGGAATCTGCATCGCTTCATATCACAACAAGACATCTTATATCTTCATTTAGGCATCAAATTTTTTAAAGCTGATACCCTATGCTGATAAACAGGTTTCTCAACAGACAGCATGAAGTTCATATCACCAGCAGTACATATCTCATCTGGGTGTGGGAAACCACACAGTAGCTACCTGTACAGGTTGCAGGGCCATGTTTCCCCTTCAGGTGACAAGCCAGCTCCCTCCTCCCTGCTGGTTGAGCTGTCCCCCCTTTATCCTTGCACCACTGAGAGACATTTCTGCATGGCTGCCCACCAAAAAACCACAAGCTCTCTGTGCTGGGTCAGATTCCTGATGCCTGAGCGCACTGAAACACGGCAGTGACCAGCTTCAGTCAGCACCCAGCCAAGCCACAGTGTCAAGAGCTGACTGTCTTTGGACTCCGAATGACACTCCTGGAACTTTCCAAGGGTATTGGGAAAGTGAGCAGGAAGTGTCCTTGTTTAAAAATGGGTCCCCAATGCTCAGAGAGCCAGCTGAAACAAGGGGACAACACTCTACCAAATGAGCTAATTGCAAGCATCAGTCAATTTAAAAACACTAGTAGAGTGTTAGAGCAAAGGATCTGTTTATTTGAAATATAAGCCATGGATATATATTTATGTAAGTTTTGGAGGCTCATTTTTGAAAGTAAATCATACTTCCAGAATATTCTAAATATATACTATTATGCCTAATTGTCCTCTACAGTGTCCATGATGGATTACTAAACAAAGGTGAGCTAATATGCATCATATAAAAATGAAGAATAGCCCTCACCTCCAGTTTTCAATGGGAGATATATTACAAACATTCACATAATTCCTGTGGGCTCACTTTCCAGCCTTATTGGAGCAGTTTTCTTCACAGATTACCTTAAAATCTTTCAATTTGATTAAGAACTTACAATTTTTCTTGAGGAAGACCCTGGAACCACAGGTCAGCTGAAATAAATTTGAAAAAGGTTTTTCAACACTTCCACTGAGTGGCTCACAGTACAGTAGATAAAGCACAAGCAGATTATTATGATATTTTAGGAATATTCAATCCCATTGTTTTGCACAAAATTCTACAGAAATTCTTAAGGTGTCAAGTAAGCATCTGAATTCTATTTAAATAAAATTAACCTTACAAACCCCATTGTGTCCTTATTCTAATAACTTTTTAGGTATCTTGACATTTAAGACCTCTTCCCATGAAAAAATCAAATAGACTCATAAAAATATAAAGTAACCCATTTAAGGTTATGTATGAAAATGGAGAAAGCACATGACTGCTGATGTGTAACTAACAGAGAACCATTTGAGTAAACTGGTTTTTATTCCTGAATGCTTCATGCAGTTCACATACTCCCCAAAACAGAAATGGAGTCAACATCATGCATGAGGATCAGATTCTGATCACCCAGGCCATTTATGCCACATCAGAGACTGTCCACAGTCATCTTCAACGCTGTAATTTCAAATTTGCATCAGAAAACTTGCAAGAAAGCAGGAGTACTATGTATATCCTAGTTTTCTTGAACTCTCTTCTGACACAAATCTTTGGTGCTCAGCAAAGATTTTCCTGTATCTTGGTGTTCGTGGATTTATTTCTTTTAAGGGGCAGGTACTATACATCTGTTTTGTTCTTAAAGAAATTGCCAATGCAGAAATGGAGCGATGGTTGAGCTGGGTAACTAGTTTACTATTGAGCAGGTTTGGTAACAAAGCAACTTGCTGAAATGACCACAGAGATTTTCATTGAGGTCCCAAGGGACTCTGTGACTCCTCTCCTGTAGGAACCTCTTGTGGATGGTCCAGTTTCCACCTCAACCATCCAAAGGTGCTTCTAACTAAAACACTGTATTCGGTGGATAACTGGGAGAATGACAATCTTAAAAATTGCAATTTTAGTTGTGAAGAACGAGCCTACTTTTTAACATCTTAGGGCAGCAGTATAGCATTGCTTCTTCCACAGAATTCTCTCCCCACCAGAATTTTCTGAGGAAAACAAAGCAGCATTGGTTTTATGTTGTAGGCAGAGATCTTAAAAAACCCAACCAACCAACCAACCAACCAGCCAGAAAAAATCCCACCAAAACAAAAGCCTCCACACAGCAGCCATTCTCGTTCTGGGAAAGATCTTTGTGACAATATAATTTCTTGGAAGAAAAACTACTCAAGATTTCTGTATTTCCGATTCCTGGGAAAGAAGGAGGAAAGACCTCATACCCCAGAGCAGGAATGTTGACTGCATAGCACTCTTCCCCAAACACCAGAGAAAATTCCTTGCCATACACTTGCAGGCACAATAGGGAGTAAGGAGTAGGATAACAGTCTGCTTCTCTTCTGATAGTGGTGCTTGAGAATGTCCATGTTTCCTGGGATGGGTTACACAGGTACCTGGTAGCCCAGCAAGCACTGCAGATGTGCAGGAAGAGAATGGTCCAGTAAAACCAAATGCCTCAGCCCGGCTCTTCCTGGCCTTCCTGGTTCTGACCTCTGTGTGTACAGTGCAGCCTTCACACAATTACATGCAAAGCAGGTTTTTGTACTAAAGGAATCCATTAGAGATGGATTTGAACTTTCGTTCAGCCTCCTGCCTCCAATGTGCACTGCGATTGCCAGGCACAGAAAACATAGCTTCTCTCCATTTTCTTCCTTCATGAGCCAGAAAGTGCATATGATGTGCCAGTAGTAGTTCAGAAGTGGTCAAACTGCTGAATGAATAAGTTTTTAAGGTAATGAATAAGTTGTCATTCAAAGACTGATTTTTTTAATAACCTTTTCCATTGCTTAGTAAGCCTTGATAAACAGGTGCACCAAAAACCGGTTTATGCTAGAAATTATCCAAGCTGAAATTACCACTTTCTCAGGAGGGAAAAGTTTACAGAGAAAAAAGATAAATAGGGTCAAAGAGAAAGAATGGCAGCATGAATAACAGTGGAAAAAACCCAACAGTGAAACATAAGGGCTGTGGTTCAAACTATTTTCTCTGTTGTTCTCTTGGGAGAATGCTCAGTGAACCTGGGCAGAAATGCCTTTTTTGCCAGCTAAACATCTTCTGAGGTTTCCCCTCCAGCACATGGAGAGGAACGGAGTCCTCTGAGAGGCAGTGAGAGCAGAAGTTTGGGTAGGTGCACTAAACACTGCCTGCAGGAACCTTCTCCTTCACACATTGCTAAAAATTAGGACACTGTCTGGCTAAGTGAAGTACTTCACCTTGGGTGTTCCACATTAAAAAGACTCTTTAGCATTTTAAAAGGAAAGATAGCAGTGTTACCTGAGTATAATTATTACAGAATCCTGCAAATTCAAATTCTTGTTTTTAAACATATTCATTCATGCAAATGTGGAACTTGACCCAGAAATTTTATTCAGGTGAGTAATCTACCTTTGACTTCAACAGGATTCTACTATATATGAACAAAGCAATCAAGCCAGGTTTTGCATTTGCAGGCACCTCCATTTATCTTCAAGGGGGACTGTTGAGTTGTAAAAATATCCAAATCATGCCAATTTGTCCAGACAAGATATCAAATGTCCTTTTTAATATTCAGCTTCAGCAATACGGAAATCAACACTGCCAAATACTCCATAACCATTTTACTGTGATTACTCACATTTTGATTAGAAAATTCTCATTTCACATGGGTGTTGTCACCTGCCCTGTGTTAGATACATCATCTCTGCTGTGCAATTAATTACACAAACACTGAAAAATGAGTTTATGACCTGGAATGGAGTTTTGATAAACTCCTCTGAAGACATACCTTAAACACAGACCAGGAGAATCCTGAACAGATACAAATGATTTATGCATATACAATAGCACGCACAGCCTCCAAACAAACTGAAGACCTGCCAGGAGCAGCAGTAGTTCAATATCTGGTTTGAAATGAAGAATGTAAAAGAGACCATAAGTGAGGAATGAGGCACTGAATCCTGCAGCAGGGGGAAGGTAAGAAGAATGCTAATAATTTGGGAGATTTACAGCATCTGTGTACTTTCTGATGGGCGAAAGGGCGAGGAAGGAACACAGAACCAGAATGGTGAGGGCAACAGACATGGAAAGCTTTACATCAACAGCGCTCTGCTGTTTCCTTATTTAGGTAATTAATAATTGGCCTTTTGAGCCACAGGTCTAAGTCATCTACCACTCTTTAAAAAGAGCGACCCCACCACCTCCCCAGTTTTGCCTCCTGTCCTGCACAGGCTGACTGCTGTCTGCCCCACTCCCTCAGCTGCCCATGAGTGAGATCAGGCCAATGCTCCAGCTCTACCGGGGCTGAGGCTGTGTCTCCAAATTGCAGCAAAGCCGAGGCAGCAACCAGCTGCTGTGACAAGGGGAGTCCCCACATCTTGCTTGTTGTCACCTCCTCCCTACCACCAGCCACGGTCCTTCTGTGGCCCCTGGGTGACCTGGTGCAGGGAGAGGGATGGCAGAAGCCAATCCTCCCCAGAGGGGCAGTTCTCAGTGTGGTGTTGGCTTAGTCAAGCCAGTCATTAAACAGCAGCAAGCACAAGCCAGTGCTAAAAGCTCTCTGAGCGTCTTTTCACTTGTGGGCTAGAAAAGGGGGAGGCTGTGGTATTGCTGCAGCAACCAAGAGACCCAAAACAACCAGTATGGTGAGCACCATTTTGAAAACACATTCTCTTATTCCTTGGAGCAAATACATTGAGTGCCTCATACTGAAAAAGAAATAAACTAAACAAACCAAAACAGTGGGTTAGGAGCTGGAAAACAAAACCAGCTCAACATAAATAAGTCATGGACTTCTTGCAATATAGTAAAATACTTAGGCATTGTCATCTGTTGCTTATTACAGTTTCATTTACATTGGAATTTTCTTTGTTTTCCTGCAGCAGTTGTGTTGCTGTATTATTTTAAAACTAGTCAGTAATGTGAATAGAAGAGTCTATCTTTGCATTATTCTGGCCAATATTATATTATATTGTGTAAGAAATGAGAGTTAAATCAATTTTAATGCATCATTTTAATAAAATGACAACCACAGTTCTCGACTGCAATTATGGAGATAATTACAATTTCATTTGTACTGCTTAATATTAAGAATACAAAATTTACCTTTGATTAACAGTTCATTATGTAAGATGAACCCAAGATATTTTTCTTTTAAATTGTATCTTGGCTTGTTTTATTTCTTAACTTTGACTGTTTAATAAAGGCAGAAAAGAGTTTTTCAGGTAGCTGGGTATACAGAAATGGGCTGATTGGTTCGACATCAAATTTCTGTACAATGATTTGAGAAAAAAACATTAATTCTGAAGCAGCTCTGGAGGCTGAGTATAGAGATTATTAAACATAAGTTTTATATATGCAGAAAAATTGCTTTTGCATGAATTCACTTTTAAAATGTTAATATATGCATAAGAAAATTGTGTTTCTTAATCTCTGAAGAAACACTTATCACTAGGAACCGCTTAATTCTTTTCCTGTGCTTGATTTATTAGCTTATGAAATTATGGTAATAGTTTGCATGTTAATGGTTTTGGGGCTCAAATGACCTGATTTTAATAATGAAGTAATTTATGCAGTAAATGTAATCAGCATCTATGAATCTCACTTAAAAGAACATATCAGTGATTACCTATGCTAAAAACAAATGACTGTCAGCATGGTATACACTGTATGTTATGACAGGCAACAGGGATGTGCTCAGCTCAGCACACCCTTTAGGCTGGCTGGGCTCTGCTCTGACAAACACCACTGAGGCAACTGCAGCTCTAACAACTGTTTACAGACCTTCCATTGCAGACTGACTTCTTATCTTGGTCATCTTCTCAGGAAAAGGACAAGGACAGGAGATGGGCACCACCCATTAGAACTGAAGACTAAATTGGAACCAGTAGGAATTCCTCCATGCATAGAAGAGTCCTGCGGCACAGAGGCCTCACACATCTGGACAAAGCAGGTTGCAGAAAGAGAGGAAAGCGTTAGTTTAGGGAAGTTTTATGAATTGCAAGGAAAAGGAGACTTTTATTAAGGATTTTACCTGCTTGGCATAGAAAAGAGGCAACCTCTTGCAACATTTGGTAAGCCTATGTCAAATGGATCCATCACAAGGATTCTTTCCTAAAACATGTGTATTTACAGACCTGCTCACTGTCAGGATGTATATGAACCATGCCTCTGTTTCCTTGTGTCATTTACAGTGCTGTTTCCCAACATGAGAAGAAATACTAGACTGGGCTTTGAAAAGCAAACAGCAATGCTTTCTTTGCAGTAAGGCAAGCTTGTGTTTTGATAACCTGCTAAACACTGAGATCCATTTTCGTATAAAAAATTCAAAAATATAGCTGCCAAATATGATCTAACTGTTCAAACACACAGACAGAAGCTGAGGGAGGTCAGATTGGACATTGGCCAAAATGTATAAAGCCAATGGAAGAAACCCCATTGATTCATGATCCAGAGCTGGATCATTTGTCCACCAGAGAAATCCCTAAGGGACAGAAGTCCTCACCACTTCCAAGGACCAAAACTGAATAAACTACATTTTGTAATTAATAAATACTTGGCATGCAGCACCTCAAGCATGATACAAAACTGTCTTCAAACGCCATTTCCATTTTTTGCCCATTTTCAAAGCAAAAAGGTGTTCTGTTCTGGAGTATGGCTAATGCTCTCTATTCCAGAATTCAGACTGACAGCTTTATGAAATTTATGTCATATCCTAATGGGGAAAACAAGCAGAAGGGCAAGATACTTCAGCATTTTTAAAGTTTTATTATCTCAATCACAGGCTCCATGTATGCCCAAGGAAGGCATGGATCATGCAACAGAAGTCCTTCAAACCCTGCTCCTTCCCACAGACTGTGTGTGTATTCAGGTGCTGAGCAGGGCCTTCCAGAACCTCACTAAAGGAGCCATGGGAGTGAAGGCAACCTAAAGCCAAGGCTGCTGCCTGCACGCAGCTTCAGAGGATGGCGAAGCTGACCCTCCACCTCAGCCCTGGATAGGGACTGGACACGGCAACACGAAACCTGATAAACGCGTCCCTGAAGAGGCAGAGACAAGGCTTATTCTTCAAGCGGCAGAGTCCCCAGCTCCCGGGGAGCCCCGGCTCAGCTGAACTCCGCCGGTGTAATCAGAGCAAACCTGATCAAAGGCTGTGTGTTTGCTTTAGACGCGGATGCCATGCACGCTGTTACCATGGCGCCGTGACAGCTTAATGAGCTGCGGCCTGTCACCCGAGCCGCTGCTCCCCGGCACACGCGGCCGCCCTGCCCCCGCTCCCCGCGGAAAGGAGCTTGTGCAGGCTCAGGGAGAGCCTCCTCCATGAGCCCTGCCTGCTCCGAGCTGCCTGCTCCGGCTCTCTCGCAGGCCCAGACATCCCTGTCTCGCCAAACAGGATTTTTGGAGGTGAAATTTCCCCTCCTCCATTTCCCTGTGTTGTGCCTGGAGGACATTCCCCTGACAAGAGGGACCTGCTGTCGGCGGCAGAGGCCGGGTCAGGAAGGCGGAAAATAAAAGGAGAAATTTCAAAGTTCAGACAGTTTTCTTGGCAGACTATGACAGCTCAAAGGGGTAAGGATCTGTCTGATGTTTACTTGGAAATCCAACAAGAATAGCTTGCCGCTGACAAACTAGGCTCACAAACACAAGCCCAAGCCGCAGAGCCCAGCACGGGTTCATGCTTCCCGTGGGACAGGCGCGCAGACACCCGGACACCCAGCACCTGCATTGCGAAAACAAACAGGAAAATCCCGGCATGCCCCGTCTCTCTGCTTGTCGGAATCTCAGCCTCCCTGGCTGGGTCAGGACCGCGGCCCTGTGGTTTCCCCGGCTGGGAGAAGGATGGGAGTGCTGCCATAAGGGCCCTCTGCTCCCGGACAAAGGCTGGGTGCTGGGAAGGCGGCAGCATTCCCCTGCCTACCATTCTGGCTGAGAGCTTTCCATTAGTGCAGGGGAACGAAGGCTCACATTTGTTGGGGGAAGAGTGAAATCTGCAGGGAAGAGCCAGGGGAACTGTAGTGCTTCCTCATCTGCTGTGCCTTGGGTAGGAAGGCACATGTAACCATGGCTGCTTAGCTGTGGCATGGAAGGCTGGGATACTGGGATTTAAGCTCCAAGCATCGAAACACAGTATTTACAAATGGACTAATTTGCTCGGAGTATAACACTGCACCTCCAGAAATTAGCTTGGTAGAGGCCAGTTTTGTATTTACTTAACTGTGTTAGAGAGAACAGACACATAACACACACCAAATGTTAGGTAATTTGAAGCTATCTATTTGTTCATTAGCTAGCACAGCCATCTTTGTTTCACACTAGTCTTGTCTCTTACATCGTGTCTTGATTTAATGTGAGGCTTTAAATACTTCTGGGCAAGAATTTGTTTCCCTATATACTCGTTTTACCCTTAATAAATAAGCCAATGTTCTAATGATGCCTGTAGTTTCTAAAATGTAATCAGCAATAATATTTATTGGTTTTTTGTGTGCCCATCCAGAAAAAGAAAATTGTTGCCAGAATAACGCTCAGAACAATAACAGGATGCAAATGTGCACCCTATTCTTGCAGCTTGCATGCTTCACTCAATAATCATGTCAGTTCATGGGGAAGTCAGTGGGAAACCTGACCAACTGAGGACTTCTGATTTGTGTCCCAGGCATCTTTTTGCTGGATTTGTCACAGCTAATGACCTTTTGCTTGTCTCTCTTGACATGCTAGAAATGTAGGTAGAAATTTCCCACAATGGGAAATCTACAGATTTGGTAAAAAAATTGCTGTGATTTCAAAAATAGGTGTGAAGAGCAACATATTGCAAGCTGAGAGGAGAATAAAAATATGGGATTCAATGTATTCACGATTTCACAAACAAAAAGGAGAGAAAAAGCCCATCTTCTAGTAACCGAATACCCTGATAATGCCTAGAAATGGTTAATCATAGGGATACGAGGTTTTGCACATCTTTGTCTCTTTCAGTCCCCACTCCCACTCCTGACTAACATCTCCTGCCTCCTTCAGTGCTGTTTCACGGCTCTGTGACTCCTCTCCTCCTCCTGTGACCTGCCTCTCAGAGCATCTTTCTCGCTTCTCCCTCCCCAGCAGAGCAGCCCCAGGCCAGGGTGACCTCTCCCTTGGGATCTTTTGTCTCATGGTCTCAGACAGCGCAGAGTGACAGGGAGCAGGAGTGACAGCGAGCAGGATCCCCACCCCTGCGCCTCCCTAATCAAGCAGCGCTCACACAGCTCACACGCCTGCCTGCAGGCTTCTCTCTTTAATGTGACATTGATCATCATGACACAAAATGGTCACAGATATCACTTCCTAAAATTCAGGAATGTGACAGCTAGAGACAGAATCGCTAGTCTGTGGCCTGAAGACTATACGGATTATTCAGGTCAGGATAAATCAGGATGGATATTTGCCCTACGTCCATATTCTAGCTATTAATAACCAAAAGCATGCCAGATTGTGGCTTGTTCTGTGCGACTGCACAAGGGAGCAACGCTCCCTCCCCCACGCCTCCACATACACATGCACAGACGAATATTTTTGGCTAACATTGGAAAGCCATTCACAAACCCAGCCCCAAGCACATGGAGGCCCTCCTTCACCAGGCAAGAAAGGGAAGCCAAAGCAGGCTGAAAAAAGTTACGGGAGTACCTCTCCTGGTCTACTGCCCCAGAAACCCCGAAGAATGCAAGCTGCTGCTCTCCTGTTTTCTTCAAGGCACGGCACAGTTCA
This sequence comes from Erpornis zantholeuca, assembly GCA_013400515.1. Classification (NCBI taxonomy): domain Eukaryota; kingdom Metazoa; phylum Chordata; class Aves; order Passeriformes; family Timaliidae; genus Erpornis; species Erpornis zantholeuca. The sequence goes on from VZTN01016000.1 coordinate 205,953, forward strand.
GTCAGTCAGGGCTCACCCCTTTTCCCAAGTACACTGCCACAAAATGAATGTCCTCTTGGGAAGGTAGAGAAGCTACCTAGGGAAGCACAGCCACACTGCTCCTGGCAAGATTTCTGTCCATCAGACCAATACAGGATTTCGGTAGGAAGAAGCAGCACTTCCTCCCCAATACTGAAAAAGAGACCATACAGCTACAGAATTAAATTAAGTTGCACCTTCTCCAGCTTTAAAATAGTGAGTGAATTATCCTCTATGTAGTCAGCAGTCACCTTTCAGGAAGATGCAAGGCAGAAATTGCACAGTGTCTCTTTGCAGAATACTAGCTTTGGTGAGCCACCTTTAAAGTTTTGGAAGATCAAGCCTCAGATGTCTGAAGCTCTGCTACTTTTAAAATAGTGTTTCAAAAGCCAGCTTTTGGTTGCAAAGGGGAAAATAGAGATATTTTTCAGACCACTGACATGGAAGAAAAACTGCCCTGACAGCTGAGACAACTTCCCTGAATAGGATCCCTCTGCTCTTGGGAGTTGGAAAGCTATTCTCTGCCATCCCTTTTGGGGCACTTATGCAATCTGCTCTAGCAACTGGTGCCAGTTCAGTTCAGCTACAGACCAGACTCTCTGGACTGTCTAAATGCCATTCCCTGGATTTGCCTAGGAATAAAGCCTTTATACTTCTCTCAACCACCATATTCATGGTCTGTTACTGTAAACCATTATGGCTAGTCCCAGTCCATAAAATGCCACTGCTTCTCATTTTAATTCCAAAAAGATAGCTCTTATGCAGCAACTGCAGCACACGGCAATTAGGCAGCACTAGATGAACTGTCTTCTGTGTTTCTAGACACTACTCCATATTTTATTTATCAGCTAAAAGCCAAGGAAAGTAACAATAACAAGAGTAGGTGAAGTGCCAAGAGCAGCACACAAGCCTCAAAAACACTGATTTTCCCTCCTGCTTCTCCTGCTCTTGACTCTGATCTTAGTTAACATGAGGCCTCAGTGACTGCAGTTCATAATCCTTGCATCTTTGGTCTTCTGCTGAGCTGAGTGCTTGTATTTCTATGCAGTTTCAAACTGGCTCTTCCTGCTCAGCTCATTTAATAACTAAATTTGCTAGATCTCTAAGCATTATTTGGCACAGAGCATAATAAGCAGTTGCCAAGTCCTATCTTGGGTTACTCTTGCAGAGATTCTTTAAGCTGGGGAAATAAAAAGTGTCCTTCACTTTATTTCAGTAAGAAAACCTATTTTTTTTTCTACTTCCTTTGATTCTATTATTAATATTATCCTGGACAGAGACATTTTCAAATGAATACTGGTCAGAAGTTTCCTGAGGACCTGGATGGAGGAATGTTAATAAAATAACAGAAAGCACACTCTAGTCCCCCCTTCTGCATTGGATTGTTCAGCTAAAGCAACTGTATTTTTGCTTATGAAGGTATGAGTTGGTCTAAATCCTCCACAGTAGTCCAGGAATCGGGATGTGCTGATAATTGTTCAACCACTTACTGATTAACACAGGTATCTCTATTTCCAGGAGTACTGGAGCTTCCCCACTGAAAGCAAGAAAAATCTCCAGGCTTGTTATGTTGAAATGTCAGCAAGGAATTGAGAGGCAGCTTGGGAAAAGAAGAAAAAACATGTAGCACTCCCATATTACCAGCAAAATTTTAAATGGACATTTAAGGATATAGGTAAATGGAAAAAAATATATAAACTTCCTTCTCTTTGCATCCCTGCTAATAGAAAAAAACAACAATCTGGGTCACTGGCCTTTCTAAATTCAGGGAGTCAAACATATCATTAAGGATGGCAGAGGGAACAAACCCTCAGAGGAAACACAGAAAAAGCAATAGAAAGCTCAAGGAAGTAGATGGAGTCCAAAGGCTTTGGATTGAGCTAACCTGTGAACAGAGATAGAAGATGTGAGGGAGATTGCTCTTATTGCTTGTCTCTATTAGTCAAAATCTGAAGCAAGAGATCTGATGTACCCTTCCTTCATGGCTCAATAGCTATGATAGAATATGGTCCCCCTCCTCAGACCTAAGCTATATGAGTTAAGAATGACTGCTGGGTTGACAGCTGGAACTGTTTGTAACATGGAAAAAAAGTCTTTGGAAAGAGAATAAGAAAAAATGGGATTATGTCCACTTAGAAATGAGACTCAAATATGGAAAAAGCTTACTCTTGAGCTGCAATCATCCTCTCTTTACTGTAGATGCTTATTGCTGTATTGGATCACACATTGTGATTAGCAATTGAAGCATCAAATGGTGAAAGTTAGATTTCATTTGCAAACACACACACACGTATATATATATATATATACACAAAATGATGTCCCATCAATGCGAAATACAAAGGCTTAACAAATTGTGTAATTATACAGTTCCTGCACATTTTCTGCTACTTTTCATATAGTATTTGAATATGGTTCACCATGCTATCAACAGCTTTTCGTTATGTAAATATTTAGGCCGCTAATTATCATATTTCTGCATTACTGAAATATGAAATTTCGTACCCTCTTGTAAAAGATACAAATATAAAATTGACATTGTATGAGAGGGTCTTTTGTTCAAATACAGTACTGGCTTTGTGGATAATAAAAACATATATAAAATGTGTTTTTCTATAGTCACTACTTGTTTTTCTTATTCCCTGTATTATAGAACATGTGCTAATATTTAGGGAGGCCTGCTGGAGCTCTTACAGAGTTATTTTTTCCTGCCTGACATTACCAGTGCTATTTTCCTTTATACAACCTTCAGAGAAGTCCTTGTCCAATAAAAACCTTTCTTCCTAAGGGAAATTCTCCTGCAGAATACTGTCAGCAAGAACTGATACCAGGCAAACCAGGAGGAAGCTGCATCAGAATCAGCTTCCCAAACAAATCTAAACTAACCCTCATGTTCCTCTGCTTAATGAGGCAGCAGCTCTAAGTTCCGGCGCTGTGAACAAGAGATGCAAACATGCTAACACATTTCTTGGGAGGCTCCTGGGAGACAAACAACTTTGCAGCAGCTCGCTACGGACTTATCAAATCCATACACATATTTATAACAGTCATATTAAAACAACAGGCTGCTTCTTTCCCATGCCTGTGTAGCCTGTGCACAATGGGAGCCTCTTTCTGTTCAGTCTCTCTGGGCACTACTCCTTTTTTCTATCCAAAAAGAAGAGAAACTATGGCCTCTCCCTCTTTCTTCCCTTCCATGAGTATTTGAGATTTACAAGATTTTGTTTGCTTCACTGAGAAGTGGAAAAAAAGACTAAAGAAAGGTCAGATGCTCACAACAGCATATTTTTTTTCTTGTTCTTATGAAAGGGTAATATTTTTCTATCTAAAAGCATTTTATTTATTTGCTGAGCAGAAGATAGGAAGGATTTTGGAGGCAGAACATGCAAAGTTAAATCTGGTTTTGCAGAGGCAATCAAGAAGGGTTCTCAGGAGATAATTCTGAGAGATCAAAAATTCTGAGTTTAGCTCTCAGACACAACTTGGGTGTTCATACTGACAAACATTGTCACCTAATTCCTGTGAAGATTTCATCAGTGTTTCAAAGGACAGCAATAATCCCACTTAAAATGTTTTCTACAAAAAGACTTCTTTCACCAAGGAATTGATTCACTAGGAAAGTCTCATTTCTTTGACCAGCACCAAAAATCCAAACTCATGCTAATCTTTGGTATGTTTCTGTAAAAGATATATATATATGAAACATGCATGCACTTAATAATTGTACCTGTCCACATGTGCCAATCCAATATTCATTTATGTTTCTATTGGATCAAACAGGAAATCAAGGACTCTAAGAAAAATACATGTCACACAACCATTACTGGTCAGCCTTTGGACTCTGCCTAGGATATTATGTAAGCTTCAACATTTAAACATGAGCATGTTTAATGAACAAATTTCTTATGAGAGCAAAAAACTGAGAAGATTCTTTATTAAACATCATCCATGTCTTGGGAGTTTGTTACACATCTTGACAGTAACTCACCAGGCCCTAATAAATATTTTATTCTACTACCTCTGCTGTGAAGCTCTAAGCAGTAAAAATATTTTTCTAAATGATGAATGAAGAACATTTTTTGGTCACAGCATGATACTGAGCCAGCTTGGCAAAATAGAAAGAGCATCAGCTACCATAATGCACTGGTGTGCCCAGGAAGTTACAAATGGATTTACAAGGTGAATTAAAAGTTTGGGATGTGTTCCATAGAGAAATGAAAGGGAGTATCTCCAGGTGGGTGGTGACAATTTGTTGGGACCCTTTTTTTTCTTGACTACATCAATCACTAGTAATTTGATTATTCAGTGACTCAGTCACTACGGAATACAAAACAAAAATAGTAATATTTTTTGACACTTTAGGAACAGGTACATGACTCTTTAAATTCAGAGATGGACTGGATATGCCAGAAAAGTTTAAGACAATACTTCTCCACAATTATTTTCTATCCCTTCATCAACAGTAAGATGGATACATGAGGTTAGAATAACAAAACTAACTATTCATCAACAGGCTAGGGAAAAAAAGCAAATAACAACCAGTCCTCCAGGCAAACAACCTCAGCCTTCAAGATGCTGTAGGCTAGAAAAATAATCAAGTAAGCAGATAGACCCTCTTGAGGAATCAATCTGGACTGGGAAACAGACCTTGTACCATAAAGCTATCTCTTAAAAAGCTGGTAAAAGAACCATCTGTAAATCAGCTGCCCTGGAGGCAAACTGGGGAATATGAATGGGAAGTCTGAAAAAAGTAAACTATTCTTGGACCATCATTGCCTTTTAACCCACCAAGTTAAAAACCATTAAGACTGTAAGTTAACCACGGTGTATGGACACTGTGTGGAATGCCACAAAGGTGAAGAGCCTCCTTCTGAGCAAAATAAGCTTCATTTTCAAAGCAGTGGTTTGAGGTTCGCCCACGCAGGAGTGAAATCATCAAACTAAGGTCAGTGATGTCATTCAGGACAGTCCCAGACCACAAAGCACAAGCATGACTCACTTCTCAGAGTCTAGGAGTGTCTGGAAGTGCCCAAGGTGCTGTTTGAACTTTCTTCTAGAGGTGAATTTCAACCACAGATGTGAAAATAAATGAGAGGGTCAAACGTTCAGTGAAATGGATATTCTGGAAAGGGAAGGGAAGAGGAAGGAAAAGAAAAAGTGATACTGGCATACTGGAGAGTTGGGCACCAAAGGTAGCATACAAGATAGGGCAGAG
>VZTN01016001.1:712-66933 GCA_013400515.1 Erpornis zantholeuca
TTTAAAAAAAAAAAGAGGGGGGGGGGGGGGAGCTTATATCTTGTTATTACATTTGATTATATTCAAAGCTCCAAGTACTTCATAAATAGTCTTTCATTTGAGTTTCCCCAAGAGAGAACCATCCCAGTCTCCCCCCGTACATCAGTAGATGTTAAAAGGTTCCCCTGCGTCATTTACTTCCTAGGAAGAAATTGTCTGTTATAATTAAGAGCTCCATAATTATCTTAGAAACTTGGAATTGCCAAAGAGTTGGTAAAATCAGCTCCATGAACTGCAGTATTTGCTGTCTTTTAAATTTAATGGAACAGATCTAAAATCTATTAACATTCTAGATTCAGTTACATGCAGAGAAGTTAATTTTTAATCCAGTATGTAGCAAACAGGTATTTCATTCACTATTGATGTGAACAATTTGACCTTTAAATAAATGTTGTGATGTTTTGGGGGTTAGAACAAGATGATCTTTAAACCTTCCCAGCCCAAACCATTCTAGGATTATATGATTCTATGAATCATAGAGCCCTTTGGAGTGGAAAAGACATCTAGGTTCAGCAGATCCTGTAATATGTTCTGTGCTTGCATATCTAATATTAAATTAGGTATCCTGCAGCTCTATCTGATTTTTTTAATTATCCAAAGAACAGTTTAATGCAGAGCTCTGTCATCACATGGAAGTGTTTTCCTATAAACGTGTGTTATCACGAAGAAATGGGAAGTCTTCCCTGCGATCATCTGATTACTCTAGTAATGATGCAGAAATGAAATTAAACCCACTTCCAAATAAACTGGTTGGCCATAATAGAGTTAGCATGATGCAATTAACGTTGTTCAGTTGGTAGTCTGTAAAGTACTGCTCAGTGGTAACTGCTAAGAATGCACAAAATATGTAGAGCTGGATATGCTGGTGGCAGAATGGGAAACTTTTGCCAAATTAAATCAAGACTCCTAACTGCGATATGTCCATATTTGTCAAATACTGAGGTGAGGAAAAAAGCTAAGGTTGTTTTGTTTCGTTGGGGTTTTTTTTTGTCATAATCTTTTTTTGAAACTCAGAAACCACCTACTTACACCCCAGAGCACTGCCTACATCTCTTCAGAGGTTTTTTTTTATCTATTTTCTTCCATTTTCAAATGTCATCAAGAAACGCAGTAAGATTTTTTTAATGCTTTAGCCATGCATTGTTAATGCTCTAAATAACTTAAATTTTATGTGTGAATTTTTAGATTCTCATGTTGTCTAGAGAAATAAACCTTTAATGTGATTATAGAGGAAATTTTTTATTAGGATGTTATTTACTGAAAGGGTATGTTTATTGAAAGCACAAGTAGCAATATACTACTGGGTGGGTTTTGTGTGGTATGTGGATTCTAGCAGTTTAAGTTGCACTTAGTAGGAGAGTCACCTTGTTTTGCACTATAATACCTTCTTTTTGATTACTCTGACTTGATGGCTGATGAACTAACACTTTCAATATCAGGTTATTCTTGGGTTTGCCTGTCTCCAGTATTGAGCAGAGAGCCTATAAATACTTTTTCTAAATATTAGTCATAGCCTCCTCCAGATGAATTATATTTTATAGAATATTACTCCTACTTAATCCCCCTATTTTTATATCACCAAAAAATAGCTATTTCAGAATAGACTGAAATAACCAACCTAACCCAAATCTAAAGCGAGCTTTTCTATTGAGTAATAGCTGAATTCTGTAGTTCTGTCTGAATTCTTAATCAGTTCTTTCCTTTAAATGAATTGAAACTTTCATGAGAAAATGCTGCATAAATTATCCTTAACCAGAAGAACTATCCTGAAATCCTGTGAAAAAGATGTTGGTGAAGTTCAGTTTGTTTAAAGTTATGTATATTACTATGAAGTACTTATAGTTATTTGCAGCTGGTTTTTCCATTATTGTGTTTTCATTAATATATTGCTTGTGGCTGAAAGATTTTTTAGACAAATACGTGGAAGAACATCAAGACAATGTTCTTCACGAAGGTGATGGTCTTTCATCACTCAGGAGTTCCACAAAGGTGTCTGTGATGTCTGGTATTTGTGTTTCAGGGATGGTGTTAAGCCTTACTTCACTTAGAAATTCTTATTATTTTGGAAAATAAGGGTGATAATTCGTTTTTTTTAAAGAACATTTACTGTGGCAGTAGCATCTTATCATCATCTGATTGAAAATCTTCTATTCTTCCTATATATGAGGCAGGTGAACAAATAAGTAGAAGAACTTCTGACATTAGCAGTGCAAACACCTACTAAAGTAATTTTAAAACCCCTTGTTTTGCTTGTTAGACACATTTGAAGTAAACCAAACATGAACATCATAATTTTTTACTTACTATTCTCCTTTAACAGTTCTATAGCTTTAGAACATTGTCATTATTTTGCAGTAAAGGGTATAAATTATGGCATTTGTTCAAATTTTGTACTCAAAACCCTTTTTTTTTATAAACTGCTTAAATGAGTGGCCTTAAAAGAGAAGATGATTAAGCTGAAGAACTTGTAAGAGCTTGTCTTATAAATGGATGAGATCCTGGGGTTCCTTTGCACATCCATAAATTAAACAGGAGAATTTTGTGTGCTCACTTTTCTCCTGCACAGCTACTTGGGTTGCATTTGAAAGAACTGGAAACCTGGGAATGCTGGGATTTTAGAAGGGTCTGAGGTGTAGCTATACATTATTAAGATAAAGCCCTCATAAGCCTCTCTATAAAACTGTTTATTACTGCCATGTAAACCAACATTTGTTTTATTCAGACTAATGACAAATATTGAAGTGTTTGGATGAAAAAAGGAAAAGTACTGATCCCTAAAGCACCCTTCTTTGCGGATTTGGTCATTAGATGCTTTTCCTGCTGCCTCTTTCACATGAGTGGGTTGTTCAGGGTTTCTCAGAAACCAATTATTCACCTGGATGGTTCATCTTGGTCAGATGTCCACAGACAAACAGAACAACCTAATGCAGTAGCTCTCCAAAGAGGATTTATTTTTATAACGGCAATCTATTTCAACATTGCATTAAAACAATTTTCTGGTGTTCCTAACGCAAGGTTTTGATTGAAAAATGTAGTGCTTAAAAACTATAAGTACGTGACCATATGTTATAAACATCCCAGTAATTGTTTTTTTAAACATGCAGCCATATAAAGTAGAGGAAATGGAGGAGGAAAAAAGTATGTACCAAACCTTTTAGGCTGTTTGGTACTAAATACCTAATTGGAAATGAAATTGGAATTTTTGTGTGCTGCTTTTTCTCTATGAGATACTGGCGGAACATGTTGTACCTTCCATTTCCAATTTCTCCTCTTCATATTTTCAGGGACATTTACAGACTAACCAGTGAGGTTTTTGTACATTTTTAGTTGTTGTTTAAAAAAAAAGCCATCTATTTCTATCAAAGGGTACTAAGAAGTTATTAAAAAAGTAAACTAACAAAGACCTTTAGATTCCTGCATTGCAGATATCTGTGATTTGGCAATGGAAAGACAAAAAAAATAATAGAAATTAGGGGAAACGAAGATTCTGTGATTTTGAGAAGCATAATGTAGGAGGAAGATGGTGTGCTTCACATTGGATAAAATAATGGAAGAAGTTATTCAGCTGTCGAGATGCTGCTCAAATCTGTCTGAACTGAAACATCCACACCTCAAATGCTGTGTACAGTTCTGGGCCCCTCAGGACAAGAGAGACATGGAGGGGCTGGAGCATGTCCAGGGAAGGGAACGGAGCTGGGAAGGAGCTGGAGCCCCAGGAGAGGCTGAGGGAGGTGGGAAAGGCTCAGGCTGAAGAAAAGGAGGCTCAGGGGGAACCTTGTGGCTCTGCACAAGTCCCTGACAGGAGGGGGCAGCCGGGGGGGTCAGGCTCTGCTGGCAGGGAACAGGGACAGGAGGAGAGGGAACAGCCTCAGGCTGGACCAGGGGAGGCTCAGGGCGGACATCAGGGAAATTTCTCCATGGAAAGGCTGTCCAGCCCTGGCACAGCTGCCCAGGGCAGGGGTGGAGACTCTATCCCTTGAGCCATGTGGATGTGGCACCTGGAGACATGGGTCAGTGGTGACCTGGGAAGTGCTGGGGTAGTGGTTGGACTCCGTGGTCTTGAAAGTCTTTTCCAACCTAAACAATTCTGTAATTCTATAAAATGTTGAAACGGGACCATTTTCTACCTCTGCAGAGCCACATTTATTCCAAGTTGTGTCCGTGTTACTGAAGCAAGTTAATCTCATCAGTTTACAATTTATCTTCTTGGAGAGGTCCTGCCCCCCTCAGCAGCATTTCAGTGTCTTGCTGAGGGCAATTCTCCTGCTGATGGCTGTTGTTAATATTACCTATAATGTTACGCAACTGCTGCTGATTGGCAGTGTGGGTGGCCAGGAGACTGAATGATGGGATGAAGGAAAGGAGAATATTTTAACCAGAGTGAGTCAACCATATTAAAAGACACTCTTGCTATGAAGTGAATAAGAAAAAGGTTTGGAGAAGAAAAATTACTAATATGGACAGAAATTCAAAACAAAAGTGGGTTTTGAAAAAGGGTTGGCTCCTCTCTGCTGCTCATCTAAGTATCACAAGGAGCAAAATAAGCCACTTACTGAAAACTGATTTCCTCATGACCTGGCCTGAAAACAAGATTAAAGAAATGTAGAAGGGAGAATTTGTGTTTTGTTTATCCCTATTGATAGGAGTGGATTCTTGTTCTCTGTGAAATATCTTTGCGAAAAACCTCTTAGAAAATGTAAAGAATGTATTTAGAAGAAATAAAAATTTATAAGACTCTCTGTTAGTAATTTTTATTAAATTGTATAGACACCCTAATGTTTTTCACAGGTGTAATTGAAAATATTAACTTTTAATTCCTTTTCATGTAATCAGCCCTTTCTCTTAATTTTCTCATTTCTTTGTTGGTTAGGAACTAAGTGAATTGGGGGAATACATTACGCATTTCATATGCTAAATCAGCTTTTATAAAAAGGAAGTCTTCTGCAGAATTGATTAATTTTAGAAACAATAACCCAGAATTTGGACAAAAAGTGGCACTTCTTAACAAGCTCTGAGTTAGAGGCAGAGAGCTGGGGATGTTCAACCTGGGGAAGAGAAGGCTCTGGGGAGACAAGCCTCTAATACACTGCCATTGTTTAATCCTCCTGTATTTGTTATCCCCAGCACTTTTGGGAGATGTCTGATTGCCTTCACTTCTCTGAAACAAAGTTGAGACACGTAAGATACCTTTTTTTTTTAATTGCCCTTCAGATATGTTTCTGGAATGTGATGGAGCTCTTCCAGAGCTGCTCTTGTTCATATTCAGGCTGGAGCCCAGGCTGGGTGAGCTGTGGCCCACTGCTGAATACATGACATATTCTCTAAAGACACTGTGTTCTGATGCATTTTTTTTGTTGCCATCAAGCTGGTACGGTGTGTACAGAGCCTGTTCCACTCTAGCATTTGTGTGTGTGCTAACCCAAACCCTTGACCTCAAAGATAATGTTGGCTAATAACAAAAAACAGCTGTCCTGTTCTAGAGAAAATAAGATGAATTGTAACATTGCAGGTTCAGTTTGTTTTATTCACTGCAATAGGACTGATTATCTGAAGTATATATGTTCTCCCCAGATAAGCTGGGGAGAAAATGGATGTTGCAGTTCCCAAAGGCAGGTCTTTCATCTACTCACCAGCAGATAATTTGTGGCACTTGCAGAGAAATCAGATGCTTACTCAGTGCAGCCAAAAAAACGTTATCTGAACAAATAATGACAAGTTTTCCCATTCCAACACTAATCTTCTAGATTTTGATAAATTGAGTCAATAGGAAGAGTCATGTTATATTCCCATGGGAAAAAACTTTGTGGGATTTTTCTGATACATAAAATTATTTTTCTGTAATAAATTAGCCATCTTACTATGTGGTAGACTGTTAATTAGAATTTGTTAGAAAACTTAGTGTAAATTATAGGTAATGGGTCATAATCACAAACAGGATTTTGGTGAGGAAGAGTTGAGGGACCCTGGGATGGATGTAGAACCTACCCAGGTGCTTTGCTGTCTTTCAGCAGTAATCTCTCATCTTGTCCCTGTCTGTCACTGCTGTGCTTTATGAACCAGGCTACACAAAATTAACTTTGGTCCCAAAAGAGACAAGACTTCATAAATATTTCAGGAAATTTTATTTCGTTGAATAATGCAGTTTTTACATATTTCTATCAAGAGTGCTTTGCTTCAGCATCTGAGAAAATACCATCTGTTGCTCATAGTTCATTTTGGAACAAGTGCCTGTGTACATAGGCTTCTACAATTATTTTCTTGTGAGTTTTGGGTTTTCCACATCTCAGTTAAAGGTTCGTTTTTTGGCATTCAGGCTGCAACTGCTCAGTGCTTCCAGAACATTCAGCAGAGCAGTGGTCAGCAACTTCTGTGTTTATCAGAACTGATGCAGTGCCTTTGTGTCCAAATGTCCTTGAAAAATAAGATGTAATGTAGTGAAAAGGGATTTAATATAAAAGTTACCCCATTTATTTTGTTTGTTTTCTATCAGCTCTTAGAAGGCTGTTTCTCATCTCCTTACAATTTCCATTTTGCTCAGCTCAAGAGAGCAGTTCTTGAAATTTGTTCATGGAGGTTTTTGGGCCCAGATAATTAGAATAAATGATAATTTTACTGGCCGTGGCTAATTTTGAAGAATTGGTAAGGTAAGAGGAAAACAAAACCACTTTCTAATACTTTCTAATATTTTACGAGAACTTATTTCCTTTATACTGCAAACCACCTCAAAGCTCAATTATATGATTTTTCTGATAGGCATTACATACCTTTGTTAATCTATTCCCTTTAATTTTCAAAATATTTAGCACCACTGCAAAAATGAATATAGTATGTGTGCCGAGTGGTGTCATAAAGAATTACTTCTTTAACCATGCTGCTATCTTTAAGAAATAAAATAATTATCCATGATTTACCTTCAGCTCTACTATAAGATGATGGCTGTACAGCAGGATATTCCTGCTCACAGCAGTTTGGGAATCTTGTGCCGTAACCCCTTGTCAAGTGTCTGCTGTCTGTGACCTGACATTTTTTATCATATGCTGCTGCTTTTTAATACTGAAACATCATAAAAAATTTCTTGTGTGCACACTGTCACCTTCTATATGAACAGCAACAGGTTAAGTCAACCTTTTTTGTAATTACAGTTTTTAAAAATGCCTAGTATTGTCAGGAGGCAGTTTTTTTCTGTTTTGTTGTGATTTTCTATTGTTGTGTTACCCATCTCAGTTTCCTTTCACAGTGATTTTTGGTGTTTGAGCAGAGCAGGAGCCTTGCACTGTACACGGAGGGGCAGGATGTGGCCTCAGCAGTAGCACCATTCCCTTGCCTCCTTGGCATTCCAGAATTTTAATGATTGATGTGTCTACTCTGCAAACCCCTCCTGACTTTCTTATGCCTCCCACAGAAATTTCAATAGCAATTTTCACCCCAAGGGCAGGAGTGCAGAATCTTTTGGCTGCAGGGTAGAGAAAGGCACTGACTTTTCCCACTGACATCCTGTGTGTCATCAGGACCGGAAAATCTTCTGCTTGGATAGTATGGAAATTATGGAAACTCCATGCAGTCTTTGTTTGTATTGAGGACTTGGATTACTCAGTCCCGTGTGTGAAGTTTTTTCTCTTAGATAGGGTCAAAATTATTCAGAGTGGTACTTCCGGTGGAAGACAACAGTTCCAAGGCATTGATGGTTTTACTGTGTCACAGCAGAGGTGCTAAACCACGGGGTCTGATCAGTGAGGAACCAGAGGAGAACTTAAGAATTTAGCTTCTGTGAAGTTGACAGCTTTAGTCAGGGATCAGTATGTAATCAGTTTGTTTTGATACCTTCTCAATTAAAATTGCTTAGACACTGAAAATGGGTCTGCAAAATCATAGAATTGTAGGATCATTTGCTTTCGAAAAGCCCTCTTGAGTCTGGGTTGGAAAAGTCATCAAGTCCAACCATTCCCCCAGCACTGCAAACTACCATTAACCCATGTCCCCAAGTGCCACATCCACACGGCTTTTAAATCCCTCCCATGGATGGAGAATCCACTCTGGGCAGCTGTGCCAGGGCTGGACAGTCCTTTTATACAATAAAGTTTCTCAGATATTCGACCTGAGCCTCCCCTGGCCCAGCCTGAGGCTGTTCCCTCTCCTCCTGTCCCTGTTCCCTGCCAGCAGAGCCTGACCCTCCCCGGCTTCCCCCTCCTGTCAGGGACTTGTGCAGAGCCACAAGGTCCCCCCTGAGCCTCCTTTTCTCCAGCCTGAGCCTTTCCCAGCTCCCTCAGCCTCTCCTGGGGCTCCAGCCCCTTCCCAGCTCTGTTCCCTTCCCTGGACATGCTCCAGCCCCTCCAAGTCTCTCTTGTCCTGAGGGGCCCAGGGCCCAGAGCTGATGCCAGGACTGGAGTAATCTATAACACTGAATGGTTAACTCAAATGGTAGCAGGTGGTTCATAGGAAATATGCTAATAGATGTGTATATGCTTTTGCAGAGAGTGTCTCAGTTCTTACTGCTAATCATATCAAGAATGAAGAAAATATTTGATAATATATAGTCAGAGATGATTCTGGGGTGATAGGGAACTGGTGGATAAATCACATTCCTGTAACTCTGGTGTATTGTATGTAGTAAAGTTTAGGAGGCATGAAGGAAAAATGTGAAGAAAACTGTTTGGTTGAAACTGCTAATTTGTGGTTTTTTCTGGGCATTTGCAAGATGTTATATTTTGCCATCTTATTCTTCTTCATGATAAAAATAAGGGTTTCTGTACTTCAATTAACATAACAGAGCATAAAAAGAACTCATTCCAAAGAAGCATTAAAGATATGGTAAGGGTGCTTAATCTGGACTTAACTAGGAACTGAAACACAAAAATGAGTACCTGTGTAGTGACTGTATCTTCCTACAAAATTGTTAAATTTTTTCCTTTTTGGAGAACCACTTGCTTCAAAGAGGGTCATCAGAAATCATCTTTAAGATATGCTTTAAGGTCTACAGATGTCATTACATGCTATTTATATTACTATTAATATTACTATTATGTTTAATGCATAAATTTGAAACTCTGTCTTATATAAGGCATGCCATGTTCATGGTGGGAGCCTACAAGAAATTGGAGAGGCACAAGAGAGTGGAGTGACAGGATACAGGGAATGGCTTCCCAGTGCCAGAGGGCAGGGAGAGATGGGATCTTGGGAAGGAATTGCTGTGTGTGAGGGTGGGCAGGCCCTGGCCCAGGGTGCCCAGAGCAGCTGTGGCTGTCCCTGGATCCCTGGCAATGTCCAAGGCCAGGCTGGACATTGGGGCTTGGAGCAGCCTGGGCTAGTGGAAGTTATCCCAGCCTATGGCAGAGGGGTTGAACAAGGTGATTTCTAAGGTCCCTTCCAACCCAAACCATCCTGTGTTGGTTTTCATTCCTTGGTAAGTTATCAGGGTTTCAGTTCCTGCAGCACCAATTGCTGTGTTACTTTTCCATACAGTTTTGCTGGTGACATTTTGCAGCTAAGCTGAATGTATAGGGCTGGAATCATAAACTTTTTCGCTTCAGGAATGTCTTTAAAGTCCTTGAGCTCTCCTCAAGGTAGATTGGTTCTGTTAATTAAAGCCTATATCATGATGATCTATTTACCTTTGTACCGTGGAGTTGGGATTGCGTATGGGACTTGTCCTCTCCTGTTGTACCAGTCAAACTAAACAAAATCTTCCCATACCTCTAGGGAATACTGCTTAGTTTCAAGGAGAAATGGAGAAATCTTCATTTCCTTTCAACAGCAAGAAAACCTCATTAGTATTTCAAGCATAGTATGACAAAATCCAAATTCACAGTTTTAATTGTTGTCATCTTCCTAGTAGCAATTGCTTCCCAGGTTTCATGGAATCTTAGATGATGTTTTGGTTCAGTTTTACTAAATAATGTTTACATTTTGTTGTCATTGTTGCATGTGGTTTGGAAATACTGTCTTGGGGCGGGGGGGGTGTTTGAGTTCCCAGCTCTTGACTTTCAGGTATTTTGGGCATTGCGGTGGATCCTCTTATGCTGGAGCTTCTTGGTGGGCTTAGAGCAGCCTCTGAAGCTTGACCCTGATATCTTCCAGAGTAATTTACTTTTTTTGAGCTTGTTGGGGGGAAAATCAGTCTATTTGATTTGATTCATGGGGAGGCTTGGATCAGCCTGGTCTAGTGGAAGACATCCCTGCCAATGGACCTTCCAAACCAAACCATTTTGGGATTCTGTGATTCTGGGAATTGAAAAATCCTCAGTAAACAGGTAAAATGGACACAGGGCTGAGAGTGAAACATCACCGACTATCAGTAAAGCACTGAGGGAATTGGGGCCATTTTCTAGTGATTTCTGATTGATGCTGGAGCCTCACTTTGAGGGAGGTGGACAATAAGTTAAAATATTTCAAAGTGAAGTGAATTGGAATTTCAAAGACGGGAAGGGCATGGATGGAAGAAGAGATGAAGTTGAAGGGGTGACCAGGAAATGAGCTGTGGGTTAGCTGTAGGTCAGCTAGATAAAAAACACAGTACGATGAAGTCAAGAAGTAAGTCAGTACAGTCAAGTACTGTACTGCACACAGTATGGTGCATCAAGTAAGATGCAGTGAAGCATCTGCACCTTCTCTGGGTTATATTTGTGTGGCTTGGTATTTCCTGGGCCAGTGCAAGTGAGGCAAAGAGAGTTGTGGAGCATCAAAGTAGTTGGGCTTGCTGCCTTGGCAGGTGTCCTGTGGTGTTTTCCCTCAGAGCAGACTGCTCCTGGGCCGTTTCCTCTGGGACAAGACACGTACCACGGCGTTTCCTCCAGCGTAGCCTTGCCATGAGCTGTGGTAGGTGTTGGCATCAGGATATGGGCTGCAAACCCTGTGTTCCCTGTGGGAAAAGTGTTCCCTCATGGGCTGGCTCGGCGTGGCTGAGAATCTGCACTCTCAGCTTGCCAGTTACTTGGGAAGGCAGAGGAGGAGTGTCAGGATGGACAGTTTATTTAGCAAAGTGTCTGGCAACAAACTTTTCTCTGGTGTGACAGGTCTGCTTTCATTTCTAAGCAGTGATCTAAAATGCCAGGGTTAATTCTTGAGGTTACAATCACTATAGGCCCTGCATTTTTTCATGTAATACTTACTTTACCAAAAGTTGTCTGAGCTTGACATAGAACAGCCAAAGAGTATTGCCAGTAAAAGAGATGAAGATAAGATTCTGGTCACCAACGGCTTGGCTTTGAAGGAAGAACAACTCACTGAGGGTAAGAACAACTTTCTTGTGAGCTTCATTCCCCTCCATTCTTCCACTCCTTTGACAGAGCAAGTTTATTTTGTCAAAGGTTTTATTTTCTGCTGAAAGTGCAGGAAATTCAGACAGCTCTCTTGGAAGCTCCCCAAAGCTAATACAAACAAGATACATATGCTTCACTTAAACTAACTAAAAATAAAGTAAATTATTTGAAAGTATTTAACTATAGATATTCCTCTATAAAGACAAAAGGGAGATTTACATCATTATAATTGTGGATGCTGATAAATTACGTTATCAAGGTGAAATTCCCTGGAATTTGCCCTATTGTCTATTCCTCTCAAGTAATTGAGGAGTACCACCTTGAAATCTGGAATAGCTGCATTGCAGATAGAAGAAGTAACTACTGAATGTCTAAAACTATACTTTACCAAAGTATTCTTTAGCATGTACAAAGCCAGATCAAAAAAAAAAAAACCGTGATGTAAAATGAACTGAAATATTCTGTTCAGCTATACTTTTTTTGGTTGCAGCTTATGGATCTGGAAGAGTTTACCAAATTTTTCCTGCTGGTTTCTCTCTGGTAAAAAAAATGACGGAACTTGTCTGTTTGGGGTTTATTTGGCATTCTTAGTCCTTCTGATATTTGTTAATTGTGCAGGGTATGTATCCTTTTTTTTTCCATTGCTGACAAAATTGCCTTTATAGTCATATCTGCGTCATGAAGGAAATAGTTGTTTATGACTATAATTTTTATGATTTATGTTCGCAAATTGTTGAATCTCACTGAAAATATTACAGATGAAGAGCTATAGTGAGTCATCATGGACAGGGGCTCAGAATGGGGAACAGTCATAATTACGGTTGCCTGTGCAACCTCCAGCCTCACCTTTTCTCTATTCCTACATCCAAATGAAGCCTTCAGCCTCAGCTCTGAAGATGATGGGTGATCCCACAGTGTGGATGCAGCAACACAGACAGGGTGCAGCCCTCCCTGATATTCCAGTTCCTAAAGGGGCTCCAGGAGAGCTGCAGAGGGACTTGGGACAAGGCCTGGAGGGCCAGCACACAGGGAATGGCTTCCCAGTGCCAGAGGGCAGGGAGAGATGGGATCTTGGGAAGGAATTGCTGTGTGTGAGGGTGGGCAGGCCCTGGCCCAGGGTGCCCAGAGCAGCTGTGGCTGTCCCTGGATCCCTGGCAGTGTCCAAGGCCAGGGTGGACATTGGGGCTTGGAGCAACCTGGGAGACTGGAAGGTGTCCCTGCCCATTACAAGGGGTGGAATGAGGTGGGATTCTCTGAGTTGCAAGGAGAGGCAAAGGGAGCAGATGTCCTTAAGGGATCACTCAGAGCTAACAGGGAGAGTGGTGAGTCCAAGATGGTTTTCCTTCTGTGAATTGTGGTGTTTGTGGGGAGGAAACTATTACATCATGTCCAGCTGTTTTAAGTAGCTGCTTCACAGCTTTTGCACACTATGTGTGTTCCTGGCTTCGCTGGAGAGGGACCAGCAGTGTCAGTCGAAGTGAGCTAAAGCCACCAAGCTTTTACACAAAGCAACTTGCACTTTTGAAAATTTAAATGTCAAAGTATTTTATTACTGGCAGCAAGTTCCCACTCACTAAAAGCCATTCATTGTCATAAGCAGTTAAGTTCAGAATTGTGTTTGGACATGTTTTTTTTGTCAACCTGCGTTTCCATCAAGTATTTCTTCTGCAATTATGTGTGTCTTTTCCACTTTATTTCATCAGGTTTCTTTGAATTAAGACTTCAGCACAGCATGCCTTTTCCTGTTGTTTTCTTTTACCCTATTTACACTGTGCAGTTGTATCGTACTCCCTTACCAATCCCTGCTCAGGTTTTGCTTTTTTTAGGCAGATAAGCTTCTTCCTGCTTACTGTGCTAACTGTATAATTAGCAGTTATTTAGCTGAAAGTATAATTTGGCTGGAAAATGGCTGTGATGTGAATGCACAGTGAGAAATGCAGGGTTTTTTAGTACACACCAGTGACCTGAGTGTCTGTACCCATTGTCATATGGTGTGTAACGCCATTCATATGGATCTTGTCACAAAGGAAAAGTTGCTCTGTTAGATCTCCAATTTGTAATAAAGTTAAAAAGTAGACCTCTTTAGGCTTACAGCTATTCATTACTTTGGATTGGGGTTTACTGTACATCCAGATAAAAGGGGGGAAAACAAAATGGTTGCATTTAAGCGAATTCCAGCTTGCAATAAAGAAATATATAATCATATTTGTAATACATAGTCTGAAGTATGTAATTGTCATGTGGACATGATATGAGACTTAAGTTTGTTCTCTAGTGCTTTTTAGAATCATGGAATAGAATCTCTGAATGTTTGGATTGGAAGGGACCTTAAAGCTCATTTTGTTCCACCCCCTGCCATGGGCAGGGAGACCTTCAACTATCCCAGGTTGCTCCAAGCCCTGTCCAGCCTGGCCTTGGACACTGCCAGGGATCCAGGGGCAGTCACAGCTGCTCTGGGCACCCTGGGCCAGCTGTAGCTGAGTGTGCAGCATATCTTCCTGGGTTAATGATCAAAAATGCAAAATGTAATTAAGGAATCTATCCCCATCTGTGCTGTGTGATACCCTGGGCACCACTCTGAAAAAGAACAGCGCTTGACTTCCAGCCTGGACCTGAGGGTCAAAAGATGGGCCAGGCTAATCATGGAGCTAATGTCATTGGGGAAGAGAGACTCATGTTCACCTTTGCTTATTGATGCCTTTCATAGCATCACAAATAACCAAAATTCTGATTTTTCAACCAGCTCTTATTTTCCATATAAACTAACTTTGAAGGAAAGAAAACAGAAAACTGAATATTTTTGTGTCTGTTTATATTAGTACAAACCACAAGGGATGGTTATGCAACATTAAGCTGAATTACACAAGGATATGCTTCCCTTTATCTCCTCAGAACTGGTAACATTTAGAGGCTGTAGGTTTGCATTCATTCATAATAGAACTTTTTAAATCAGTTTTTTATGTTCACAATAATTAAAATAAATTCAATGTCAAATTGAATTAAAAGAATGAGCACTCCAAATGTTCCATTGTGGGAACCAGAAGATGGGGACCATAAACTAAACTGGTTTTTGGTGACACTGAATTTTTATGTCCTCTGCTGATAGTGATTTGTTTTTTGATGGGTAAATACATCTGTGAGGAACTGAACTGTAAGCAAATGCCTGGGGTTTCATGGTTAGGCTGCTTGACTTCTCTTGATATTTTAAAGCCTTACATCAGGATGTAAGTATTGAATTCTGTGGAAGTCTTCGCCCAGGAGGATACCATGCTAATTATTAATTGTGTTGCAGTAAGGAAAGCAGCAATATTCCAGGATGGTCAGATCCAGGAACATCCAGCTCTGCCCATCACTTGCCTTGGCTTTGAACTTTTGTGTATTCCTTTATAGTGTTTATTAAACTCAAATTGTTTTTCCCCAGATAATGTTCTCATTCATCATGTTTTCCCCCACATCCTCTCAGCTTATTTCTATTCTGTTTTCTCTGGCATCATTACTTGTTTTTTCCTTTCAACAAAAGACTACCAAGACATGTACCTGGCCCTCTTTTCGCTGTTTCTGCCTGGTTTATTCCTTGTATATCTAGAACATGACCGAACATCTGTCTTTTTGCCTTAAAAGGTAGAATCTTTGCGAAAAAGCACCACACTTAATTTGTCTCCTGAGAAAGAACTTGAGGTGACTACCTAGAATTACCCACAGTAACATGAGTGCTGTGCCTACATTCCCATCCCCTTTGCAGGTGTAATTTCAGTCTCAGAATTGGTACCAAGCTTTTAGCTTGCACCCTTCTTTTTAATGATGGTTGTAATTAATTCTGTGGCAATAATCTAAAAACATAGGTGCAGGAGGACTGGTACACATCAGCATTGACAGAGGCATTATTTGAGCCATGTTTTGTAAAGGAATAGCGTAAAAATTTTAAATGTGAGTGCCACACTGAATTTGTCAATTGTAAGCAACAGGAAAATTTTAACTCCTCTCGTTTAAATGTACTGTTCAATAGATTGAAATGTGTCTACATTTCACAAACCAATATCTGACTTTTCTTTTCATATAACAGCTAATCCACTAGAAAAAAAAAGATCTTACAAAGCTTCTGAGAATGATATGTTAGTCCTTGCTTGGCCACACACAATCAGCGTTTCAGCTGTGTTCAGCTGCTCTGAAAATAATACACAGGGTGATAAACTACAACAACAAAATGTTTTTGTAACTTTATTTATACCTGTCTTGATGCCATGTCTGGATGCAGAGTAGCTCGATACTGATGATACACAGCAACAAAACCACATGGCATTTTATCAGCATTTCTCCACTGTCTTGTCCAAATGCTGTCCTTGGATTTATGCTTGTTTTTTCCTTTGTTTTGAAAACTTTTAAACCCTTAGAAATGATTCAGTCTCTAATTATAGCAGCAGACAGTTCTCCTGATAATGTATGTGCAATACAAGGATTTAGTTCCACTTCTCTGTCTTTTATGGAGATAGTTTTTCTTAAAAATTTGTTCTTGTGTAGTCAGTTGTGAGTAAAAATCTTCGTTATATCTCCTACTTTTCTTCATGGAGGTCCCAGATTCTTCACCTGGAGTGTGGGAGCTGTAATACAGATGGTTGATTTTGTCCATTAGCTCTTAAAAATGTTAATTACTGTGCAAAAACCTCTGAAACTTTTCATTGTTTGGAGCTGAACATAGCAGAGTCTCCAACCTGCTGGAGGACTGTTAGCAATGCTTTCTGTTTCAATTAGCTGTATGCATGAGGTTTAAGGTGAACACCTTCTATTAAAAAGTATGTAGTTTTTGAAAAGTAGTTGTGTGGTTTGTTACCTTTCTGGCAACTGGATAGATCTCACTTGATCGGAATCATAATATTTCTGTGAATGTCATGTAGTCTGCATTTTAGGATAGTGTCTTGGTCACTGGCTCACCCTGCTGCATTGGGGGGAGAATTATTCCAGTGCTCAGAGCTTTTTAAAATACAACATAATACATCATATTTTGAGGTAAATCTGAGTTCATAGGCAAGTACCACTTCCCAGGTGAGTTAGACAGGTCTGGATTTTTCTTCAGATCCCAGCTGAAGCAGTTACTTCTTTTTTTGTCTAATATTTTCCATTACATACCCTTCACAACACCTAGATGGGATGCTGTTTCATAGCACAATAACTAGGTAACTACAGGCAGAACCACCTGTGTTTTTAGAGTAAAGATTATTTCTGTCATAAAAGAATGTGATCCCATTGACAGTAATCAGCTTTGTAAGGGTTTCTGCCATCATTGTTAGCTGCACTGCAATGCTAATTTCATTAGCAAAGTCATTAAAAAATAGGAGATACATTCAGAATAAAATCTGTATCCTCCACCGTCAGGTATCGCTGCTAAAGAAGGAATTTTACTGGAATGCATGAACCAGATATTCCTCTTCCAAAAAGAGTTCCAACAGGCTTCCACTTAAATCTCCCTTGTACCTATAGAAGACAGGTGTTGGGGATAACCAGACTGAAGTGTGAGAATAAGGATGCAGTCTCACTTCCCCATGGTCCTCAGTGTCAGAGAAGAAATGAAGGAGCAGGTTAGGGGAATAGTGCTGCATGCTGCAGGGCCACATCTATAAGAGGGACTTGGGACAAGGCCTGGAGGGCCAGCACACAGGGAATGGCTTCCCAGTGCCAGAGGGCAGGGAGAGATGGGATCTTGGGAAGGAATTGCTGTGTGTGAGGGTGGGCAGGCCCTGGCCCAGGGTGCCCAGAGCAGCTGTGGCTGTCCCTGGATCCCTGGCAGTGTCCAAGGCCAGGCTGGATGGGGCTTGGAGCAGCCTGGGACAGTGGAAGGTGTCCCTGCCCATGGCAGGGGGGTGGCACTGGATGGGCTTTGAGGCCCCTCTAGCCCAAACCATTCTGGGATTCTGTGATCTACACTTCTAGGAAGAAATGCACTTTGCTTTGGGTTGAAAACAACAAAAGCAAAGTGGTAGCAAAGAATTCTGCTCTTTATGAGTCTAAACAGGATAATGAAAGTTCCCATGTTCTCTTCTGCCTCAGTGAGAGCATACATCTGTCACAAGACAATTCCTCCCATGCTACTGAATAGTAGAAAACAACTGTGTGCAGATTGAATGACAGCCCAACAAAACACTGTTGTAACTATTGCCTTGTTATGAAGAATTTAAGTGCCTTGTGATAACTCAGAAAATTAACTTTGTGGGCAGTTGGCAGAAAGAAATGTCAGTAGTTTCACTGTTCATACCCAGCAGAAAAACTCAATCTGGTTTGCTATGCTTCACATTCTTGCCAGACCTGTAAAGTCTCACATTCTAATGTTTGAGGTGAGGAAGAGAACCTAATGATACAAACAAGGTAGAATTGCCCTTTTTTACCTATTCCAGGGTAGGACAGACAGCTCTCCAGCTGAATGACCATATTGGAGATATTCTGATGTGGAGCTCAAGGAGGGAAATCCAGACAACTGGCAGGAGTTCACATGCCAACTTGTTCAGCTTAGGAAGTTTGAGTTTCAGAATCATCAGGAATGATTTGTCAAATGCACTGACAAAATGAAAAGCTCTACAAGTTTATCTTAGTGTGAAGGCTTAGTGCACTGTAAAAGGAGATTCCTTTTTTCATTTATTACAAGTGTTCTTTTATGCCAAGAAAATAGTTTTTAAAAATAGTCAAAGGGGAAAAGTCTGGTAACAGTGACAGATGTTCAAGGTGCAGTGGTGTTTGATCCAGTCAGTTTTCCTTCTCCTACCTTTGCTTTTCTTTTTCACCCACTGCTTTTTATTTCTCTGGTATTTTTTCTCTCTTTTCACTATCTTTCCTTCTGGAAAAGGGCTCAACACAAAATGTAGTAAATTGATTATATGCTGAAGGGCTTTTCTTTAGAATAGGAAGGGTTGAAAAGACTGTGTTCACTTAACCCTTAGTGAATTCAGCTGATTACAATATGTTAATGTTTTATGTCATGGCTCCTGTTGGGAGAATCAAGCTGTGAGGCTGAGTACTAGTATGTTGCATTTCAATTAAAATTTTGGCGATTATTGGAGAAAAAAGATTGCTTTCCAGACACGTGGATTTGCTCACCATAGAGACGTTAACCACCTAATAGCTTTATTAGTAATAATTACGTGTGCACTGGCTTTATTACTCAATATTTTACAATGGAAAAGGGCATGCTGACCTTTTACTCCTTTCTTAAAGGCGCAAGACCTGAATGTGATTGAGGAAGTGATCCGAATGATGCTGGAGATCATCAACTCCTGCCTGACCAACTCCCTCCATCACAACCCCAACCTGGTGTATGCGCTGCTCTACAAGCGGGATCTGTTCGAGCAGTTTCGCACGCACCCCTCCTTCCAGGACATCATGCAAAATATAGATCTGGTGAGTGATACGTGACTTCAGGGATGGATGTGATCTCTTTTTACTCTTGAGAGATGGAAAATATTCATCACCTCTTATCAGTTTGTTTTAAAATGTTGAATATTTCTTGCCTGTTTTCTGGCCTGCACTGTGGTGACTTCTGGGCAACATAGAAACACAGAGTGGTTTGGGTTGGAAGGGACCTTAAAGACCATTTAGTTCCAACCCTCTCATTTCTTTAAGAACCTTTTCCCATGTCTTTAACACAGGAGAATCAGGGGGGTTTTGAGATGCCTCCAGTGGGAAGTTCCCAAGCTGTGACACATCTTTCACTCCCCAAAGGGAGGACAATGTCAGCTTGTCTTGACTGCTCCTTGTTAGAAACATGCCTTTCAGGGGAGCAAAAGCTAATTTTCATCATCAAACAATTCTTTTCTCTTATTGCTATCACCACCCTATTAATGATTACAGGGAATTATTTTTTAATAACTAAAGAGCAGGCATTCATCTGCCTTATTCCCTGGCCGTATCAGAATGACTGTTGTTTTTACCTGCCAGGTGTTCTCTTCATAGCAACCTTCTGCTTGTGTAAGGAAACATTTTAGAAGGAAGCAGAAGAAATAGCTGTGGATGAGACGCTGTTACCAATGTGACTCTCCACAGAGTATGCCTTCAGGAAATGGTTATTATTTCTGCATCTGATTGTCGTTTTAATGTTCATATGGAGAGGCCAAGCTTCTGCTAGAAAAATTTTAAGCATCAAAAATGTTTGTTTGTCTTCTGGTCAGTATTTGCAGAGCTGAGCACTGCTTGAAGCCGTGCTATGATCACTGGATGCAAAATACTATAAGGGAGGACTGAGCAGGATGCTGAGTCTCTGGATGCAGTGAATAACACATTAATGTGTCTAATAATCTTCCGAGTTTCTGTTTTTATTTGCTTTTAATTACAGAAGATTGACGAATATCTGATTGTCCATAAAGGAAAGTAATTTTCAACGGTAAACTGAAATCCTTCTCTGTACCTATTTCTTCCTTGTCTGTTCTCTCTTCACATTTTCTGGGCAAGAGTTTGGGGAGTGGAGGATTTGAAGCTCAAACCTCTCCAAACTTTCAGCAGCTGCAGACTACAGGGAGCATGATACTGTCTGCATGATCAGAACAAGATGTCTTCAAGTTGTGTAAAGAGGATATGGTGCACTGGAGATAAGAGTTGTCTACATTCCTCACTGAGATAGGGACCTTCTCTGGTTACTTGCCCACACCCAGGATAGCTGATGGTGGCCAGATCCTACCGCTTGCAGCCCTGTGCCTCCCACAGATAGCAGCACGTCCTTTCCTTTGTAACACCTAAATGTAGGTTTTCCTCAACAATTTAAACAATTCCTCCCCAAAACTATTTAATATTGGGTTATAGCATAATGCCAGTTACATTCAGAAACTATTTAAAGCTTTCCAAGGGAGCATGTTGAATTTTTAAATAGCTCCTTTGTTAGAGAAGTGAGGATGTCAAAAAAAGAATTTTTAAATTTTTTTTTTAAATGTACCTGTCACCATCTGGCAAGTGGCAAGAGCTGTCAGGCTTATAGATCTGAATAAAAGATGAGATTCATCTGACTCCTCGTCTACCCTGTCACGTCCTGCACTTCATACACAGTATTGGCAGCACCATAGACAACAGGTCTTTGTCTTGTGTGCTACAGCCAGAATGTTCTAACTGGTCTTGCTGTCCCTTGAAACAGTAGCAAATCATGTTAGTTTTACTGCTCACATTGCAGGGAGCTTGTCTGGGAACCAAGTGGGCATGATCTGAAAAGAACCAAAATGAGTTTCTGTCTCCAAGAACTTACTAGGATTTTCTTTGCAGTGGTGGAGCTGGGAGCTCCATCCTCACAGCTGTATGGGACACTGTGGATGTCTGAAATGTAGCTGTGCTCTAAAATGAGTCAGAAAAGAAAATCTTAGAAGGTTTGGCTCAATAAATTTCTTAACTGTTTGTTGCTGGAAGCTGGGAGGATATACTCCTGGGGAAGATCTCCCTATTTTTGACTGGCTCTTGTATCCTTATTTTGGCACCCATCCCAGCCTGCTTTCGGACAGAATAGTGAGCTGGCCATGCTTTTCGTGTGACCAAGGCTGGTTATTCACAGGAGGATGGATCCATCAATTCCCTGTGTATTGGGCAGCTATGTTGGGTTTCAGGATGTTGTGATCAATGGAATTTTGTGGCCCAAATTGTGTAAATTGTAGATGGAAATGGTAAATATGTCTTTTGGTAATGGAAGAATGGGCAAGAAAAATTGCTTTTCTGAAGCTCCCCAAGTGTGTCTGCAGGGGCTCTGCTGCATCCTGACTCCCTCTCTTGGTATTTTCTCTGGTCATTAATGGCAAAGTAGGTTTGGATTGTCTGCACCCATGCTGCAGTGGAACCAGAAGTGTAATTTTTGTCAATGGCATTCAGTGACAGGACAAGGGGCAATGGCTTCCCAGTGGCAGAGGGCAGGGAGAGATGGGATCTTGGGAAGGAATTGCTGTGTGTGAGGGTGGGGAGGCCTGGCCCAGGTTTCCCAGAGCAGCTGTGGCTGCCCCCTCCCTGGAAGTGTTCAGGCCAGGTTTTACAGGGCTTGGAGCAACCTGAGATAGTGGGAGGTGCATTTGGATTGGAGTAGATGGCCTTTAAACCCAAACAATTCTGGGATTCTGTGATTCCAATCATCAGATAGCTCTAGAGATTAATGTGAGCAGGAGGTGCCTTTTATGCACTTTTCCACTCCGACATCCCTTGGCTCCAGCAAATTGCCCCCAACTGATGAAAGATTCTCTGACTATAAACTGTAGTCCAGAGTTGTATTTCATAGAAAAATACTAACAGACAGTGATAATGTTTCATACTGCAGAAATCAGACTAAAATACAGAGCATGTAAAGTCTGTAATGAGTTTTGGACACCAGAACAGTTGCCAGTTTGCCTTGTCAAGAATGTATAAAATAGATATGACATATAAAGACTTAAATGCTTATTATTTTTACTCTGTTCCACATAATGTACTCATCAACCAAAAGGAAGCATGGAAGAGGTGAAAAGGCTAAAAATTTGATGAAGAATTAATTGGACAATGTACTGGGGATGTAATAATGAGTAGTTGACAGTGCAAATAAAAAAAGGCATCTGCTGCGTGTGCAAGCAAAGAATAACCCAGAGGTCTCCTCTAAGCTTGCTCATACTGGTGACATCTTAGCTGGATTACTCTGGGGTTAGAATCTCAGAATCATTTAGATTGAAAAATACTTTCAGGACCATGGGGTCCAACCATTACCCAGCACTGCCCAGGTCACCACTGACCTGAGTCCCCAACACACAGCTTCTAAATCCCTCCAGGGATGGGGACAACACCACTGCCCTGGGCAGCTGTGCCAGGGCTGGAGAGCTGTTTCCATGGAGGAATTTTCCCCAATATCCACCCTGAGCCTCCCCTGGCCCAGCCTGAGGCTGTTCCCTCTCCTCCTGTCCCTGTTCCCTGCCAGCAGAGCCTGACCCCCCCGGCTGCCCCCTCCTGTCAGGGACTTGTGCAGAGCCACAAAGTCCCCCCTGAGCCTCCTTTTCTCCAGCCTGAGCCTTTCCCAGCTCCCTCAGCCTCTCCTGGGTCTCCAGGCCCTTCCCAGCTCCGTTCCCTTCCCTGGACATGCTCCAGCCCCTCCCTGTCTCTCTTGTCCTGAGGGGCCCAGAGCTGTCCCTGGGACTGGAGGTGTCCCAGCAGTGCCAGCACAGGGGACAGGCCCTGCCCTGGGGCTGTGTCACACCATGGCTGGGACAGCCCAGTGGCCATTGCCCACCTGGGCACCCCTGGGCTCATGCTCAGCTGGCACCATGAAAGAAATTCCAGGTAGAAATAAGAGCAGTAGAAAACAAAACCTCTGAAGGTGCTGATTTGCCAAAGGAAGGCTAAAGTTATGTGGTATTTTTCAAATAAAATGCTGCTGTGAAGGAAAATGTAATAATCTCTTTCACATACTTGTGGGTTTGCAGGTCATAAGGAAAGACTTTTCCAAGGTTAGTAATAACAAAGCACTGTGGTAGGTTTTCAGGGACTTGAGCATTGGAGACCTCTGGATATCAGACGTTTGACAGCATGGCAGTGGGGCAGAGGACAGACCAGCGTAGGTCTATAGGCACAGGTAGATGTGGGGATGCCTCTGCAGCCCCAGCAGAGCTCAGACCAGAGCAGGAATTGCCCAGGTTACCTTCAGTACAGACACGGCCACAGTAACTCTGGGCCATTCCTCAGGATTTGGACCATTCGGTTTACTCTGGAGATAGCACATAATCTCTGCATGCTTCATCAATGAGGTGAATGTGTAAGGATTATCAGTGTATCGAGCATTTTTATTGAAAACTACTTATTTGCCTCTGTGTTTTTATAAATAATCTAAAAATCACCATTGCTGGCTGATTGGGAACATATGGGAAACATTAATGCTGTACAAAAGAAACTGAAATCAAAATAGCTTCTGCTTCCTATTACTTTACTTTTTATTTTAGAAAGCCATTTTAGTAGGAGATAGTGCATCTTGTTTAGCTAAAATGGGATATCCTTTGTCTGGATAGTGAACAAAGAGGAATTTGGGCTCTTCTTCTGGCCTTGTGCAGAAGTATTTCAGCTGGGAGCTGTCTATATGCCCTCACTTCAGAGGTGGTCTATAATTTGGTCAGCCACCTAAGATATGTCAGGAATTTGGTGGAGACTCTTAGCTTATCATTCCTAAAGATGCATTTGGTTCATGGCCACAGTGAGAACTCCTTGGCTTTCACTGCTCTCATATTTCTACGAGCGAGCAACTGATACCAGGTGGTGGAACAGGCCTAACTAGGAGCTGCTAGAATCTTGTTTGCAAAATAGTCTGATAGACATCAGGAGGTCAGGAGCAATGGCTTAGTGATGCAAAGGACTCGATTGATGCAATTTCCTACAAGGAATTTAATTCTCCAAAGACATTTGCCTGCTAGATCTTAAAATCAATCAAGTTGGCTTTGCTCTGGCATAGCAATTCCTATTGTAAGATCTGCAGGACTTAGAGAACTAAGTTTTTATGGCTTGCCTTAAAATGTTCTTAGAAAAACCTTGATCCTGCTGATTACCAGCGCCTCGCTAAATACTCAAAGGATTTGGGGTTTTTGTTGGTTTGGGTTGAGGTTTTTTGTGTTATTGTTTGTTTGCTTTGTGGGGGTCTTTTTGCCTGTTTTTTTCTCCTCACTCCTACACCCTAGGAGTGGAGAGTAGAATACCTGGAAAAGCTCATGTGTCCTTGAACATGCTCCTCATTTCAAGGTGATTCTGAAAAATAGAGTACTTCAAGTTTGCTGATTAACCTCTCGTGTTTCTCCTGCTATTGAATTACCTGAAGCTGTTTCACTCCTTCTTAAATCAGCAAGGGTTTGCTTTGCCTCCTGTTTGCTCCAGGTATGACTACTGGACACCAAATGTAGCTGTGATTTATGTTTCCCTACAGAAACTACTTGAAGTGCTAATCCTGTGGTACTTCACAATGAGAAGTTTGTTTTCTTCTTTTCTTCTCCATTCAGTGTGCCATCAATACAGCATATTACTCTCCTAGTAGCAAACATGGCTGGAAATAAAATACTCAGTGTTTTTCTTTCAATCATTTTCCAAGGGAAAAAAAATTGACAGAACGAGGTTCACGACATATTCATTTTGTGCCAAGTGATTTTTTTCTTCTGTCTTCCATGAGTTTATGATTAAAACCAGTTTTGTAAATCACTATAGAAAAGAGTTTTTCTTTAGAAATTTTTAAAAAACCTGGTGTTTTCATACAAACCTTGGCAATGTCTGAGCTGGAGGTGGCCAAGCCAGGTCCCCTGTGCCTGTCGTACCACATGTCTGGGTGCCTTGCACAGCCAGGACAGGGCTCTCCATAGACTGTTTTATCTGGGCAAGGATCAGATATTCCTGATGAGGGGTTGTCTGATCCTGGATTAGATGTGTCTTTTAATCTCTGTTAGTAATGGAAGCCGGACTGGAGAGAGAGCTCTTCAGAGTGGGTTATGTTCCTTCATGGAGAGGCCTTTCAGTGCTCAGCATGACTAGGAATAGAATAATTCACAGCAACTTGCAGAGTTTCTTCTTACTCTTCTTCTTAAGCAGTCTTTCCAGATGATGTCTATTTCCTTAGACCAGTTGCCCAAATAATTAATGAGAAAATTAATTTTCAGAGTATCAGACACCGTCTCTCAGCCTTGTTTATTTGCCCTAAGATCTGGAGTTTTTCTATTCATACAGTCATATGCTCAGTTGGTTTTAAAACATGTACTAAAACCTGAAACTTATTTAATACTATTCACCCAGTTTATATTTTCTGGTTCATTTTACTTTCAATTGGACAAGGAGACGAAATCTGTTAATTTTCATTTTAAATTCAGCTCTGTTACTTAAACATAGAAAATAATTAAAGCTCTTTCAAAGGAAAATGCTACTCTTCCTTAGTACGATGCTGAGCTTTTATATTTTTATATTTGACTAGATGAGTAGGATAAGTGTTAGACCCTCTGCTACAGAGGTTGGAGCTTGCCATGAGGGTTGTAATGCCCGATGCTTTCTGGTTTTATTCCTGATCTGGAGCTAACAAGCACATGCCTTTTTTGGGTTGTCCTCTGTATAATTAATCTCTTTTTATTTTTTCTTTTTGCTTTTCTCTTTTCTTACTTCCTTTGGATACTCTTTGGGTACCTGACTGTCTCATTGGGATATTGTGCTCTCAGGGTACGAAAGAGAAGTTCTTCATTTCTATGTTGTTTGAAGGCAAATAAAACCTAGAGATAAATACCATTATTAAAGTAGATATTTTTAATTTTAGTCGTCAACTACATGTCAAAAATAGCCATTCAGAGTTCTAAAATGCTGACATAGCGTGGAAATACTGGAAACCTGTCTTAACTTTTGTTCTTTTGAAATATAACCCAAAGAAGATTAGTACCTTTACCACAAAAACATAAGTCTTTTAAAAACATGTTAAGATTGAAGGGTTTGACTTCCCAAAATAGGAAACATCAGAATTCAGGGAGTATCTGTGAGCTTCATTCAGTTTTTTTATGCATTTGCATTATGATAGTATTTTATCCTTTTGATTAAAAGCTAAATATTTAGTTTTGCTTTTGTTGTGGTTTAGCAGAACTTGAGCTGACAAGGCAGTGCCACTGGGATGGATTCTCTGCATGAGCCTGCCCTGGGCGAGGATGGGTTCACCAGTGATTACTGACAACAGAGGAGTGTTGAAATGCAGGAAGATGGTTTTTTTCTTTCAAAGTTTGCGGGCAACTTCTCGTTCCTCTGTGAGCTGTGTATCCTTCACCAGCAATTTGTCCCAAACTCTGTGCCAAAACCATGTCAGCCTCACTCCAAGGTCCTCACGCTCTTTGCACAAGCTGTTTCTTGCTGTTTTACTATGTGATTTTTGGTCACTTCCTCCAGCTCCTTTACTTATGAACTCAGCACATCTTCCTACTCTTGGTTTTCTTTTAAGGATCAGAGATCACAGTGCTCCACCAGGCCCTTATCTCTAAGAATGTAAAAGCCTACCTGCACCATCTGCCAGAGGCAGTGAAATTCTCCCTTTCTGCTCAAGTATGGAGGTAATCGTAGGGACAGTACGGAAGATTAAACCTGAATTTCTCTTGACTGATTTCCATACTTCTGTTGTTAGAAACAAAACAAAACAAGAAGAAAAAACCCAAACAAACCAAACACCAAAACCCCATAACAGCTCAAAAAGCAACTTCCAGCAACTTTAGTCTGCCTCTGTCTCATTCACTTGGTGCAAGAGTTTCTAGAGATCCCAGCAAGTCTTTCAGCTCAAAACAAGGGCTGGGTTTTTGGCGGGGGGAGTCACAAACAGGAACAACAAATTTGAATCTCACAGTAATCAAGCCATCAGCTGTCTTTGTTTTATGAACAGCAGCTGAGCTGGAAGGCATAATTAGGGTAATGGTTTCTGGCTCCAGCTGTGTCTCACTACAGAACAAAGAGAGCTCAGCAGAGATTTTGTAGTATAATACACTTTTTCCCCCTTCTACTTGGGAGAATTAACGAAGATTACTTGATGGACTGGGAGAGTGATTCAGATACAAGTGAACATCAGTATTTTTCCACAGAGAGTGCGTCCAAAGCTCACAGGATTTTGCAGAACCTACCATCAGCATTGCTTGCCTCCAGCCCAGGGGTAGCCAGGTGCTCCAGTGTAGACAGGCTCTACCAAGTGCCTCTTGTGGTACTTTCAGAGAACTCTTAAGTAGGTGTTGAGATTTTTCCTCAGACCCTTTTTGTGTTGCTCTGAGTCTTGGATTCCCTGCGTGACTGAGGAGTTTCCCTGGGATAAAGGAAAGGGTTTGCAAAGTGTGTTCTTTTTGGATGAAAAGAGATACAGAAATGGAGGTTTTCTGATGTCCCACATGGAGAACTGCCGGTGGGATGTCTGCTTCTAGTGTGACCTACTGAGCTTGGAGAGGGATAAAAGTTAAAGCCTGACCTAACTGAGTTCTAGCTAACAAGGACCAGCTGGGTCACAGAAAAGGGGGTGGGGAGGGAAATATGGGGAAAATCAGCTTGGATTCACTAGGGGGATGTTTGGAAGATGAGAGGGAATGTGCAGGTCCTTGGGCCTAGAATGCAGGATGTGGAAGGTGTGTGCAGCACTTGGGGTGGATAATCTGGGTAGAAGAGGAGCTTTGTGGACTTGCTTCTCACCATGCACTTGGTGTGGCTTTAAGTGCTGCACAGCCCCCAGGAAATCATGTAGTCTCTCATATTGAGATACTTAAGAGTTGTCTTAAAGCCTTTTGTCCAGAAGTCAGTGAAACTACAGGGATTTTACTTTAATGCCTCACAATCAGAGTAAATTTCTAGCTCAAATTATAGAAGGACTGGAAGAACTCAAAAGCCTGATGGGCAGAACTGACAGAGAGAAATATAGGCATATGTCAGTGCACAGTACTTGAAAATGTAAATTTATTAATTCAACTGTGTGTGTTAAATTGGAAATTCATCTGTCTGTTAAAAATGACTGCAGGAGGATGCCGAGAGTTGTGCTAACTTGACATTAACAAAGTCTCCCTGGCTGTGACACAGGCAATAACATGATTATTCTTAAACAAGTGCAGATACAACAGTGCCAAAAAAGAAGATGACAGCTTTGTGTATAAATGGATCGAAAGATCTCTTCTATTTATTTATGTGGTCTGATGTTTCATTCCAGGTGATCAGCTTTTTCAGCTCCCGATTAGAGCAAGCTGGAGCTGAGTTGTCAGTGGAGCGAGTTCTGGAAATCATCAAACAAGGAGCTGTTGCTTTGCCCAAAGACAGGCTAAGAGTAAGTGCTCAAGACGTCATCACTTAAAGTGTACTGTTCCAATCAATTACATATATATGCCCTTTATATCTGAAACATCAAATAATTGTCTTTCCTTTCAGTAGTGACTGATAAGTGATTACACTGTCAATTGCCGTATGTGTATGTTTTCATTTGGATTCCTATTTTCTGCTAAGTGTTTGGGTGAGTTTTTGTGGTTAGTTATTAAATTGAAGGAATTAAAATTTGCTGAAGCTAAGGTTTTCTTCATCATATCCTAGAGATGCAGGCTTCTCTTTCCATTTGTTTTTTACTTATGCCATAACCAAACAGTGATAATTCTCTCTTTTGATTAATTTAGTGTTCTGTCTCTAATGTTCTGCATCTCTGTCTGGGTCTATATGAAATGCTATAAAGCTGACTTCTGGGGGCTTTAGTTAAGAGTTACCCAAACTAGTAAAAATCAGTTCAGGACCTGAAAGTCTGGTCAACACGATGATGAGCTTTCTCTATAATGCTGAGCAGTCCCCTCCATTCATTTCTGAGAATATCTCAGATCTCTTGAGGGATTTACCGACTTGACAGGTTTTGTGAGGCTAAAGTCCATTAATGGCTGTGTGATGTTTAAATACTGCAATAAAGAAATCTGTGTAAGTGGGTAAGTAAGCAAATGGGAGCTGTGTGTGTTTTTTAAACATGATGAATCTTGTTTCTCTGTTATGCCAAGTGTATTTTAAATACTGTCTGTTTTCTGAAGAACTATTTTTGTTTGTGCTCTGTGATAAGAGAGTAAGAGCAGCATTTCTTTTGTGTTAACTTCAGTAAAATATCCTCTGATAAGGCACACTGAGTCCGTATGGCCTCTGGCGACGGCTGGTAATTTATTTATACGCTGGTAATTTTAAAACACCCAGTGGGAATTTTCTAGCTGGCTGCATATACTAATGTCTTTCCTACAGTTCCCTGTGTCCCTGAAATGGCACATCTTCAATCACTCAGACTGAATTACTTCAGGAGAGGTTGGTCTAGAGTCCGAGTCCCGAGCCACAGTACAGGAATAGCCTGAGTAACAACAACACCAGAGGAGGTGTGGGATCCAAATTCAGCCCTTCAGGTTGTCCTTTCTACATGATGATGCTGTGAATACAGAGGAACACTGGAACTTTGGCTGTTTCTATGACAACTTATGTGCAGATAATTAAAAGCTCTTACAGTTGAGAACATTGAGGCTACAGCGATTCCTTCTTGACACAGAGCCATCACCAAATAAATTCACGGCTTAAAATAATATGAAGGGTTTTTTCAGTATCTAAGTGTGTCACATTAACTGACATGTCAGGCCACAATTTACAGAAATGCTGTTTCTGGAGTGAAATCCCATCAAGTTTAAATTTTCTGCATTAATTATGTACAGTGTTCAAAATTACATATTTATATTGCCACTTAAAGCAACAAACCAGTAGTTTTTGGCATGTGCCAAGCTCTGTAAGTCCTCACCAAACAGTTGAGTGCTTCCAGGTTTAAGGGTACTTAATGTTGCTTGGAGCACTTCCCTTTCCTCTGGTGCACTCGAGTTTCAGGACAGACTTACAAAGTGAGTACAGCCAGCCTGGCACATAAGTCTTCTATACTGCCCACTTACACCTACTGGGTTTTGTCTGGGTTTTTTTGTTTTTTTTTTTTTTTTCTTTGGTTTCCTTTTTTTCCTTTTTTTTCCTTTTCTTTTTTTCCCTTCTTTTTTTCCCTATTTTTAAATATTTTATCTTTTTTTTTTCTTTTTTAATACTTTTGCTCATTAGCAGTTTGTCTGGAGCAGTTTACTTCTCCACGTAGAAAAGTTGACATTGACCTTGGGGGGTGTGTGTGTGTGTGTGTGTATAGATATATGTAGATAAATATATATATTGTCATGAATTTGTACATGCAAATAACACTCTTTTTTGCACAGATAGTTATGAGAGTTATGAGGAGCATCATACATTTCCCTACTACAGAAATGGCCTTGTGAGTCTTTGTACCCTCTGTCCTTGTGCCCCTCTCCTGGGAGTCTCCCAGTTCCTCACGTCTTCCCACTATAGTCTCTGAGGTTTCCAGGGAAGCTATTCTAAAGCTTGACAAACTCATATTAAGATCAGACTGAAGATATAGTTACACAATAACTCTGGCAACTCTGAGGCATTTCAGCAGCTAAATAAAGGAGAAAGCTTTAATCCTTATGTGTTTAATGACACTCTCTGGGCTAGTCTGGATGGGTGGGAGCAGCCCTACCCACACTGGCTTTGGTGGCACCTTTCAGGGAGTTGTGCAGGGCCACAAGGTCCCCCCTGAGCCTCCTTTTCTCCAGCCTGAGCCTTTCCCACCTCCCTCAGCCTCTCCTGGGGCTCCAGCCCCTTCCCAGCTCCGTTCCCTGCCCTGGACATGCTCCTGCCCCTCCATGTCTCTCTTGTCCTGAGGCGACCAAAACTGTCCCCAGGATAAGGGTCAGCTTGGGCCCAGCCAACTTGGACAGTGGCTGGAGAAACTACGAATCTGTTGAATCTGTGTTGACACAACCTGCACGTAACTCCAGTGTGCAAAGCTGTGGAGTTCAATCCCAAGAATATATATGTCAGCTTTGCAGTTAATTGGTAACTAATTTTCAAGCCATCCTTGCCTTTTGCCACAGCATGCTAAAGTGCTGTAAAGTACAAGAGACCCTGCAGAGATATTATTCCTGGCTCCTAGAAATAACTATCTTCAGCTGAAGCACTCTGGGGGAGGCGGTTGAAACACGGATATGATTTGGAAAATGAGGGCTGAGGCAGAGCTTTTACTCACTGACTTCCCTGCAGCTCAGACAATGATGTTTTTTTCTCGTGTGTAAGTACCTAATGTATGCACAGATGTTTTCAAGTGAATGTTTTCAAGTTGCTTATCTTGGCCTTTGTCGAGGAAGTGAGCATTCAAGAGTCGCTACATGTATTGAGGTCCTGAGTCTGTTGCTTAGCCCATAGTTCAAACATGAATCAACGTCAACTAAAAATAACAGCACTTAGAGCCACGATCCTCATCTGCATAATGGAGCTTATAAGTTTGGTAGCACACCCTGGTGCTGCTGCTCCCTTCCACTGTGGGAAGCAACACGAGATGCAAAGTGAGCATGTGTAGTAGGATAAATATATATATATATGTGTGTGTCTATGTTAGGAAAGATATCCTGCACTTTCTTAGCAAATAATTATTGGGAAACGGGAGATCTAACTCAGATTTTCCTTCCAGTCCTGGAGCAGTCTGACTGGAGACAAACAATATAATTAACATTATTTTAAGCATATGCTTTTAGCTGTGTACTGCGGAAGGCCAAGAAAGTACAAGCTGAGCAATTAGCCTTTTAGAAGACTTCTGCACAAACAGAGAGATAAAGGGCAGGTGCTGAAATCAAGAGCTGGTTATTTCTCCCTCAGTCTGTGGGAGGAGATAAATGAAGTTAATATGCCCAGGATGGAGGCAGAAGCCATGGCGTGGAGATAGAGCTGTCTCCTTCGCAGACGAGCAGCCCACAATCCAGGCTCCCTGCTATATTGCAGAAGCTTATTAAAGGCAATTTAGAGATCATAGTGATAGGTGAAAATTGGCCTCATTCTTTCTTTCTCTTTATTTTTTTTTTTTTAAGTTCTCAGGCTGCCTTTCTTCCCTTTGGTGAACTATCTGTACTTTCAGGATTAGGAGAGTGAGAGAAGCGGGACTGTGTCTGGAGCCTGTGACTTATCTCAGGATTTCAAGGGGAGTTAGCCAGCAGATAACCACTCCTCTGCAATAAGTGGGAAAACTTGTTTCAAATGCCAGCTAGTGACTGGAAGCTGACATTTGGTTTCATGGAATGATCACTCTTGGGAGGCCATGTTTAATGCTTTGTAAAAGAAAAGTTCCCATTACCTAAGCCACTTAAGATGGAGATTTGTTTTTCATGAGTGTTTTCTGAGCTGCTTGTGTTTATCTCCTACTCCTTTTCTCCCCATGTCAATGAGTATTTTGTCATCAGTGTGCACTCTGTCATGTTCTTTGTGTGCTATGCAGACATGCCATTATGCCATCAACTCTCACCTCTTTGGTTTGGTACAAAATTTAATATTTATTGAGGTGCATTTGAATTCGATGGGCATTAAAATTTCACAGAATATGTAAAAGGAGCAGAGGTAAAAGCCTTCAGTCTCTTGACAGAACAAGTTTCGCTTTAGGTGTTAAAAGCATTCTCATAGGTTTCCCCTTCTATTAACGATGTTCTTCCAACTCCATCAGCTTCCATTTGTTTCACTGGAAAAAGCTGCTAGTCACCAAGACACCAGAGCACAGGGGAAGAGTATATTGTCATCATGGTGATGATAGATACTGCCTGGTAGGTGGACCAGAGCAGCTTTGTATCCCTGGCACATCACCCTGGGGAAGAAGCACCAGCACCAGAGGTTCAGCTACAAAAAAAGTCATAAAAGTAACATGGTTGTTGACTGTGGTGGCAGTAAATTCAACACAGGATGTCAAGCACATGTGCTTTGGTAGAATCAGAGAATCGTTTAGGTTGGAAAAGTCCTGCAAGACCACCAAGTCCCACCATTCTCCCAGCACTGCCAAGGCCACCAATGACCCACGTCCCCAAGTGCCACATCCACACAGCTTTTAAATCTCTCTAGGCATGGGGACTCCACCCCTGCCCTTGGCAACCTATGCTACAGATTGACAGACTTTTATGTAAAGAAATTTTCCCTGATGTCCAACCTGACTCTGCCTTGGTACAGCTTGCGGTCTTTTCCTCTCCTCCTGTCCCTGTTCCCTGCCAGCAGAGCCTGACCCCCCCCGGCTGCCCCCTCCTGTCAGGGACTTGTGCAGAGCCACAAGGTCCCCCCTGAGCCTCCTTTTCTCCAGCCTGAGCCTTTCCCAGCTCCCTCAGCCACTCTCCATCAGACTTGTGCTCACGGCAGATCAGAAAAGAGGAATGGCTGTAAACAAAGTGCATGTGAAGTCCTCAAAACCAAAGGAGTGTAAATGATTTCTTGGTTTGGGTAGTGAGCTCTCTTTGGAAGAGTTTTCCTGCTTCTGCAGATGCTCCTCCCAGGGAGGAGACATCGTCTGTTGAGCAGTCAGTGGTGCCATCACACCATAAAGAGGGACAGGACATGAGCAGCCCTGCATAGCACCCCAGGTGCCAAAGAAAATTGGTACTGTTCCATATACATGCACCCTGCTGATCCAAAGAAACCATCCACTGACCTGTCTTCTATTAGAATTGCTCCTGATTACAATTTTTTTTTTCCCAGCCATCCTGATGTCCTTAGTCCTGAGTGGTTGTTATTTTGCCACAGCAAGATGCTGGATTCAGGATCCAGACCAGTGGCCTTTAATAATCTAAATTAAACCTTGGGGCAGATCTGTAATTGCTTTAAAAGCTTTGTACAGCTTTCTTGTATTTGTTTTACTGCTGTAACACTTTTGCTGCTGTGGGCTTTTTGATGGAATAGTGCACAAATTAACTCTGTGTGACACTGTAAAGAGGTAGGGACAGAGGAGTTACAGAGACCAGCAACTCATTTACAGAGCTCCAGGCACAGCACTAAGCAAGAGAGACCAAAAACTTCCTTAGAAAAAAAATTCATCCAGTTCTTCCTGATATTTATTTTTTTCTTTTTTTTTTTCTGGCTCAAAGGTCAAAGTTCTTATTACAGTGGAAGCTGATTGTGTCTTATACATCCTTGGGTCTGACGCTAGGCAGGCGTCTATAACACAGACTTCCTTTTGCTGACCCTCCGCTGCTGTTAACCCTTAACCTGAAGAAGATAGGATTAGTGACAGAAGTGTAAGAAACTTTTAAACAAAGTGCTTTTTGGGTCTTTCCAGAACACTGACCATATGCTAAGAATATTTATGGATTGTATATTTCTTTCTGACAATTTATACCCTCAATTAAGATGTCAGACTTCCCTGCTTCCGTGAGCTGACTTGTAAGTGATGGACAATAACTCACGTTTCTTTTGAAGGCATTTGCTTTAGAGGTCAGGTTCTCAGAGACCTTGAGTAGAGAAGAATATACTCTGCGTCCCTTGAGAAATATTATTTGGGGTAATCAAAATTCCAGGGGGAAAAAATGATCTTGAAAGTTTTGATGGGCTTTGTGGTCAGAAAATAACTTATCATTGTGAAACTCTGAGCAGTCGAAGACATGTCTGCACTCCGCTGACTCTGCCTAATCTTACAGTGGGATTATAAACCTGTCTGTCTGTCTGAGCCAGGGCAAACCCTTATGCAGGTGCTTTTCTATTAATGTAAGCCTGGCTACTTAAATTGGTGAGAATGAGTTGAAACTAAACTGAATGACACCACTTTATAATAAGTATGTCCAAGCAGGAGTTTCTATCATTTAAATCTGTTTAATTAAATGGTGCAAACTTGTGTGTAGGCAAGATCTAAAGTATGTGAAAAATACTATGGAAAAACTCTGATTATTATAGTGCTTGAAGTTAGATACTTGCTGACATAATGCATTGTATGGGAACTCTTGACTTTGTAGTTTGAAACCTTACAGGAAGAAAAATAACTGCATCATCCCAGAAGGGAAAGAAAGCTTTGGGGGTTTAGTTCAGAAATAAATGCCACCCTCACTTTTAAGCATTAATATGATAATCCACTGAAATGTGACTTTAGTAGGAAGTGGGGTTGAGTAGCTAGGTAGAATACATAGCATGTTAACAAAAAAATTTGCATATGTGCCTGGTTGCTTTAACACTGAAAAAGCCAATGGCCAAAGTAAATTCACTTTACCATCTGTGGATTCTAAGTCATGGAATCACAGAATCGTCTAGGTCGGCAAAGCCCTCTGAAATAACAAGTGCAACCGTTCCCCCAGGGCAGCCAAGGCCACCACTAACTCATGTCCCTGAGTGTCACATCTACATGGCTTTTGAACACTTAGGTGTTCAGAAAGTCTTTGAAATGTGATGACTCCTGTTCTTCCATAGTTAAAAGTGGATTTCAGCAGTCTTTAGAGAGCCTTGTTTGTAGCCATGTGTAATGCAAATACAGCTGATGAATTGGATTGAATACTAACAACACTTCATTTTCAGAAGCATCCTTCATGACAAATGGCAGAAATGAGTTAACTTAGACACTTTAGGAAAAGAGAAATAAATTCTACTGCGGCCCTTAGCAGTGTAGTTTGACTTGAAACTTGTGATCCACGGAGCTTCATATTGCTGAACTCAAGGTGTTTGAAATGTTGGCATGGGCTAGCAGTGTTGGTGAGTCATTTATCAAGCATGTTTATTTATTAGTCAAAGTTCGCTTTAATATTTTTATATGAATAAAAAATCCCACAACCCCAACTTTTCATACAGTTACCCATTCCCCTAAGTGTTTGCATGGATTTTGACTGTCATACATGTCAAGATGTGGGTTTCTTTGGAGTGGTGTAAGACGAGTCCCTTTGCACACTAGGTCTTAGTTACAGCTAAGTGTTTTATCTGCTTGAGTGTTGCCAGGCCTAGCAGCAGTGGCACTCACAACCTCTCCCTGGCACTCCCAAGGAGAGTTCACTCATGCTGTAACCAACACTGTATTTACATGTTACTCTTCAGGCTGTTTGAAAAGGGGATGTGCTTTCCACCTTTCCCCAGTTGTCTTAGGAGTGTGAAAATTATACAGTATCACATTCTCTAAATTATTTGTGTAGCATTAAAGGGAAAGGCACAACCCCTCTCCCCCCAAAAAAATCCCAAAACAAACAAACGAACAAAAACCTCCCACCCCTCAAATGAGTCCAGGAAACTAATTTTTTCAAATGTGAATGCTTCTGAGAACCCAAATAAGTTAGGTTTGCTTTTACACAGCAGCTGTCAGTCAGTTTTGGGATTAAAACCAGCTTTTCGACTTGAGTTTACTTCAGTGGTTATAAATTCTTTCATGGGGGTGGAGAAAAATAAACAGTAACTTTTGGCATTGTTGACTAGAACAAGAAAAAAACCCAGCTATTTTATTTTGCTTGTCTGCCTGGCACACAGTTAAAAACATATTAATGCTTTCCTGACACCTCCCTATTGAAGAGTAATATAAACATCACTGCAGCATCAACATATGAAAATATGCATTAGCAAACTTTCGAATCTCTAATCTTTGAACTGCTTCTCATGTAATATCAGTTTCTTATTGTAAAGCACCCAAAAATCCCTTTGAACAGAAAATAGTAATCATGCTTTCAACTTAGAGCACTTGTATAAAGCTTTTCTTCAGAGATGAAGAATAAACTGAGAACTTCAGTGTTGTTTTCTTCCTAGTCACTGAAGCATTCATCTCCATGGGCGAAAGTCCTGCTTTCACTGGAAAGTTTTGCTGGTGGCTCCAACAGTCTCAAGATTGTCAGGCTGTATCTTCATGCTTAGGAGATGGTACCAGGCAAGATGTAAGCAGGACACCTGCCAGGCCACAAGGCTTTTTGTGTATCCCATTGTGGGGAGTCTGTAGCTCACAGTGACTGGTATTAGCAGGAAAGAGGGACTGTGCTTCATGTTCCCCTGCCCTCTCCCTGATTTCCCTGGCTGCTGCTCTGTGGGGATTGCATTGATTGCATGGTAGCTCAGAAAGTGGAGCTGATACCATGGTCAGAAGCTCGGTGAGGTTCTCACCAGGCTGCTGACCATGGCATGAGACTTTTTGTTTTTGCCTGTGCTGTGTGTGAACAGAGCAGCAAAACTGGGTCTGTGAGCGCCTGACCTTCAGCCACTTCAGCTGGAGTGGATTGAGAGAAGCAGCTCAAGGAGCGATGGGATGGAAGTGGAGCCTGGCTAGCAGGTACACAGCTCAAAGGAGCAGCTAGCTTGCTCAAAGGAACTGGGAGTGACTTGATCCATCAGCTTTTGCTCACTCTTACCTTAAATAGTTTACATTTTGTCACCCTTCTTGGTGAATAATTTCTCTTACACAGATTACAATTAAAATAAGACACTGATGTCTGAATCTCTTTGATATACTTTGACTGCTTGTTGTACATTTGGGTTAGATACTGGGAAGAAATTCTTGGTTGTGAGGGTGGGCAGGCCCTGGCCCAGG
Source organism: Erpornis zantholeuca (assembly GCA_013400515.1). Classification (NCBI taxonomy): domain Eukaryota; kingdom Metazoa; phylum Chordata; class Aves; order Passeriformes; family Timaliidae; genus Erpornis; species Erpornis zantholeuca. The sequence goes on from VZTN01016001.1 coordinate 37,793, forward strand.
GTGCCCAGAGCAGCTGTGGCTGCCCCTGGATCCCTGGCAGTATCCAAGGCCAGGCTGGACAGGGCTTGGAGCAGCCTGGGATAGTGGAAGTTGTCCCTGCCCCTGGCAGGGGTGGAACTGGATGAGCTTTAAGATCCCTTGCAACTCAAACCATTCTGGGATTCTATGATAGAAATACTAATGCTGCAGTGCTGGGCTTTGCTCATGTCAGCTAGCCTGTGGCACTCCATACCTGCAGTATTATCCTCCACTTCAGTGTCACATCCTGAAGAGAGCAGAAAGAGTACTACTCATTTTCTTGCTACAGTGTTCCTTGCTCGGTATGCAATGCTGTGCATGGAGTCATTGCAGTATTTGGTAGAAGCATATCAGTATCCTAAAAGGATCAAGAATGCTTTATAGGCATCAGAGTTGTGGATATCAAAATGGTCCAAAGAGGAGATCTTTTTTGTATCTCCTTCAGGTATTCCCACTGCTTTTCTTGTTTAAGAAAGCGTGCATTAATTAACATGAGTTAAAGTCAGGGAATGAGCAGCAGGAACAGGGAGTTTGTTTGGTCTACATGTGGGTGTTATGTCTGAAATAGTGCTCTGGTGTTCCTCCAAAGCCACGTACCTTGTTTGCAAACCTGTGCAGATAGTGAATGTAGAGAACTGTCATTCTTTTATGCCATTAGCTTGTGTTTGTCACAGCCTTGAACAGAAAGCACCCAAGATCCCAGCAAAGAAATGAGTAGTGGTGCTGTGATGAAGGACAGACTCAACCAAGTCTGTGGCATTTTCTTTGGGAACAAGTAAGAATTTATCCTGGGCTTTCCAAAGAACTGGAACATGCAGTAAAACTGGATTCAGACGCATTGAGAACAAGCATAATATTTCTTTAGCTTCCCCACCTTCCCATTTATCATTTTGTTTTTCAGTAATGGGATATTGTGCATCCCAGTAAACTCCCAACCCACAGTACTTTCTCCCTGTCACCAAGACATCTGGTTGTGCTGGGGGAGCTAATCAATTGCAGACATTGTTGCTATTATAAGCCTGCAAGCCACTTGAAAAGTTACCCAGGATTTTGGTAATGAAGGGCCTGAAGTTATTATTTGAGCTTTTTCTTTCTTTTTCCTTTTAACTTCCCTTCAGGGGTCATCAGACTGGCAGTATTTTTTTTTTTTTACAAGCTCAAATTTTAGACTTTTGAAAGTTCAGTTTTGTGTGTGTCAAGCTACTTGAATTTCCTGTAAAAATATTGAAGTTGTGAATTGATTTGGAATAATATGAAAGTGAACCAACATCCAGGTTAACTGTCTGAAAAGTTGGTATTTAAATAGAACAGAAATTTGGGGCTGAGCTTGGCTTTGTCATTTTGCTATTAGAGTTGATATTTACTGTTAACATTCAGTAAGACTATCAGTCACATTTATGATGATAACTTTTAAAAAAATCAATTTGTAACTCAAAACGAAGAACAGTTTAGAACTTGAAAGTGATGTTCAGCTCTCGAGGCAACGCACCCTGTAACTCCAGTTGAAACCCCCTCCTTCACAGCCTCACTAATGCCAAAATCTAACCAATAATGAATGATTTATCATTCTGTATTTGGCTTTTTCCTGTTGGAAGGGTGGGGGAGAGATCCTCAACTCCAGAATACCGCGTCACTCCTAGCACTTGGCTCTGAAACACATAAACAATGCAAACTGTTACAAGTCCCATCCCAAGGCCTGTATTACACGGCCATGTGTTCTCAGAGTTCCTAGAGCCTGATGTCAGGCATGTGCTGGGGCTGGTGTGTGTTTTCTGGGGGCTCTCACGTGCGGCCGAAGCGGCTGTGCCTCGGCCTGGGCTCGCAGCGCAGTCTGGCAGCACCGGCGATCCGCTGGTGCCGCTCGGCTGGGCGGCGATAAGCAAAGAGACAGTCTGGCTCCTTCCAGGAGCCTCTCGGTCATGTCTGAGCGCTCGGCAGTTCCCAAAGCCTCTGGCTGACTTTCCCCTGTGGACCGTTCATTTATCAGGAAATGGAATTGGTTACAGGATTTCGCGCGCTGCCAAACCTCACTGACGAAATCGGCCCGTTCCTGCTCTCAGAAGTAGGAAGAATGTGTTAACTCTTTGTGCCTGATGCTTGTTTTTAGTGGTTTTTTTTTTTTTCTGAAGAAAAATCCAGGTTCCTTCCTATTTTTAAAGGATTCTGGAAATTGCTGACACACTCTCACTCTTTATGAATATACTACTAATGCGGGATAATTTTGCCTGTTCCATTTAGCTCTGCATCACAGTTACCACTGTCTTTATAAATATTATTTTAGGGCAATTGAATTATTTTAGGACAGTTCAATTATGTTAATGGGAGATTTGCCTACTGAATTCAGTGTGTTCTTGCTTCAAAAAATGTCTTCTGAATTAGAGGAGTGAAAATTAAGATTTATTAAAAACATAAACAATGCTTTGTTGTTTAAGGGAGGCTTTAAAGCCTAAGTTATACATATAACTTGTACATAACTCGTAGGAGCTTAACCAGAATTGAATAGAAATACGTCTTTAATTATGTATATAGGATGACAACAAAAAACCCAAGTGCAGTTCTTCCTGACCGTATTGCTGGTTTTGCATGTAGTTAGAAACCCGGCTGTGAATAGCAAGGTAAACTTGTACTGTAAGAGGTAAATACTTTTTAGATGCTCTTTAGAGGTCACTGTCTTTTATTATGGATCGAGTTTTCAGCAAACTTTAAAAACCAGATGCACTTTTAAAAATGCAGATGCATATTTTTTTGAGACTTGTCAAGCCCCAGGCTACTCTGAAGTTTGCAGGACAGAGCTGGTTGTCAATCACAGAATCATCTGCGTTGGAAAGGCCCTCTAAGGCCATCATCTCCAGCTGTTCCCCAGCCCTGCCAAGGCCACCACTAACCCATGTTCCCAGGTGCCACATCCACATGGCTTTTAAACATCTGCAGGTGTGGGGGCTGGTCAGGCTGGTCAACCCTCTCAGTTAAAAAGTTTTTCCTAATACTCAACCTAAACATCAGCAAATTCTCAATTGTGCAAGTTGCATTGAGAAATAAAGAGCCATTTTGGTTTTATTAATATTGATAGGAGCTACTCCTAGGGATTTTTCTTTTCTCCAGTGGTCAGCATCTGTCTCTTAAGACCCCCTAATTTTGTCCCTAATCAGCTGAGATCACTCCTCTTGCAGCACTGTGTCTGTGTGTTTAAGAGGTGATGGAGAAATGACCATTTGCAGGTTATCTGCTGGTGGATGGATGCAGATGTCTGTTCCTGTATCACTTGAATCATTTCAGTTTGTGCAACGATGTGTTGCACTGGGAGCATGTCTCTCATAACACATCAGTGTTTTAATGCAATCAATAGTTGTAACCTCCCATGTATGAAATTAATAAGCCCAGAGGTAAAGCACAGTGCACATATGGTAATTATTACGTCTGGAAGTGGCTGCTGCATTAATTGATAGCAGTAGCAAGTAATACGGCCTTGCTTAATTTCATTGCTTCTTATACAAAAATCCTGTAAAAAGAATTTTTGCAGTCTGATATGGTAGAGTGTTTTTTCTCCTTTTTATTATGAGTAAATCACTGTGGAAGTATTTAGAGCTCTCTTAGTTCATTTAGCTTCGTGGCAATTTGTGATCCTTTGTTCCATAAACAAAACGTGGCTGAAAACAGCTTGTCCACAACTTGTGAAAGCACCATGCAAGTCTCATCTGCCGCTGTCTGAGACATGGTTGGTGTTGCAGGATCCACCTGGGGCTGATGCCAGGCAAGGGACCCTGCTCACAGCCTGCATCCTGTGAGCCTGAGCCACTGCAGGGGAAGATAAGTGGGTGATTTGGCCTCATTATTGACATAACTGAGGCTCGTAAAATTGAGATGTTTTCCAAGCTATGTCTGCAGCTCAAGTTAACGTAAAAATATTACAAATTTAGCATTCCTTGCTTTTAAAAATTGTGGTTTAGTAGTATAAATATAATTTTCCATTTTGAAGCAGTGTGTCATAAATACTCCTGAGGATCTCAGAATGTTGGTCCTTTCCATTGTGAGCCAGGGAAGCCACGATAGCTAAGGGCTGTGCATGCTTGGAGATCCCTCATTCCATCAGGGAGAGACTGATGATGATCAAGGCCATCAGAGTGCCAGTAACACTCAAATCCACTTGCATTATTTGTTGAAAAATGAGTGAACTTGTCATGATCCCGAAAAGACCTTTACTGTCATTTGGGGACGCTCCAAATAATTTAGAGCCATGGTTTAGGTTTAGAACCAAAACAATGGTTTGGGTTGAAAGGACTTAAAGCCCATCCAGTCCCACCTCTGCCAGAGGCAGGGACACCTTTCACTATCCCAGGTTGCTCCAAGCCCCACCCAGCGTGGCCTTGGGCACTTTCTTTGGGAAATCTGAGCCAGAGACTTGCCTTTCTTCAACGCTTGTTTAAGATCTTAATTTTCTTACAAGATAAAGGACTGGCTGAAAATAGACTATTTTGGAGTAATAGGTAGTAAAATTGAATCGTATAAATGTAAATATAATGTAGGAAAGCCTTACATGAAGGGTTTTCAGAAGCACTGGAGAGGGTTCACTGGCATCAGGGTTATGGTGGAAGTTGTAGTTTTAAAATAAAATATATTACCTGGTTTTATTCTCTCCTTATGTCTTCCTTTTAGTTTGGTTATAGCTCCCTAGGAAAGATGCATCCTGTTCATACAGAGGGCTTGTTTATTTTACTGAAGTCCAGGGAAGCACATTTCATCCCAGGATGAAGGCATGCATCAGAGATGGGTATTGCACAAGAATCCAAGGTAGCTTGGGAGGGTGGTGCTTGGGGGAGTGACTGGAGTACAGTGATTCTGCAGTTCAGGAATGAGGTGTGTTGGCCAAGATGAGGATGAAGGGTGGGCTAGCACAGGACACTCCTATTCCCAAGCTGCTGTCTGCATGGAGACTAATATTTACATGGAGGCTTAATGTCTGTCCTCTCCACCCCTGAAAATTTTTTCAGTTACCTTCTGGAAGCTGCATTCTGGATTCAGTCACTTCATTCCTCAGTCATTCCTTTCTTTGCAAAGCTCAACAATTGAAATCACCTTACTCTGAAGTTGCCTTAGCTGCTTCCAAAGAGCTATTCCTTAATACTGTTATGCAGGACAGTCTCCTGCAGAAAGCTGGACAGTGTTTTGGCTATCCCAAAACAGTTTGGGAACAAACCAATATGTTCAGACGACAAGGTCCTACCAGCCCAGCCAGGACTACCATGCAGTAGGTAACAGTAACTATTGAATTGTATAAATACAAATGTAATAACATTAATACAGTAATATTTGATGTGATTCTGAGACTTAATTCTTCAACCCAGTAGAAATGGAAAAAGGAAAATAAACCACTTCTAGGAGCGGGTTGATCAGCAGAGCAGGAGTTGCTGTTTCTCTCCTGTGGTTGTCTTCACCTTGCTATCACTTGAGTTCCCTTCGCTGCTCCACAGAGCTGTAACTGCAGTCACTGCCCTGTACCCAGCTGAGCTGAAGGGCTCAGCCTTGCCTGTGGCACTCTGGGCATTAATTAACTAGTAATTAACTAGCTCCCATTAGGGCAGCAGATGCAAATTCACACAGTTACATGCAAAAGCTTTAAAAGATGAAATAGTGTCTTATAACAAAAAGTATTAAAAGACGTTTTGTTTCTTTTTTTGCCCAAGACAAGGGTAAAAGTTCTAAATTAAAAGAAGGTAGATTCAGACTAAGGTAGAAGGAAGAAACCTTTTATGATGAGAGTGGTAAAATACTGGTAAACATTGCCCAGGCAGGTGATGGATGCTTCATCCCTGAAAGTGTCCAAGGCCAGGTTGGACAGGGCTTGGAGCAACTTGGGATGGTGGAAGGTGTGCCTGCCCATGGCAGGGGATGGGACTGGATGAGCTTTAAAGGTCCCTCCCCGCACCATTCTGGGATTCTATGACTCTATGAAATAATTATGTAATTCTTTATGCTACCTGTAGAGAGCAGAAAAATATTTCTATAAGGGACTCAAGGGAAGTCTAGTTCAAGGATCTTCTCCTTCCTTGGATCAGAAGAGTCTGCTTGTGTTCTACTGGTGACACAGAGTGAGAGGGACCCCTTAGCATCTTCATCTCACATCCAGTGAAAGGCGCACCCATGAGGAGGCTATTGAGCTGTGATGAGCAGAAACCTTCGCTGGTAGGAGTAAAGTTTTGGAGGAGAATAATATAACTGGTGACATTTTCTAACTGTCATCCTTGATGAGGAATGTTTACCATCCTGTTGTTGTTCATATGGCAGAGCATCCTTGCACAAGGCAATAAATGATGAGGAGCTGATGTTAGGTGCTCTGCAAACTTTATGGAGGGGAAAGGTCAGGAGATGACATACTAAATCCAGTCACTAAAGGAGTGTGAATTGCCAAAAGAGATCAGTTGAAGATTTCTTTATGCACAGCAGAAGTTTGGCATTTCATTGAAATGTGAAATAACCAGAGAGGGTAGCAATAGGCTCTGATTTTGCCATGTGAGCTCTTGGGACACTGCACTGGTATCCGTGCACCTGTTTTAATTTAGGTGTGCAATTTAAAAATAAAGAAATAGTCCTGAAATTGAATTTTTCAGTGGCGCTTAGGGTAATTTAAAGTAGAAGAAGAATGCTTAAACTAGATATTAGGAGGGAATTCTTGACTGTGAGGGTGGTGAGGCCCTGGCACAGGTTGCCCAGAGAAGCTGTTGCTGCCCCATCTCTGGAAGTGTCCCAGGCCAGGTTGGACAGCAGGGGGTGGAAAGGAATGTTCTTTAAGCCCCCTTCTAAGGCAAACCATTCTATGATTCTGTGATTCTCTTACTTTATAGGAAGGAAGGAAGGAAAGACACAGGTAGGAAAGAGACTTTGAGCAGAAGAATTTAAATTTTACACAGATTCTAACATGAAACAGTCTTTGTGTATCTGTTGTTTGACACAAGATATGTTAGATTGGCTGATTTCACTGGCTTAAGGAAGCTGCTACAAAAAAGAAATATCAAGTATGAAGCAGAAAGCAAGCACTGAAGAAACAGGAGGATGGGAAAGCAGTGTGAAAGTTTCCAAGTTGCTCCCCATGGTAACAGAGCTCTGTCCCAGGTAAACAACTCTCTGCACGTGTACATTTCTCAAAGCTACTTCCATTCTGCTAACTGCTGCCCTGCCACATCATTTGAACTCTGTTAACCTTCAAGGATGATCCCATTTTTTCTGAAAGAGAGCACAGAGGAGCTTCCCTGCCCAAAGCTGCAGAGCTTTGGCTTTGCAGGAGTTTGGCAGGAACCCCACACTCATGAGCAGCCCAAAACTCCCTGTCCAACACATCTTACAGGAGGGTTCCCAGCCAGAGCCCAGCCCCTGCTCACTTCAGAGCTGTACAATTGCTCAAGCTAAATAACATTCCCCAAGTTTCCCTCCCTAGAAAGCCTCCCTATACTTTTATTACGTTTTTTGCTGTGACTAAATCTGCTTCACATGTGTTGTGCAGCCTCCCCTCTCTCCACTGCATATGCTGTGAGTCCAATGAAAAGTCCAGTGCCAAATGCACTGCATTTGCATGACATGTTGTTTCCAAGTATCTTGCAACTTTGGTCAAAGTAAAGTAAAATTACACTGAAATGCCCTAACCTCTTTCTTCCTCTGCACGGTTGAAAGCTGTTTCCAACTCATGTGTTCCTTTTCTACTGGCGATCTTCAGTGTAGGCAGAGTAGCTGAAAAGTATAAAAAGTTGCATTTAAAATGAAATTATTATTTTCTTTGATTAATAAAGCCCACATTATCCCCCCCTCCATAAAAAAAAAGCATTAACTTTTCAAATAAAATGTAAAGTGATGTGGCAGAGGCCAACAGCTTTATCTCAAAAGGTGCAAGATCTGTTGAGTTATGAAAACTAAATACAAGATAAAGGAAGACAAAAATCATGTAACTCCTAATTATAGTCATCCAATTGCTCTTCCACTTTTAAGGTTTAGCTGTCTTTTCTGAATTAGTCTTTTGAATTAAGTTTCCATAACATGTGGCAGATTGAGAAAAACAGTCCTCAGAAAATTTCTGCCCTGGTTGACAGATGAACTAGATAATGGAGTATAATCTCTTCCATTTTCATGATTTTGACACATTTTCACTTCTCTGTGTATGTTTAAATCAAGGAATCAAAATAAGTTTGAGTACAGAATATAAATCCCAGACAAAATTACAGCTTTCATTGCAGTGTTGGGTTAAATGTAAACAGCAGGAATGTTACAGATATCTTCTAATTAAATACATAAATCAGAGAAATATCTTGAATGTTTGCAGCAACTGCACCAAGAAGTGAGAATGAGGAAGAGATGTACTTTGTCAGCTGATGGCTGCCTCCACTGCATTCCCATACGGAGTTTAATTTTGTCACAACCTTTGGTACAAGTTGCAAAGTTTTTCTCCGGTTGATTTAAAGGCTGTTTGTTCCTGCTGAGGATGATTAGTGATGGAGATGGCTTTTTCCTGGCCAAGCAGGGGATTTCTCACATCTATCAGCATCACTGCTGAGGATTCTGCTGTTAGGATTTAGAGGCCAGCTGGTTTAGGTCACCCTAAACCTTTTTTGTGGCTCTAGATGTTCTGGAGTATCAGATGATGGTATTGAATCTTAAATTCACGTGGATTTAGGCTGGTTTTATGATAAGGTTGTAATGCTAAACCCACAATCTGTTGAACTCACAAACAAGGCTGATTTTTCTTGACCGTGTCCTCATTTTGACTCTTGCACTCTAACAAGCCCTACCATGCTCCCTTCTACCCAGGTTTTCTCTATCCTATAGGTTGGAGAAGCTCTCTTAGACCATGGTTGGACTCCAACCATTCCCCAGCACTGCCAAGGCCACCACTGACCCATGTCCCCAAGTGCCACATCCACATGGCATTTTAATTCCTCCAGGGATGGGGCAGCCACAGCTTCCCTGGGCAACCTGTGCCAGGGCGTCACCACCCTCACAGCCAAAAATTTCTTCCTAATCGCCCATCTAACCCTGCCCTCTGGCAGTCTAAAGACATTGCTCTGATGTTTAAACTGTGGGGAGAGCAACCAACCTGTGGCTCATGAGCTGAGGCTTGAGGACAGACGGTGTAGCAGAGGGGTGAGAATTTCCCATCTTGATCATGCTGTAGCAGCAGCATCCAGAGCTCCACAAGGAAGATTTCCCTTCCTCCACTGCAGCATGTGAGCTATCAAAAACCACACCAAAGATTGTTTTTATAGATTGGGGAAACCAGAGGCCTATACTGGATAGTTCACTGAGGGAAGGTCTCCTCGAGGCTATAAGAGACTGGCAGCTCCAGAACATAGAAGGAAATTTTGTATCTATGGAGTAGAGTGGGAGGAGAGCACAGGCCTTAAACTTACACGTTGTTCTTGATGTGAGACCCACGAGATCCAAGTGGTGCCTGTAGTTCTGAGCACAGAGTCAGACAGCAAAACTTTATTTGAATTCCTGAGGCTTATCTGCCCCACCAGGACTTGCCAAGCTCCATCCTCCTGAGCTAAGACCAGCAAAGCCTGATTGTTGTCACCAGGGTAAACAATCCTGACCTGAATGCACAGGGAGGAAAGGGGCAGATATGTTCAATAACAAAGGGACATAATAGCATTTATGAAAGAATTCTCCAGCCTGAGATGGGGAGTTTTCTAGAAATGTTTGATTCATGTCCTAAAGACTATCTTTACCAGAATAAGTCTTAATACAGATAAGGTGTCAGTGAAGGGAAACAAATCTGGAAATGCTGCATCTAAAGCATAGTGAAACAGAAAACAAGTAATTTTTGTTCATTATTGAAACAGCAGTTCATTTGGGACCCTTTTTCAGATTGAGGTCATTGTTTGCATTAGAAAAAAAAAAGCAGTTTCACTATAGGGGAGTGCTACTTTTTAAACTGGTTGCTTCAGGATGACACCAAGCATACAGATCCCTTTTGGTTGTAGTCAGCTCCTGACTCCCTGTACTCAAGCAGTCAAGGAGATGCAGTTGCACAGGTTCAGGATTTGCAAAGATGTCTTAAGGAATCCTTGAAGGAATCCTTGTCCTACTTGTTCTCACTGTTTCTCCTTTCTACACACTGCTTGCCTCTATCATTGATAAAGGCATATTTTCAATAGCTAATTTGAACTTGCTACCACAACCTTCATGAATATAATGGAATATAGAATAAAATATAGCATAGAATGAGCAACCTAAAAATCCATTTCAGAAAAGGCATCCTGGTTATTTGCTGAGGTCAACTTAACACCACCTCCCCCTTCCCTGACTTTGGTTTGTCTTCACAAGACTCTTAGCATTGGGGCACATTGTTTTTATAAAGCTGTGAAGTCCGCACTCACAAAATAACTGTGTATATGTACACATTTGGCACTGCCTCCTAGCTGGCAGTCCTGGCAGAGATAAGGCTGCAGTCTGGCACCGTGTGCTATGGCTGGAAAGGTTTTACTGTCACTTCACATTTCACTCCTCAAGACAAATAATTGGGATTTCCTGCATGCAGCAGGGCAGCACAGCTCATCTTGCAACACAGTCTGTCTGTTTGCAGAGGCTTGAAATACTTTAGAAGGGAGTATGTCCGTTGGGGTGTACATTTTCCAGTTTGGGGAGATTAGGGAGCCAAAGGTCTGCCGGCTCAATAGGGTGTTAGTCAGCACGTTCTGAGCTTCAGGCAGATAAGGGTCCACTTCCTAGGCTGCCCTGATCTGAGAGTTAACAGTTGGTGACAGCGAGTCTGTCTCTGTTCTTAAGGCATTGTTATAATTTTTTGTAATATTTACAGGCCTGGCTCTCTCAGATTAAAAAGTACAAATCAAAAGGAGGTCTTCCTCTGTGGGCGCTGGGGGTGGGGGGAGGATGTTTGGGCTTGGCGTGCAGCCCCACCGCCGTGCTGGGTGGGAGGGACCGGAGCAGGATGTCGGCACGGACCTCCTCTGTGGCTGCTGTGAAGGAAAACTCCAACCTTGTCAAACGACCTCCACACCAAGAAATGCGCTGTAAATGTCAGCCCCCAGGATGCAAATCAAAGGTGTTAAGCTTAGCTGGGAGAATGGACCTCATCTCCCTGGCTGATGCACGAAGCCAAGGCCTAGGCAGTGCATCAACCCTTGCACAGTGATAACGGAGAGAAGTGTGGTCCCAGTTGTCCAAAGGAATGTTCTTTTTGGCTTGGTGGGATGTTTTGGAGGCAGCATTGAACCAGTATGTAGTGAAAGCATGTCTGGGACCTCGTCACTGGAAAAGTATGCAAACTGAATCACTGTGCTCTTCTCCTGCCACCTTTTGTGTTGGGGGAATATGTTCTACACAAATAAATGAGAAAAGAAAACAACTGTGACATGGTAGTAACTCTGAATTTGGGGTAAAAGAAAAAGGCAGATGAAAACAGCATTTTTACCCGTCAATCCTTTGTGGTTCTGCTGGATTATCTCAGGACTGTATTAGAGCAGAGACAGGTCACATAGGCAGTTTGCAAAAGGAAAAAATCCTTAAACTCTGAAATGGTTGTAGTCTATACTGTCATTGTGCTTCAGTCTCTCCCCATCTGAGATGTTGAAGAGCAGAGAGGGGAGTGCTGGAGACTCCATAGACAGTCACGATATCCATGAGCCAGAACAAGGGGGGGCTGAGTCAAGATGACAAAATCTCCAGCTTCTTCTCCATGGTGGAGGAAGAAAAATCTAACCATGGACATGACAATTTCTATGAAAAAAAAAAAAAAAAAAAGGAGCGAGAAAAGGGTAATATATAAATATTACTGGGTCAAGATATATGTATTGTCCATACAGGGTTCCTGAGGTGCATCCCTCCAGCAGCAAGGCAGAGTGTTGGCTTCAGTGCCTTACCAAAACATGGAAGTGTGGGTCTTGTTCTCAAAGTTCAGTAGTTTCCTTCATTGTCACACATGTATCCAATACCTTCTGCCCATTTTGTGTTGCTGATTGCATGGCAATGCACACCATGGTGAGAGTTTTATTTGCACAGCATTTGAATCTTTGGTGGGAGTAGAAGTCAGGCAGCAGGGAAAGGTTTATCTGAGGTTTGTTTCGGGACAGTGGGATGGTGCTGTAGCCTAGGTGGGGCAGCCATCCGTGTTGTTATCTGGAGCACAAAGCATTTCCATGATAAACAACATTCCTTGTATTTTAGACTAGTCTGCTATCAAAGTCAAAACAACTGTTCTGGCTTAAACAGTAGCACTTGCTGCTTGAAATGTAAAATATATAATTGGATCTAAGATTTGTCTAGAGCAGATTCTGCATGTATTTTAATATATACAATATGTACACATATTAGTGTACATTCATTATTTAGCAGGGTTGTTTTCTCCAAAGCTTCCATCATTCGTGCACCTCATAGGCCTTTTTAAATCCTTTCCAGTGAGTTTTTCCGTATTGTTAAAAAATTGTTATATCAATTAGACTAAAAGTGTGCAACTCGCTTTTTAGGGAGATGGTTGTCTCTGATGTGAGAACTGGAATATTGCTGGGCATTTATAGTATTGGCTTTATTTTTTAAAAAGGAATATGGATCTGTCGTTTTTATCCAGAAGTTGGAGCAGACTTTGTAGCCAGATACACAACTTAATTCTTCTCTACTTACAGTATGTCCAAGAGAAGACTTTGCCTTTCCCACCCCTACCTCTCCCTCCTTTGAGTTCTTCCACATGGTTGCAAATAATCAAATTGCCTGAGAATAATTATTTTGGTCTTTGGCAAGTCCTGAACTATAAGAAGCCTTTTTGGTTATTTAAGAGTTTCCCCACTAACCAGGTGATACTGGGGCTCTGAGAGTACCATGAACTTTTTCTGGAGGGAGCAAGCATCTTGGGATCTCACAGATCACAGAATCACAAAATCACTTGTGTTGGAAAAGTCCTCTAAGAGCATTCCCCCAGCACTGCCAAGGCCACCACTGACCCATGTCCCTAATTGCCACATCCACACGACTTTTAAATCCCTCCAGGAGTGGTTATCTGCTCCATATCTGGTTGACTGCAGAACTGATTCTCTTGCTTACTAGACTTTATAAATATATTTTCTGTCTTCTACAGAGTGATCCAAACTGTGTGTGTGCATGTATGGACTTAGGACAACTTGAGCTTTTGCCCAATTTGAGACCTTCAAAGAGTAGTTCCTCATGAGATGTTCCCAACTGATTTATTGCTGCCAATTTCTTAAGTTTTGCCTTTTGTGCACTTGAAAAGTGGCAGAATTCATAGAATCATGGAATGTTTTCACCTGGAAAAGACTAAAGATCCTCTTGTTCCAACCCCCTGCCATGGGCAGGGACACCTTCCAGGTTGCTCAAATCTCACTCATAATATTCTGGAAAGAAAAAATTCAGCTTTGAATTTGCTTTGTTTGGCAAGTGAGTGGTGTTTTGGGGTTGGGAAAGTCTACATACAGGGTTTAATTCTGAAACTTTGGAAATTCATGGATTTCTAAGCCCTTCTTTGAGGTTACTGCTAAAGCATAGTGGTCTTAATTGTGAGTTGAGGCATCCAGAATCTACTTCTAGTCCTGTAACCTTTTGTTAGCAGGTCTACAAGTCTGCTATATAAGGCTGTTCTTGAATGATTTCTAAACTCCCTTCAGTTTTAGCAAAAATGCTTGCTGAAAACATACTGGTTTTTGTTGCTGTGTAAAGCCTTGCACATTAATCTAGAGAAGGATGGCTTGCAAGCCAAAGCACAGGAAGCCAGGGCTTAAACTCATTTGCATCTTCCCTAGCAGTGGTAAAAATAGGGACTACTGTTATGAAACATGCATTTTCTGCAAATCCTATGGTAGGAAAGGCTTATGTGTCCACTTCATATCCATAAAAGTTTTGTGAGTTGATAGACGCATTCCCATTTGCTCTTTGGTGCCCTTTAATGCCACTGAGAAATGGGTTCAGGGATTATTCTGTTTTTCATATTTTAATTCCCTAAGTTCAAAAGCACATAAAGGATTTTACTTGTTTATCTGAGTGGTCGATGTATGTACGTAACAAGTGCTCGAGCGAGGTCAGGACCAGAACTGCTGCTGTCACTTGGGTCAGGAGCTCTGTTCATTCCACTTGTTTAACTCTGTTCCCGGTTAGGTTGGTTTTTTTTTCTTCAATTTAAAAAACATTCTTTGTTTGAATTATTGACATTTTGAGGTTGTTAATTTTTTTGCTCAGACCTATGTTCTTTCTTCAGAAAGGCCGCTGTATTTTCTGAGAATTACTGAGGTTAAGCCTGGAAGTGGAAGGAAGTTCTATTTTTTATTTGATGGTACCTCATTTACACATCATGCCTTCATCCTCATGCTTCAAGTGTAATTCCATACATCAGTCTCTGGTTCTTTCTTTTCTTTTTACTTGGTAAAGCCGACATGTACTGTATTTTCTGCAGTGTTACAAATGTCCTTGTAGTGTTCCTATTGTTTCCTGTCTCTCCATGGTATGATAGCAAGTCACAGCTTGCTCTGGCTCCTGGCTGTTGAGCAGTCTTCTTGGAAATGTTTGGAAAGATCTGTGTCCGTGGAAGACAAAATGGCATAGAGAACAATCCTGAGAGGGCAAGCAAATTCTGATTAGAGCTGTAAATCCTTGAACTGTGACTATTACTATATAATGCATAAAATATATGTAGAGATTAATGATACTTAACAGTGTGTGATATGTGAGCTTTGCTTCAGTCTTTCGTCTTGGTAATCTTTTCCTCCCATTCCAAAACTTCTCCAGGTAGACATGGGTCTCTGAAGCTGAGCAGGGATCTCCTTTTTTCTCAAACTAAGGGATTAAAGGACTTTCACAGAATCCTAGAATAGTTTGGGTTGGAAGGAAGTTTAAAGCCCATCTCATTCCAATCCCCTGCCATGGGCAGGGACATCTTCCACTATCCCAGGCTGCTCCAAGCCCCAATGTCCAGCCTGGCCTTGGACACTGCCAGAGATCCAGGGACAGCCACAGCTGCTCTGGGCACCCTGGGCCAGGGCCTGCCCACCCTCACACACAGCAATTCCTTCCCAAGATCCCATCTCTCCCTGCCCTCTGCCACTGGGAAGCCATTCCCTGTGTGCTGGCCCTCCAGGCCTTGTCCCAAGTCCCTCTGCAGCTCTCCTGGAGCCCCTTTAGGCCCTGCCAGGGGCTCGGAGCTCTCCCTGGAGCCTTCTCTTGTGCAGGTGAGCAGCCCCAGCTCTCCCAGGCTGTCTTTGTAGCTGCTGACCAGTGGTCCAGTTTATTTTCTGTGCTGTCTAGAAGTAGCCCAGAGTTCAGGTGTTTCTGATGTGGACCCAGCAGATTCTGAAATGGGTACCTGGCCTTGTCCTAAGCTCAGATATATGCATTTATACAGTGCTTTTGGAATCTATACAGATTAACAGCCTGGTATGAAGACAAAAATAGCACAATTTGGGACAACTGATGTTTATCAGCAGTATTTCTTTTCTGGAAGGAAAAGAAACAAGTGTATGTGTGTTTGCATCCCTGAATTTCTAGGACTTTAAAGCTCTCATTATTTGCTATTCTATCCCAGACAGAAATGCAGTTGTTGTCTTACAGTACCCTGCAAAGCTTTGTGTCCTAGCAGGGTTGCCACAAATATTTAACTCATTTAAGTAATTGTGGTTTTACCAATAATTATCTAGGCAGAGCTCTTTGATTGATTTTTCCCAAAATGACCTGGCTTCTCAGTACTCTGTAAAAAAATAGTAATTGCTGAACTCTGACCAGAAGCATGTCTGTTCCTCTGGCAGTAGTTCACATCTGACACTGGAAATTCACCGCTGAGCATTTATTTTCCTGCAGCTGTGGTTGTACAAACCTTTACTCAAAGTGATCTGAAAACAGAAATCACGTATCAATGAAACTGGCTGAAACAGTTCTCTCTCTCCAGATGAACTCCCCTACCCTCCTGGACCAGGAAGATAGTGCCCCATTAGAATATGGGTTACCTGTCTTAGAGAATTTTACTCCCTAGGAACAGTGTCACTGTCTACTACAGCTTGTGTAGTTGCTTATGCTTTCATAATTCTATTACTATAAGTAATACTATATTTTACATATATTTCTTAATTAATATGTAATATAGTTATTATATTTCACTTGTGCACAGATGGTTTTGAACTTCATATCACCCTGAGTTTTCTATTTCTTTTTCAACCTCTCTGCCATGCTCTGAGCCCCCATTTTCTTAACTGTCTTTCCGTTTGCACCTATTCCTTAGGCAGATCTCTGAACAAGATGTGTGGCTCACACTTAGTCTAGCACATTTCCTGTTTGCTTCCTTCATGTCCCCACTATCATCCTCTATGCTGTGAGCCTGAGGAGGAGAAAAAGATGGTATCAGGCAGGTGTGGTGTAGCCCATACAGATATTTCACCAAAGCCACACAGACTTTCTGTCTGAAGTCAAGGAGAAGCACTGCAGACACGAACAGAACTGAGAAAGATGAAACGGTCTTACCGCCCTGCAAGAATTAAGTAATTGCAAAAATGCAATCTGTCCGTATCTTAGAGCAAGCACTGAGACATTTTCTTCCACGAATTGTGCTATGTTAAAGAACACAAGTCCTTATATTTATATAAAACTCAAATATATCAATGTTTCCATATGTACCTGTGTATGATATCATGAGCAGTGTACCAGGCATGATTGTTGAGTTGTTTTCAAGATCCTTGGCCATTACTTTGACTTAGATTGGTATTTTGGGGTCCAGTTTTCCAAGTGGTGTTGAGGATTTTGCAGACAAGTAGAGGTGTCATTCCTCTGCCCAAAATCCTCACAGGCTGGTATATTTGGTGCAAGGCAGGTGGTAGGGATAATCCTTGGTGCTGGGATAAATATTTGTTGTAGACCCTGTAACAGAGGCTTGGTACAGTGCTGAATCTGAGCCCTTTTTTTTCCCCTTCCCATTTGATGTATTTTGCTAATGAGGCCCAATCGTACAGATGCTCTGCAGGCAATACTGCTATATTTAGCTGAAACAATATGAAACACATAATTTGCCATCAAGTCATTAGGTTACTAAACAGGACTCATGGTAAGCTTTTCAAACACACAGAAATCCCATCCTCAGAAAGACTTTGAAGCTCTGGATTGATGTAAAGTTCACATGAATTTGACTCTCAAATGTGTTCAGACTCCTTTAAAAACAGCACTTCCCTGCTCAAAGAGTCACCTGCTTTTGAAAATACTGACTTGTGCTTGATTGCTGTTTCAGAAACCAGAGTCTCTAACCAGAACTTGAGGAAAAGAGCATTCTCCAGTTTTTTATTAATCCGGCTCTTTAATTTCTTTATTTTTCCACGGTGACTGCCCCGTATCTTTGATGAAGGCTGCTTTTCATCCAGCAGAACATCTAAATGAGGGAAGAAGCAAAGACATTGCTCTTAAGGCAGCTCCATCTGCCCTTGGCTTCATTATCTGGGTGGAGATCATCCACTGACATAACACTGTAGCCTAAGAACTGCGCTGAGGGTTCATTTGCAGGGAAGGAGATGCTTTATTTAATGTATGGCTCAAGCCTTGTAGTTCAGATGCCACTGTGCTGTCTGGAGCAGGGCCAGGTGCTGCTCGCTGCTTGTGGTGTTCTCTTCCTCAATGTTAACTGAAAAAAAACCAAACCAAAACAAAAAAAAAACAAAACACCCCATGTTGTTGAACTTCTGTGGTGGGGGAGTTACTGCAGTTCAGTTCTGCGTCTGTTCATCAGACTTCCCGTGGTTTTTCATCGAATCATGTGATTGACAACACAGACAGTCTGCAAAGTTCTCGGTCTGTCTCGGTTGTACCCTTGTCCCAACCACTAAATCTGACTTCTGCTTTGTCTGGCAGAAGAAAACAAGATAGGGTGCTGTGGTGGGGTGATTCACCGGGGCTGATAAGTGGTGTCTGTGTTTAAACTGTGCCGTTCAAACTGTAATGTTACCTCTGTCTCTCGCGTTGTCAAGCGCTTTCTCAGGCTGGTTTATTTTTAACTATCTGGGATTGTCTGTCCCTGTAAGAGCTGGAGAAAAATGCAAATAATGGCTCCAACAGACCTGTTTATGTCAGGGCAAGGAGTTCAGTAACTTAAACAGTGAACAGTATTGTATATTGGATAAAAAAAGGGTTTGGGTCAGGAGAGAACTTAAAGCTTATTTCATTCCAACCCCCTGCCATGGGCAGGGACATCTTCCACTATCCCAGGCTGCTCCAAGCCCCAATGTCCAGCCTGGCCTTGGACACTGCCAGGGATCCAGGGACAGCCACAGCTGCTCTGGGCACCCTGGGCCAGGGCCTGCCCACCCTCACACACAGCAATTCCTTCCCAAGATCCCATCTCTCCCTGCCCTCTGGCACTGGGAAGCCATTCCCTGTGTGCTGCCCCTCCAGGCCTTGTCCCAAGTCCCTCTGCAGCTCTCCTGGAGCCCCTTTAGGCCCTGCCAGGGGCTCGGAGCTCTCCCTGGAGCCTTCTCTTGTGCAGGTGAGCAGCCCCAGCTCTCCCAGGCTGGCTCCAGAGCAGAGGGGTTCTATCTTTCAACACCATCCATCTGAACAAAAAGGGCAGTGAGGGGGAAAAAAAAGGATGATTCATCCCATGCCAAGGCTTTTCCTCTGTCATTAAGACTGCCATTTAAGATGCTTTAGAACAGGCTGTCTTTTCAAGTGGTGCTAAAAATCAGGTTCCTTGGAGAGTTACCAGGTGGGGTGCAAGTGTCTTTCCAGGAGTAAATTGGACACAGCAGCAGCAAGGTAGAAGAAAATAGATTTGTGCACTGCCGGTTTGACGTGCCACTTTTGGAATTTTGTTAACCATGATAAATCCCTCACCAGTGCTGGCTGGGTTATTACTGGGAGTGCCCTGAGACTCATGTGGCCTGGTTGCTTTACAGTGTCACCTCCTGTGTGTCTGCAGCACACAGCCAAGGTTCCTGATCACATATTTGAAGCAGTACATACAGGAGACAAATGGCGCAAATATGAATTTAAATATTCCTTGGACTATCACTTGAAAATCTTGAAAAGCTTTTTAAAAATCTTAAAGCTTTTTGGCATCAATCAAGTTTTTTACTTGGTGTTTAAATCCTGCTGTTACAAATAGTTATAAAGTCACTCTGATAAAGAATAAAGTTTTGATTATTTTGTTTGTTAACAAATTCTGTTTTGGGTGAACACCCTGCTAGTGAAACAGTGTGGGTAGTTTTTTATCTCAACAGTGGATGGCTGCCATGGTTAATCTTGCAAGTTACATCATAGAATCATTGAGGTTGGAAAAGCCCTCTAAGATCATTGAGTTCAAACATTAACTCAGCAGCACTGTGCTCACTGCTAAATCATATTCCCAAGTGCTACATCCACACCCCAAAGAGGCTGGTGCATTTTTCTCCATGCTGGGCCTCTAGGATTTCTCATTTTAAATGAATGAGAAAACATGGCCAGCACACAGCTGTGGGTCATTGCAGTCATCTAAAGAAGGTGGGTTTGAATTGCTGGCCTGGAATTCTAATTTTTCATGTCTCATCAGCAATGCACTGAGCTGTCCTGAGCCTGCTGTTCAGGTGGACCATCAGAAATCTATCACTTCTGCTGTTATCTACATTCTTTTTACATAGACACATTCAAGACTGTGTATATGGCAGTGTGTATTCTCCTTGTCTGCATTTCCAAGATGCTCCCCCCCAGGCTGTTCAAAGCACGTGTTGAGTGTGAAAGAGTCCAGGCTGACTGCAGTGAGTTACAGCCTTTAATCTGAAATTGATTATTAAATTGCTATGGTACAATTGCAATAAATGGCAGCATCGATCAGCCTGAAGAGAGGCTAAATAATAAAATCGATGCATGGCTTATTGCCTGAAAATATGAATGCTACCTGAGTAACTTTATCCTGCTCTTCCAGCTGAGAGATAATGGGATAGTAAGGCCTGACATCTCAGATGCAGCTGTTGGAATTTCTAATGTAATTTTGCCTACTGTTTTAAGGCTGAAGATGTTTGGTGAGCCAGGAGCCCAAGAATGGTCCCAGGCTACTGCCATGGGTGCTTGCAAAGCCAGTAGCTGTATCTGAGACCTGAAGGTGAAAAAAAAAAGCTGTCTGGGTTAAGTTCAACACAAATTACCATCTTTAATTACTTTTCCCCCACTTCCCTCCCAGAAGGGCTACCATGGGCTGCAGTCCTGGTGTGCAGCCACCCCTGGGGTGAAGACTGACAGCTCTTAACACTTTCCTCTGGCTGGAAGTGTTGCCATGGTGTAATCGTGGGGTTTAACCATTCCTTCTGCTGATGCAGTGCCGAAGGGAGCATGTTCCTGCCTACACTGACCACACACCAGGAAGTTTTGGAAGAAAGCGGGGAACATTACACTGAGGATAAGCAGAGTAGAATGTCAGTGCTTTTTTAAAAAAATAAATGCTAATAAAAATATACACGAGGGCTTGGTTGGGGGGTGCCAGAGGGGGAGGGCAGGGACAGCTTGAGAACTTGGAGCCGAGTTGGGAAGGGATAGAGAACATCAGTGCAAAGGAGGATTTCACAAGGCTGGTGAGAAAAAAAAAAAGCTTGGGTGAATACAAAAGGGAAGGGTATGCTAGAGAGAGAGGATAAGGATGCAGTGGAAGGGAGTTGGGGTGGCAGTAGATTGGGAGGCTGGAAATGAGATGTGGAGGTGAATATGGGTGTAAGGTACCTAAGAGTGAAAAAACAAAGTGATGCAGAAGATGAAACAGGCTGGTCCACACAGACTTGAGAAAAAGAGGTTGTAGAGGTGGTACAAAGTGGTAGAAACTTTGATGTAGAGGTGGTAGAAAGTGGTTTAGGTGCACAAAATGGCTGTGGGAGAGTTCTCTACCACAAATTGTGTCTGACACGGGAAATTAAACTTGCTGATGTACTTTTTTGATTCTGGGTTTTGAGTTTAACAGGAGTTAGATGCAGAAGGGCCTTTAACAACCTTATTTTTTAACTGCCTCAGTTCCTTGAACAGAGATAAGTACAGAATCCTTTAGGTTGGAAAAGCCCTCCAAGATCTTTGAGTCCAGCTGTTCTCCCAGCACTGCCAAGGCGACCACTAACCCATGTCCCCAAGTGCCACATCCACATATTTTCTACAACTTTCCTATAAGTTTCCATGTTTTCTGACCCCAAAAATACAAATAATATGGAAGCATAGAAGTTAAATACATAGCCCTGAAAACCAAGTGTCCAAGAAATGCCCCTTCAGAGGAGCCTGATCCAGACAGAATTCTTGTACCCTTAAGGCACGGAAACAGGACACTGAGCTCAAGAAATAGAATAGGGAATCCCATCATTATTAATGGGCAAAGAGGCTCCTTAGCCATTGCTGTTTGTTCTGATCATGTCACACTGTAGAGTTTATTCTTAGTCTTAGCCACAGCCTTATAAATAATAAAATGGGTCATGTTTTATCTTACTCCGGTGATCATTGTAATGTGGCTTTTGCCTGAGACTCTGCCAAGCTCAGACACAGGCAACATTTAGAAGTGGATAAAGTGAAGAGCACAGTATAAAAGTAGACTCAGCTCTTTCCAAAATACACACTTGTCAAGAGCAAACCTGGTGGGTTTGCAATGTGCACTGCTTTGGGATGGAAAAAATGAGAAAAATGGGAAATTGAGGTTGCAGCATGTCTGTCTGTTCTCTCTGGTGACCAGGAACAGGACCCAGGGGATGCCTGGAGTTGTTCCAGGGAGGTTTAGGTTGGATATCAGGGAAAGATTCTTCCCCCAGAGGGTGCTGGGCACTGCCCAGGCTCCCCAGGGAATGGGCACAGCCCTGAGGCTGCCAGAGCTCCAGGAGTGCTTGGACAGCACTGCCAGGGATGCCCAGGGTGGGATTGTTGGGGTGTTTGTGCAGGGACAGGGACAGGGACAGGGACAGGGACAGGGACAGGGACAGGGACAGGGACAGGACTGGATGACCCTTGGGGATCCCTTCCAACTTGGGATATTCTGTGATCCTATGTTATCACAAACTGTGTTTATTCTTTTGGCCTTTCCAAAGGATTCTCCTGCTATGCAGTGAAGTACAATTATTCTCAAAATGTTTTTTAGGGAAAAGTGCAATAAATAGGTCTCTACATACACAAGCAAGAAGGCTGTTTAGGAGCTGCTAAAAATGAGAGTTTTCCTTAAGACCTTTGTGTTTTGTAAAGGATTTGCATGTTTAGTCTCTTAACAGGGAAATGGATTGTGACCAACAGTAAAAGGCTTCAATAAGATATGCTAATGTAGCTTTTGATTCAAAGAAGAAATTATAAATTATCTCTTTATTCTATAAGTGTTTCCTTGGGTTCTAATGTTTTAGCTCCTTATTTTTTTCACCAAACCTCTTTTTTCAGTGTTTACGTGGGCTGTGTGTTTGCAAAGAGACATGCAAACCTTCCCTCACTGGACTCTGGCTTCTTGTTGCAGAAGTTCCCCGAGCTGAAGTTCAAGTATGTGGAGGAGGAGCAGCCTGAGGAGTTCTTCATCCCCTACGTGTGGTCCCTGGTCTACAACTCTGCTGTGGCCCTGTACTGGAACCCCCGTGACATCCAGCTCTTCACCATGGACTCGGGCTGAGGGACAGCCCGGCCAGGCCAGCCCCGCTCCGTCTTACAGGAATCGAACCTCTGCACCCCTTCCAACCTGACCCCCTCCCACTGCCCCCTCTGACCCCAGAGCCAGTGTCCAGCCCAGCCTCACGCTGGGACGGACTGGTGTGGGGCACTGATGGCTTGTAGGCAACCTTGTGTTTATAGTCCATAACCTAGAGCTTGTTTGATGAAAATGAGGCCTTACACATGGGGTATGATGTTACTACCAACCACAAACCTGATCGTCCTTTTAACTTAACAGGCTAAATGAGATTGCAGGCTTTGATTTGGAAGCAGCGTTTGTATTTTTGGCTCTTTTGAGTGGGCAGCTTCCTTGGGTCAAGCTTTTTACGGTCTCTTGGATGCTGCCGTGGGTTGCTCGTTACCTAATCCCATGTTTTCACTCACAGCCCTTCGTTTCCGTGGCACTGTCAAGGCTGCAGCCCTTAAATTGCTGTCTACGCTGCTGCCATCCGAGGGAACTAAGCGAGCAGCATCTTAATCAGATTATCTCCCAGGCAGATTCAAAACACTTGATGTAGATGTTTGTGGGAGGATTTTCAATAGCAAGTCTTTTGTTGTTGTTGTTGTTTGACTGGCAAATACTCTCCAGAGGGCAAGAAACACCTGCTTTCAGAGTCAGGTCCCTTATAGACTTGTTTTTCTGTGCTTCTGTGCAAAATTGTTCCTGGAAATTGAACGTGTAGGGAAAGGGGGGGAAAAAAGTCCAAAGAAAATAATTACAAGATTGTAAAATAGACCAGTGTCCTGTAAACCTGTGTGTAATGGTGACAGTGTGTTTTGGGGATCCTTGACAAAGCTCTGTTTTGAAAACCTCCTGTTGGCTTTTAAAGTTTTATGGCAGAAGTATAAATTTATCTGAATGTAGAATACTACTCTCTTTTTTGTTGTTTTCAAGTGCCCTTTCCTGACATACCTGTTTCAGCAGTGGGAAAAGCAAAAGAAGTGGTGTGATTTTGAAAGAAATCTCATTTTTCAAAGTGGGGATCGTATATTGGGGATGCCTGTTGCACACACGTGCACCCACTCTCCTCGTCCCACGTGCTGCTGTGTGGGGGACTGTCACCAGTGCATTGCATGCCAAAACTTCAGTTTCGAGGAATTAGTTCCTGAAGATGCGTGGCAACCCTCTGTATTCACTGCCTGCTCCAGCATGTTCTCTTTGTTGACCTGAGGAATCGGGTGCGTTCGCTTTCAGAAAGTCCTTTGAATGGCTTTAAATAGAATTTCTGGCACCATTTTGTCCCTCTGAAGGATGTGCTAAGATTGTACTTTCCTTTTATCTGCTTGTTTAGAGACGGAAGTCCATTTGAGTCCTACACAAATGGAAATGCTGGCTTTTTTAAAAAAAAAGAAAAAAAGAGAAGCTTTCCAAATTTATTCAAATATAGCTGCAAAGGGATATATACAGCCCATGAGCATTTAGGACTTTGAAATGGCAGAAGCTTTTGAGAAAAGGCAATGGTAAGACTGGAGATGCAGTGTTTTCTTAGGCAAATAGGAGCGATGAATGAACCATGACTGAACTGCACATAAGTTGATCTGTATTTTGGATTTATTCTGTTTTGTTTTGGTCTTTCAGCAAACATAAAAAGGGGATAACTATTCTCGGTTACTGTAGTGATTTGTAATTTTGTCTTTATTAAAAGACTAAGAGTGTTTGTGAGTCAACAGGGCTGCCCAGATTTGGAAAAGGTCAGTCTGAAGATGCACTTTTAAACCATGGATTCTGAAGCTGCTGGGCTGGCTCAGTGTTCATCTGTTCTAAACACCCCGGGTGAGCAGAACCAGAGAGGCCCTGCTGGGGCAGACACTGCTCTGCCAGGTGTCAGACTGCAGAAAACCCAACTTGTCTGTGAAGGGGCTTTTTACAAGAGGGGGGGCACATGAAGCAGCAGTCTGACAGAATAGGTCAAACCAGCTCTTGAACCAACGTCAGTGTCGCACAGAAAATTCTCTCTCACTGTCCTCCCTTTGTGGTGACACTGAGGTGCAGAAGGTTTGTTCCAATGGTGTAATTTCCTTGTGCGTTTCATGAAATGCCCTGCTCCCGGGTCCCAGCTGGTTTGGAACAGCTGGAGTCACCACCTAAAGCCAAAACAGCAGAGCCAGACCAAGATTTAGGCAGAAATCCATGCTGGCCCCCTTGTCTCTCCCAAGAGCTGGAGCGTGACGTGGGCCTGGCAGTGTCCTGACGTCTGCAGTCTGATACGGTCACAAATACTCTGTTTTTCCTTCACCTTAGGGATCCTTTTCATTACTTTGTGTGAAAGATTTACTATGCGTAATTACAAAAATAAAAGAGATAAAACAGTAAATACGGGGTAGTGTGTTTTATGTCATGGGTCTTGGCGTGGTCATCAGGCCCACTGTGCACAAGATTTTATCATGTCCTCCATGACGTGCAATTAAGAATAATGTAGTTTTATTTGTTGTGTGAAGTAAATCAATGTCCAAGTCAGTGTCTGGTGAAAGAAGGAATGTATCATGCTTCAGAGTCATGTGGAATGTCACCTCTTGCCAGCTCAGCTTTAGTGGTTGCAATGGCCATGGCCTGGTGGGGCATTGGGAACATGCAGTCATGGGGGGCAGCAGAGGAAGGACAGGGTTGTCCACTCAAGACCTGACCCGATGTCTTGCTGCACCCTCAGCTTCTCTTTCCCATCCATTTCAGCTGATGCTGCCTCTGGTTTTGGGGTGTGAGATGGGTGTTGCACCAGGATCTTCTCCTAATAGTTGCCTTCCAGTACCTGAAGGTACTGACAGGAAAGCTGGAGAGGGTCTTTGGAGAGAGACCTGGAAGGACAGGACAAGGGGGAATGGCTTCCCAGTGCCTGAGGGCAGGGTTAGATGAGATGTTGGGAAGGAATTCCTGAGGGTGGGGAGGCCCTGGCCCAGGGTGCCCAGAGCAGCTGTGGCTGTCCCTGGATCCCTGGCTGGACATTGGAGCCACGTGGGACAGTGGAAGGTGTCCCTGCCCATAGCAGGGAGGTGGGGATGAGCTTTAAGGTCCCTTCCAACCCACACCTTCTGAGATTCTATTATAACATTCTTACTCTGAGTGCTGCTCACTGGTGTCACCACCTGCCTGGGCTCTCTGAGCAGCTCTGGAGAGGGAAATCCATCACTTCAGGGCTGGGGAAGACAAGGCAGGCCTGCTCTCAGAGGACCATCCCTGCCGGAAGACCAAACAGGCAGGAAACCCAGCAGCTGTGTAAGTTGTTGGTGAAGTGGGAGTTGTGCCCTCGTGCACAGGTCCCTGGTGAGGCAGATTGGACAATAGAGTGAGACTGATCTCTCTATGAAAATGAGATGGGGGTTGGAAGATATAAATGCATTGGGCATCATTCACTTTGGCAAAAGGAGTCCAAAGACCCACCAGGTTCCCTGGCATATCTTGACCCTAATAGCCTAAAACCAGAATATTGGCAAGTTACAGGAAAAAAAAAAACAAAACAACCAACTGTTTAGTACGTGCCACTAGATTGTTGATCTACCAGTTAAACAGGAAAGGAGGAAGCAAACAATTCCCCTCCCTTCTTTGGGAACTAAAGATTTTGTAAAATCTTTTCTACTGGTTTTATCATTGCATATGTTGTCTAATTCAGCCAAGTAAAGGTCATATCTCATATTTAGCCACCTCCAGGCTCTCTCCTAATGGATTGGGCTTGGTCTGCAAAAACTCCACCTTCTGTGCTGGAAGAGCAGAAGTTTTCTCTATGGTTGTACTTCCTAGAATCACCTGGCCACCGCAAATCCTGTCCCATTTCTACCCATTCCCTCTTTGGCCACCTAACCTAAACGTTTGTACCATTGGTACTGCCAATCCTGTAAAATTCAGCATCCCAGCTGCTTTTGTGTTTGATTCATTATTAATTAGAGGGTTTGAGGGAGATATTATTATCATATTTGTTGTCTGTTATTGCTAACAGCTAGCAGTGTTTAAGGTAACAGCTGCACATCTGAGAGCAAGACACAACAGCCTCGTCCTGAGCCCCTGGATTCTGAAGCCTCAGCTCTGGACACGTCCTGGCAGAAGCCGTGGTAGCTGTGAGTTCTCAGTGCGGTGCAGGTGTCCCTAGAGACTGATTTGGCAGGACAGGATGTCCTGGGTGCCACCAGGTTGGCTGCTGGGGTTAGGCTGGACCAGGCTGGGAATTGTTTTGGGCTTGGCCAGAAGGCTTACTTTTAAACTCTTAAGAGTTATTCATTGATGGTGCCTCTGCACAGGTCAGTCACGACACTCAGATGTGTGTGAAGGGTTCAGGGAAAGGATCACAAGGCAGGGAGTTTCCCCGTTCTTTTCACTGTCAGGAAAGGAGCCTGTTGGCACAACATCCCCGGGCTGCTGTGACATCACCGGGCAAGTGCTCCAGGCTATCCTCCTGCATGAGACATCAGCGCTCATTGCCCGATAACAGCTGTGCCAGCTGAAGATAATGGTATTTCACAGACAAAAGGGCAACTCTTACAACCTCCATTGACCCCACCAGCAGAGCTGTACTTCCTGCTGTGACTTCGGGGAACAGCAACTCATAAAGAGCATGGCAGGGAGGTGCCGTGGGGAGTGGAGATGATGGTTTAAAGTACTTAGAGAGTGTTTGGGTTGGAAGGGACTTTAAAGATCCCGGGGCTGGAGCCCCTCTGCTCTGGAGCCAGCCTGGGAGAGCTGGGGCTGCTCACCTGCACAAGAGAAGGCTCCAGGGAGAGCTCCGAGCCCCTGGCAGGGCCTAAAGGGGCTCCAGGAGAGCTGCAGAGGGACTTGGGACAAGGCCTGGAGGGCCAGCACACAGGGAATGGCTTCCCAGTGCCAGAGGGCAGGGAGAGATGGGATCTTGGGAAGGAATTGCTGTGTGTGAGGGTGGGCAGGCCCTGGCCCAGGGTGCCCAGAGAAATTGATGGGACCAAGGAACTGGCTGCAGAGTTGCTTTCTCAAATGCAGCAACCCATGAGCTACATCCCTCCTTTGCAAGCCCCTGACTACAGATTTTGGCATCCCTTCACTGGGAATACCGGGGATGTCCCTGGAGTTAACAGCGTTGTAAAAATGCTTTGCATTTTGAGGGCAATTAACCCCAAACTGCGAGGTTCCAGCTGAGATTACAGGTCGTAATCATTCAATCATGGAGGCTGGGTTATTGCTGGGTAGATGCATTTCGGATGTTAGGGCTGCGCTGCCTGCCTTCAAAAGAATTACTCCGAGGTGCCGTGTTTGGTGTTGGAGGCTCTGCTACCACCACCCATGGACCGTGACAGCACTTACATGTACTCAGATAAATGAAAATGTCACTGTCGGTGAATCCCTCCAGATCACTAATCCAATACACCGTGGAGCTGCCAAACTGGGACGATTTGAATGAGACATTTAAAGAGGAGAGATGATTTTTTTTTTTTTTCCTAAATGCTGCTGAAGCGCACGGCATAATCCTTCATCATCACTTTAAAAACTGTCTTAAAATTAATCCAAAATGAATATGTCTTGGCAGACGTGATGAAATGTTCAGCTGTACATAATGTTTGTGCCAGATGTCTTGGCAAACTAAATGGCAGACTTCAGTCTTCCTTGCAGTCACTTTGTGCTGCTGAAAGCCCTGAATGTGATGGCACCCGGGGAAAATTGAGGATCCGGAGAGGAGTGGTGACAAAGTAGGTGACGTCCCAATGATGCTACCCTGGCCCCTCCTCCTATTTATGAAACGACAAAAAAATGCTTTTCAAAGAGCAAAACAGCTTATTAAAAACTGGCAATTTAAACTAGGAACAGCTGTCCTCGGCTTGCTGCTGCTATTTTTGTCCCTGGAGCTGTTGTCAGGGTCCATCCCCTCTCCCGGCGCAGCTCCTGCATCTCAGTCTGCAGTTCCCCCCCTCCATAAATCCTGCTGGGAGTGGGGCTGGGGGTGCAGGGACCAGGGGTGCTCAGCCCCACCAGAGCTGGCTGTCCCTGTTTAAGGACTGCATCAGCTCAAGAATAATGGAAATAAACTCAGGCAAAACCATGTCTGGAGATTCAAAGCCTCTTCTAAAACAGGTGCTCGAAGACCTAAAAATGTGGGGTTTTTCCTAAAACAGCCTTGTGTGTTGTTTTGTTGGTCAGACTGTTCCTGGAGCGGGGAAAGCCCACCATCATTCCTTGGTGTTGGATATTCAGTATCCATTATATTTACTGGGCTGAACTTTGGATTAAATGTTCTGCTTAGTGCCTTATGTCCTGTCCGTGCTGAGCAGTGGAGCAGAGACAACCAACAGAGCCGTTTTCACCCTGAAATGAAGCTCTTTGCGATGGCTCCAGGAAAAAACCCTCACCTTCCCTCCCACCCCCCCAAAAAAAAGCAGCTTTGGCGTCTGCAGTCTTGCAAGTTTCTCCCAACTGAAATACAAAGTGAAAATTAAATTTAAATTCTTTTCTTTCTCCTAAATCAAATCTCACAGGCGCCAATTGCCCTTTAAAAGGTCAAGCTTTTAGCCCACAAAATTGTAATCGATACATTATTGACCTAAACAATGGCCATAAACTACAGGCCTCCTTTGTCTCCTTGCTT
>VZTN01016001.1:67434-102645 GCA_013400515.1 Erpornis zantholeuca
CCTTTGTCTCCTTGCTTGGCTTCTCCTTCCTGGTAGAGCACATTTGGCCCTGGTGAACGTGGGATGGTGGGGGCTCGTAAAACCTCGCATCCACAGCAGGGCTGGAGAAATGTCACCATCACCAGCACCCACAAAGCAGGATTGCCTCTGCTTGCCTTCCTTCCTTCCTTCCTTCCTTCTTTCCTTCCTTCCTTCCTTCTTGAGCTTGGCCATTTCTGGACTGGAAAATGCCCAGCTGGCCTGGTCAGGAGGTGGATTTCCTACAAGTCTGTCCCTAACACGGACCCAGAAGTTGTTTTCCAGCAGTGCTTCTTGCCCTCCTCACCATGCTGTGATGCCCTGTTCAGTTAGGGATGTACACCCATACCAGAGCCACACCAGCAAGTGACCGAGGGTCCCACATCCAGGTGACCATGGCCACCGGGACCAAGGGTGGCCTTGGGAGGGTGGAGGTGATGGTCTTCAGGACAGGGAATGAGAGGATAGATCCTGGCCCTTGTCTCTCCACAGCAGGAGAGGAGTGAGGCTGGAGCATGGGTATGGATGGGTTGATGCCATGTTTGAGGGTATCAGCCTCCTCACTGGTGTGTACCAGACAGGTGGCAGAGGCCCTTCTTGGCTTTTTGGGGAAGAAAGAAACATTTTCAGTCAATACCTTCCTGCTTGTTGTCACTGACTCAGTGCAGCCAAGTGAGAGTCCAGTGAGTATCCAGAGGAGCAGTGCTAGAGAATAAGCCAGAAGCCACAGTCCTGACCCAAGGAGTGAGTTATTATCAGGGAATTACGCTGATTAGGAAAGGACTGAGCCTAGACAAGCAGCTTGGATCTATATGTATGTGTATAGTGTGTATGTGTGTATATGCAGTACATATACATAGAGACAGAGAATTTACATATACACATGTCAAAATGGCACATCATTATTATTTATGAGTGATTTTATGATATATTATCTATAAAATGACCCTCTACCTGATGTACCATCCTGTGTGATGAAGGATCACGAGTGAGAGCACAGCACTGGCTCCATTTGGGTGGGTGCCCTGCAGACTACTACAAAGAGTCAATGGACAAGTAGTGGCCACAGGTGACCCCTCAGCTGCATTTGGGGCAGGACTTTGAGGTGACACCAGCTTTTTCAGGCATCAGGGGGTGCAGGGAGGACCGGGACAGCACATCCCGAGTCACGAGGCTGCTGGTGCTGATTCACCTCCTCTGTTACCTTGTGCTGTGCGTGTTTATGTTGAGGCTACGAGCACTGAGTGAGGGCAGATTAGTTGTGTTTGTGCAGCTGCCAGCCTCACTGTTGTGACATTTCCATCTGTCCCACTGTTGTATAACAGCTCCTCATGAAATTAAGAGTGAGGAAGAAATCCCTTTCTTCCCCAGTCCTCATGCCAGGGCAGCTCAACCACAGCCTTGGCCATCAAGTTCCAAAACCTTCATCCAATGTAGGCCTGAAATCCTCTGTCGTGGCCCTTGGGCTGCTCTGCAGTCAACAGACATCAAAAGCCTCGTTTCTATCGGTGTGCTTCAACATCACATCTGGCTCTGATAAGCTTCAAGGGCTGACAGTCATCTTCAGGTCAAAACAATTTAGGAGCTGGTCCTGGGAAGGCCATCTTTCATCTCTCTGGTGCGCCACAGCAGCAGCCAGCAGCAAGGGCAGCAGCTGCCCATGCCGGGGCAGACCCTTACCAAACCTGCTCCCCCAGAAAAGGTACAGTAGGATGGAGAGCATCCCTGAAATGTTCCAAATCACAGACTGCAGAGACCTGGCTGGTGGATCCAGGGCTTTTTCCTCTAGTCTGGAGCTCAGATCTGGGGCTCATGAAGTTTGGAATAGTGGCCTGCTACACCTTCTTTCCAGTCAGTGCCCCTAGCCCCATAATGGACCCTGGGGACCAGAACTTGTCTATTGAATCCTCTTGATTTCAGAGACCAGAACAGGATTTGTGACTCTGCCCTCCTCGTTTAAGGCCAGGTGAAGGGGGGTGAGGCTCAGGACAGGTGCAGAGGGGTTGGGGATTTTTCTGACACCTTTGCAGCACTGCCCCTCCAGGTTTTAAGAGTATCTTTGCTTAGTAGCTTTCTCCTACCTCGACAGTAACCCTTGGGATGGCAGCTTGGTGGGGTGTGTGTGGGAGATGATGAAAGACAGGGAGATGAAGAAACTTGTACTGAACACTCTGTTGGCTCTTGGCCTGAGACGCTGGGCCTGCTCAAGGCCTTGCCAAGATCGTTTTCTCGGGGAGGATACGCTGATGATGACAGCCAGGTATTTCTTTGATGCAATTCTGTGTATTAATGGGGAAAGTACGTAAAGTCCCTTTTCCCCGAACACCATGGGACCACGTCGGCTGCTGCAGTCTGGAGCCCAAGCCCGAGCCTGCCTGGAGCCACCCCTGCACACCCTGCGCCCTCGCCTCACGCTGCATTTCCCTAGGTCCCTTTCTGGAACCTCCCTGGCACTTTGCTGGCTTGTTCTCTGCTTTCTCATCCCTCTGACATACTTAAAATATACACACACCCCCTTTTGTGCAAGCAGCTGCAACCCAGCCAGGGCCCTGGAAGGACAGGCAGCCTCTCCTCCATCCTTTACAGATATTCCCAGGGAAATTTCTCCCTTTTGAGTGATTTTGAGAAAATTCCATGGTGGTTTGAGGCCTGCATGTGTGTTTTTCCTTTTTTGCCTTTCACCCAGCAAGGGTGAGGATGCCTTCCTTCCTTTAGTCCCAAGGCAATGTAGCAAATTGGGCAACTTGATGCTCAGCTTCAGCAGAACAGCCCCTTAGGTAAAAGTGGGGACTGATGGTGGTGCAACCACTGCCTCTTGGAGAAGAGGATGTGCTCTGCAAGGTACCTGGCTCCTGCCTGGTGGAAAGGGTTGGGGGTCCCTTGCCACCAGCACTGTCCCCAGGGAGTGGCCTCACAGGGTGTCCAGACCACAGTGACACAGGGCATGGACCAGAATTGGTCAGGGGTTTCCTCTGGGGTCAGCCAGCACTTGTGACAGTAAAGATTGTTTCCCAAGGCAGCTGTGGCTGCCCCTGGATCCCTGTGTCCAAGGCCAGGTTGGACAAGGCTTGGAGCAGCCTGGGATAGCAGAAGGTGTCCATGCCCATGGCAGGGGGTGAGCTTTAAGGTCTCTTCCAACCCAAACCATTCTGGCATTCTATGGTTCTGTGAAACATCTTCCTCAGGGTGGAGAGGAAAACCCAGGGAGAGATTTGCAAAGACCAGGCCACCCAGAGGCTGCCCAGAATTAGGAGGAGCAGGAGTCTGTGTAAGCCATGCCTGGACATTGCTCTGAATGGATGCTCAGAGGGAGACAGGGACCAACAACTGCAGCAATGCAATGAGGGAGAAAAGGGAATTTATTTTGGGGGGGAAAGGAACCGAGTTTGGGGGTCTGCCCAAGATAAATTTGTGCATGGGCTGTCTGACAGAGGGAGGAACCCAGAGCCCCACTCAGGCCATTGAGTAGCCCAGGTTTCCACCACGCTTCTAGCATGACTTGTTTTCCTGGGAAAATGAATCCTTCCTTTGCAGCATTCATGAGAATAGCCCACGCACAGAGCAACGTAAGAAGGGAATGGCCCTTTCTGGCCGCTGTGCCCGGGACAGAATGTCTCGGAACACAATGAATGAAACACAAATGTGTGACTGGCGCTGACGCCGCTGCGCGTTACCCCACCAGCACCCCGGCGTGACCTGGGGGTCACGGCCAGCACACTCACACGTGAAGCAGCACAATGGAGACAGAGACCTCCTTTCCTGTGTGACAGACCCCTGTGGCTCCTCCACGGGGCAGCACAGCAGACACTGAGTGCACCAAACGCACTGTGAGAGAGAGCAGAACATCTGGGCTGCTGTTCAGTAAGCAAGACGTGGGCAAGTCACACCCTTCCAGATAAACCCTTCTTCAAAGTGAAAGCTCACCACAGAAATTTGGAAAAGGAGGTGGAAGGAGCGGGTCAGGACTCCTATTATGCTTGGAAACTATTTAAATATGTCAATATTAAGGGAGCGTAATTACCACTCGAGCAATTCCAGCAAACAAGTCGGTAACAGTGCCTGCTTTACGGGAAGTGCATTTCCTCTTGGCAGTCTCCTGGCTGGGGATTATCGAGTGTGCAGCTCTCCCTCCATGCCCTTCACTGGCAGACCAGCACGCCCCAGCCAGGCAGGGCCACTGAGCAATGGGTGGGGTGCTGTGATGTGAGGCACCATGAGGGTAAACCCAACCCCTTGCAAGTGATGCCCTAGCCCCTGGCAAGGTCTGCTGTGGGTCTGAGGACACAGAGTAGCCACGTGGTGCTGAGCAGCACCAACCCATGCTGTCCTTGGGGTCAGTGGTGACCATCATTTCTGTGGTTGAGGTCATCAGAAGTAGCCTGGTGCTGCTCTGCTTCCCAGAGCATCTGCTTGGATCTTCCATTGCAGCCACACTTAGGAAAGAGTCAGAGGCAGGAGATGGCTGTGGTTCAGGGGCTGGACTCTGCACCCAGATCTCCTGAGTCAGCTCCCAGCATCACCACTGCTGTCCATGTCGTGTCAGACAAGTCACTTCTCCCTCGGTGACGCCGGCCCTGGCCTCAAAAGCCCTCCTGCGGTGCAGCTCCATGTCAACACAGGGTCACTCTCTGGCTTGGGGAAGTTACTCAGGCCTTTGACTCCTGCTTTGAAAACACTGAACCCAAAAGTCAGGTTCCTTGAGCCATTAGTCACTGAAGAAACAACAACTTCCCAAAGCTGCTGAGAACCTTCCCAGGGCTGCTGGGAGGGACAACCTCCCCCTCCTGTCGGAGATACTTGGGGTGCAGCCGGGCTGGCATGTGGTCCAGAGAGACACTGAAACTGGATCATTCCCATGAACAGTGGGAATTATCTCATGGGAAAGCTGCCCTGTAGAGTGGCCACCCTGCAGCTGTCCCCTCTGGGATCACACACAGGTGCTGCTGACCACTTAGCTACCCAATGCCATTTACACAATAACCCACTAAGGACACAAAAACCCCCAGTTTTCAACTAAAGAGGTGCAATTAACCTGCACCACTCATTAGAGAAGGCCTGTGTATAATCCTCATTACTGAAGCTGGGTGTTTTCCAGCATCTCTCTCTGCTGTGCAAGTCCTTTCATCCACACGTTGCAGATGGTGAACTAAGATCTCAGGAGTCTGGAAAGAGAGGAGCTTTCAGTTCCCTTTCAACCCAAACTATTCTGGGATTCTGTGATTTTGCCACCCCTTTGACTAGGTTTGAATTGCACTGACTCATCATTGCCCAGGATGTTCTTTACAAGCCTGATGTGAAGTGTGTGAGTGCTCTTTATTGTCCATAACACACGGACCATGGTACGAACCCTTTTAAATTCATTAAAAGCACTTGAATATTTTTAATTAATTCCTTTTATTTTTTTTTCAATACCCACCCAATTTGAGCCCTAATCCCATCTCACGGCCACAGAGAGGCTGTAACAAAAGATTAGCTCATGTTTAATGTCTGTTTAGTGCCTGAAAGGCATCTTGAAAATGTAAGGTGACACGGAAATGCCAAATAATCATATTTTGTTGTCAACACTCCCCTTGAGCAATGCCCTTAAGTGTGACAAATGCTTGCTGCAAGCGAAGCAAACGTCCTCTCATTATTTTTGAACAATCCCACCCCCTGCCCTGAAGTTTCAAGCACCATGATGGTGCCTGGCCAGCTGGGAACATTATTTTTGCTGGGGTTTTGGGTCTCCCCATAATTTCTCAATGCAAAACTGGAATTTCTGCCCCATTGCTCAGTCACTGCCTGCAGTAGCTTGGAGGAGCCCAGAAGGTGAGGGGATGATGTGCATGTCCCAAACACTGATAGCTGGATAGCCATGGAGCCAGCTGGGGGTTGTTGGGAATGACAGCCAAGGGTTGCTGGTAGAGAACACACATGAGGAAGACCAGGATGTGGCTGGAGATGGGGCCACATGGAGGAAGGGCAGCATTTTGATGGGATAAACTGTGTTCTTTGCTCCTGAGCAAAGCACAACCCAGCTCAGCACAGGAATGAGGTCAAGAAGTGGCCGTGGACTTTGGCAAACCTTTGACACCGTCTCCCACATCATTCTGCTGCCAAAGCTGCAGGCCATGGCTTGGACATGTTCACTCTTCGCTGGGCTCAGATGTGGCTGATGGCCAGGCCCAGAGTGTGGTGGGGAATGGGGCCACATCCACCTGGGGCTGGGCACTGATGCATTCCGAGGCTCAGGACTGGGGTCACCCCAACCTCGTGGAGTGCTCCAGGCTGGGACAGAGGGGCTGCAAAGCTGGGACAGGCCCTGGGGAAGCTGTGCCAGCAGCTGGACATGAGCCCAGGAGTGCCCAGGTGGGCAATGGCCACTGGGCTGTCCCAGCCATGGTGTGACACAGCCCCAGGGCAGGGCCTGTCCCCTGTGCTGGCAGTGCTAGGACACCTCCAGTCCCAGGGACAGCCCTGGGCCCCTCAGGACAAGAGAGACATGGAGGGGCTGGAGTGTGTCCAGGGCAGGGAACGGAGCTGGGAAGGAGCTGGAGTCCCAGGAGAGGCTGAGGGAGCTGGGAAAGGAGCTCAGGCTGGAGAAAAGGAGGCTCAGGGGGGACCTTGTGGCTCTGTACAAGTCCCTGACAGGAGGGGGCAGCCGGGGGGGGTCAGGCTCTGCTCGCAGGGAACAAGGGACAGGAGGAGAGGGAACAGCCTCAGGCTGGGCCAGGGGAGGTTCAGGGTGAGAATTGGAGGAAATTGGGGAAAACTGGTGAAAATTCCTCCATGGAAAAGGAGGTCAGGCCTTGGCAGGGGCTGCCCAGGGAGTTTTGGAGTCCCCATCCCTGGATGTGTCCAAGGATGTGGCCCTTGGGAATGTGGCACTCAGGGCTCTGGGCTGGTGACCTGGTGGGGGTTGGTCACAGGTTGGACTTGATGGTCTTGGAGGTCTTTTCCAACCTCATAGATCCTGTGAATCTGTGACTGTAGAGGGGACAAATCCAGCCAAGATGTCTGAAGCCTCGAAACCATTTCCAGAAAGGTCCAGAAGAACGGGCTGTGCATGAGAACTGATTTGCACAAAAAGTGAGAAACTTCTCTCCAGGTATGGAGATCTTCTCTATAAAAGGTGCCCCCACAAAGCCTGGATGGCAGTCCCAGGACTCTGGACATCCCATCAGCTGGATGGTTCAGTGCTGGAACCACTACTGGGCCTTTCTTTTTCTCCCTTTTCCTTCCATTCTCTCTCCCCCTCTTCAATTCATCTCTCTCTTCCCCTTCACTCTACCCCATTATCCAAATCCCACTGCCGTATGCTTACATTGGGATATCAGGGACTAGCACACCAATTTCCATGACAAGTGTGTAGTTCACTAATAAAACTTGGTAAGATTTTGCAGACTCTCTGACTTTTGTCTTTCCTTTGATCACAAGCATCTGCAAATCCTGGTTGCTCCCATCTCCTTAGGGGTGGGATTCCACAAAGCTGCTGCCGTGCAGCCCTCAGTGTCCCAGCAGAAAGGTGAGAGACAGGATTCCCCCTTCCCCCATTCACATCTTTCAGGGGGGAACCCAAGCTGAGCTGCTTCATTTTCCTCTGTTTCAAAAGAAGTTTGTTCATGCATGTGATTCTAAATTCTTGCTGAAAAGCTACCACTGGGACAACAAATATTATTTAAAGTTTTGTGTTTCGCCCATTGAGAGGCGCAGGGGGCAGGCCCATCTCTGCACCCAGAAAGGACTACACTCCATCATTTTTTTGTTGCTTCCCTCAGATCATACCAACCCATCCCAGAGGTGTTCTCCCCAGACAGCCCCAGGTGGCAGTGTTTGGGGGGTGCCCGGTGCTGCCTGGATCAGCTGGTACCTGCTCCAGCAGGGCACAGAGCAGTAATCTATTCCCCACAGCTGTAATTTGATAACAATAAGGCCTGGAGCCCAGCCTCAGGATCCCATGGATGGCTCCCTGCTTGAGCCAGACTCCTGCTCTCTCTCATCATGTGGGGCCAGGCGCTGTGATGTGTGTGGTGTGAGGAGGGGGAGGTCTCAGTAACGCACTCAGGGAGTCACTTGTGGGAAAAAAAAACCCAAAAGAATCCTTAGAGGAGGCAGCAGAGGAAGGTCCTTTTCCTTGTCTGTCGGTGCAGCTGCTGTGCTGCTGTAGGGTTTGAGCAAGGACAGGCCCTCACAGCCACCCCACAGCGCTGGGGCCCCATTAATTATGGAGAGCTGACAGCAGCAATAACTCAGCATGGGAAAGAAAAGGAGCTGCTGGAGCCAGCCCAGAGGAGGCCACGGAGATGCTGCCAGGCCTGGAGCCTCTCTGCTCTGGAGCCAGCCTGGGAGAGCTGGGGCTGCTCACCTGCACAAGAGAAGGCTCCAGGGAGAGCTCCGAGCCCCTGGCAGGGCCTAAAGGGGCTCCAGGAGAGCTGCAGAGGGACTTGGGACAAGGCCTGGAGGGCCAGCACACAGGGAATGGCTTCCCAGTGCCAGAGGGCAGGGAGAGATGGGATCTTGGGAAGGAATTGCTGTGTGTGAGGGTGGGCAGGCCCTGGCCCAGGGTGCCCAGAGCAGCTGTGGCTGTCCCTGGATCCCTGGCAGTGTCCAAGGCCAGGCTGGACAAGGCTTGGAGCACCCTGGGCTAGTGGGAGTTATCCCTGCCCATGGCAGGAGGTAGTATGGATAATCTTTAAGGTCCCTCCCAACCCAAACCTTTCTGTTTAGCAAACCCGGAGTGCCTCAGGATAGAAGGTTCCAGACACAGAGAGGACCTGCTCAGTGACATGAGAACAAATATGATGATGCTGATGGTGGTGCCTGGGCACAGAGCTTGCTCCCAGGTGGGGTGGCAAGAAAGATGCTGATGTTCTACAGCATAGACCAAACCGTTCTGATCTGATCTCCTTTGCTGATCAAAGTGTAGTGACATTGTCACTGCAGAGGAGGTGGAGGAGGCAGCCACAGCTGCACAGCAGCACATCCTGGGCTGTCTCAGGGCTCCCTGCATCCACAGCAGGCACAGGCATGTGGAGAGGGATGCCATGGCATCCGTGTCAGCTGAGAGGATGTGAATGTCCCAGCTGTAATTTATGGTGTGGGCAATCACTTCAATCTGGGGGTTTAATTTTTAGATAAAATTAAGAGAGATTAATCCCAGACAAACCACGCATATTTTGGCCCTAGAGGATTATATGATAAATTATATTGCATCCCACCATGCCATCCTGAGACAAGAGATTGATCCATCCTGTTTGTTCTTCATCACTCCTGGGGGCCACAGGGGACACAGACACAGAAATTTTGGGTTGCTCACTGCTTTGCCTGGCTGAGAAGCATCTGCAGCTGCTTCCTTGCCCTTTCCTCGTGGGACACGTGGCTTGTGAAAGATGGACTTTCTCGAGGGGAGACATCTGTAGTCAGTGGCTGAAACTGAGTTCCTTAAACTGAGGGGCTGTTAGGAACAGCCCAGCCAAACCTAATG
This sequence comes from Erpornis zantholeuca, assembly GCA_013400515.1. NCBI lineage: Eukaryota > Metazoa > Chordata > Aves > Passeriformes > Timaliidae > Erpornis > Erpornis zantholeuca. Next base: position 76,916 of record VZTN01016001.1, read on the forward strand.
TGGATCGAAATACGGGAGCTGGAAGCCTGAATCCTTTGTGGTCAATGAATCCTTCCAGGCTGATGATAAAAATGCTGCTGTCTTCGGTGGGGCCAGAGCACAAAGACACACCCAGCTGTGTTACAAGGAGAAATTGTTCTCCTAAAGCATCAGGTCACTTAGAAGAGTGATTCCTGGCTGTGATCCCAACAGTATTTCATTCGGAGAGAGGACTGAGACACTAACACTGAGCAAGCTTGATACTTCAGGTCTGGTTGATTTGTTTGATGAAAAATTATCAAGGAACAAATTAGAAAAGTAGTTATTTTTTCTGTCACATAAATGTTGGAGAAAAATAATTTCTCTTCCCTGTAATTAACCTTGGGGTGGAACTTCTGTGATGGGCATTTCACCCCAGCTGTTACAGAGAAAGATTGGAAGATGTAGAAGGGAAATAAGGAGATTTAAAAATAATCTAGATTCCATTTCTCTGTCAGATGTAATTTAAAGAAAGCCTAACTGTCCACATCTCACTGCCTGCAGCCAAAACAAGGTGCAACATAGATCCCTTCAGAAGCACTCGAGCTGATTAAGAGAAAGGCTTTCACAGAACATATTTCCTTGAATAAACACCAGTCTGACTCCCAGCTTCTGCCCCGGGTATGCCACCACAGTGATCTCTGCATCTCCCAAAATCAATTTCGTGTGGGGAGAAAAGAGACAACCTGTGGGTGCAAAACACCCAGGAAAGCAGATTGTCCTCTTAGGCAGCGCGAGGTTTCCAGGGAGACATGCAGCCAGCCTGGTTTTCATGGAAATGTTAAATATCCAGCTCTGAGCAGCCTCAGACACCCCTGGCCTGGAAAGACCTGCAGAGGCAGAGCATCTTGCTTGTGCCATGTTTTCATATGGATGCAAGCTTGGCTTTTAACCTCAGTATCCTAATGCAGATTAAACAACTCCGCAGACAGCTGCTCTGTGGGGATAGCAAGTGGGGACTGGATGAATTTATCAATTTAGATGGAGCTGGGGAAGTTCTGCTAATGCACTTGAACAACAAAGGTGCACAGATGGCAACTGAAATGCTTAGGGAACTTCTTAAGAAAAATCCAGCTGAGCCTTATAAACAAATGTCCTTTGTAAAACCAGCATCTGAGGAGCGAGGGAGAGAGATTCTGTCTGAACCACTTTAATTAAAATATTTTTTTTTTTGCCATCAGGGACCTGCCTGAAATGCGAGATGTTTAAATTATCAGTATGGTTGCAACAACCACATGGCTGTAGGGAGTAAAAAGGGAAGGCAAGATTTGCATGCAGCCCATCAGTGCTTGTTAGGGAACGGGTAATTAAAAAAAAAAAAAGAAAAAAAGAAAAATAAAAGCAACCAGCTTTAAACAATTCTTTCCTGCTCGTTTTTGTGCGGGAAGGGGTGTTTTGTGCGGACAGGCACCTTGTATGCATTCACAGAGGCCTTTGAAGCTGCCCAAACACAAAACATCAGGCTGACGGAGCTTGCCTCGCCTGACACGCACACGGATAAGGGCAGGGGAAGGCAACAGCTTAGCTGATGGCTTTGAACTCATGCATGTACTTTCCAATTATTTAAACGGCCTGGTCAGATAAACATCAGCACCCAGGGATCGACGTTAATATTCACCAGAACAAATGTTCCAGGTTTTCAGCCCATAACTTATTCAAACCAGTTGGTGGGGAACAGGGCTGTTGAACTCGTGTTGCCTTCCAACCCAAAGCCTCCCGGGGAAGGGACTGGGCTGACCCCATCCCCCTGGCCACATGCTCTGAGGGGATTCTGCCCCTCTGCCCCGCTCAGGGGAGATCCTGCCTGCAGAGCTGCCCCAGCCCTAGGGGTCCCAGCACAGGAAGGATATGGAGCTGCTGAGGAGAGTCCAGAGGAGGCACCAGGGGGTCAGAGGGATGGAGAAGTTCTGGCATACAGAAAGGCTGAGAGAATTGGGATTGTTCAGCCTGGAGTTGGAAGCTCTGAGGTGACCTAATTATGGCCTTCCAGTGGCTGAAGAAGCTGAAAAAAACATGGAGAGAGACTATTGACAAGGGCCTGGAGTGACAAGAGGGAGTATTTTCACACTGCCAGAGAGTAGGTTTAGAGTAGATGATGGGAAGGAATTTTTCCCTGTGAGGGTGGGCAGGTCCTGGCCCAGGGTGCCCAGAGCAGCTGTGGCTGCCCCTGGATCCCTGGCAGTGTCCAAGGCCAGGCTGGACATTGGGGCTTGGAGCAACCTGGGCTAGTGGAAGGTGTCCCTGCCGATGGCATGGAGTGGAATAGATAATCTTTAAGGTCCCTTCCAACCCAAACCACTCCACAATTCTGTGATACATGAACAAGGAGAACTGCTGGGTTTAAGTGATGGTGTGTTTGAAAGGTCTGCAAGGGTGTTCCAGCATCAGAGGAGCTGTTCTCCTGCACGGTCTCCTTAGCCAGTGACAAGGGGTTTATATTTTGTAAGGGAATTGAACAGTCTGCATCCTCGGCAAGCTTCCACCCCTGCTCCCCTCCCAGGGTGAATCTCTCCACCTGGAGGCTGTGTTTCAAAACCATCAATGCTGGGATGATGCTACTGTTCCTTCTGCCACCTTGGACGAGCCCCTCCTTGGACTGCTCCCCTAGGGGCAGCCAGGCCTTTCAAAGGGTTCTGCAGCTCTTGCTGCCCACAGCAGTGTTTGAGGCTAGAGGAGTACCTGAGGCACTGATGAGTAAATGCTAATTAACTATAACTCATTTTCTGGTCTGTGGCTCAGCAGGACACCCAGACATGATCTCCACCCCCAGCGTGTACCATCAGGTGGAGTCAGCAACTTTCTCACTGTAAGTTCATGCCAGGAGATGGTGCCCTGGGGCAGGGGTGAAGGGCACATATTCCAGCGTGGTGTCCAGGGGATCAGGCTCAGCCTGCCCTGATCAGCCAAGCCCCACAGTAAACCCCTGAACCACGTCCTCTGGTCCCTTGGTGGCTATGCCAGACTCAGTGCACATTTGGTGGAGATGGACAGAGAGAGGGGAAGGGGGAAGGTGGGTTCCACAGAGCTCCAGGAGGAGGAGTTTGCTGTGGGTTACCAGAGTCACACTGTTCTTTGTGCACTGGTTTTACTGACCTTTGCAAACCCACCCAGCGAGGGAAATACAAGGACACACTAAATCATGGAACCGGGGAATGGCTTGGGTTGGATGGGACCTTTAAGGGGCATCCACGTCCAGCCCTCTTGCAAGGAGCAGGGACACCTTCAACACATTGGGGGTCCCTTTCAAAATTGATTTTGCTGTCCTTTGAAATGATAAGCCAATGGCAGGGGTCTGTACTGACATTTCTGAAAGCCTCATAACATACACGGTGCAGGGACTGGGGCCAGTGCTGTGAATTTTCATGTGTTAAGGGATCTGTGACTTCACTGCTTCACCACAGCCAGCCCCACGTGGACAACAGGGGACCCCCTTGTCTTCTTTGGAGGCACAATAAGATCACTCATATGCTGGAAGATGGAGGAGTTATGCCATAATAATAAAAATTACTATATGTGCTGTGCTGGTCAGCTTCCCCTTAAAACCGAAGCCTGCCATGCTCTTTATTCCCTGTCATTCAATTTTAAAAATATTTCCCATTTCCTTTTTGAATCAGGACAGAAAACACTGTCATGTCAGGGACAGTCAGGTGATTTTTCAGTTGAGCAAAGCAAAATAATTTAACTTCACAAACAGCCATGGGAGGCCTTACATCAGACACTGTCCTGTTACCTGGAAATCAGTTCGACAAAAAGACTCCAATTTCTCAGCAGCCACAGGAGTAATGTACTGGCTCTTCCTGTAAGCTTGCTATTTACATTGGAGGCATTTCATGGGATAGGTGTAGACTTCTTTTAAGAAAAAAAAAAATTATGTATTGATGCTCAGCTTTTTCATACTTACGTGCTAATGTATCAAATGCAACATAATGGCCAAGAGCTGCAAACGCTGGCCCAAGCCAGGATTTCCTGAGGCCCATGGAGCAGAGACCACTCACATCAGTGGGAACTGGGACTCTGCAAGCACCAGAGAACAGCTCAGAGCACAAACAACTGAGAGAAAAACTTTTCAGAAATCCATTAAAGAAAAGGCTGGTGCCAAGTCAATAAAGATTGCCAGACAGATTGGCTGATGTATGAAGCAGGAAAGAGTGAATTGTGTATTCACCTTTTCTGCACTCAGTTTTGGCACATCTCACCTGCCCCCCCTGGACTGGAAGGAGGTCAGGTGGATTTGTGGGTACACAAAATGTTACCCCAAAGAACTGGACTTGGTGGTTTTAGCACAGGATTTTTTCTGCAATCACATAAAGTCACAAATAGATCCTTTCTGTTTCTTTACATGCTGGGCTGACTCAGAAACTAATTCCTAGGTTATTTAGTGCAAATCGTTTCTGACAAAAGTCAGAATTCCAGTTCAATGGCAATTCTAACCTGTCATTTACAGATTATCCAGTATGAACCAAATATCAAGATCCAACTCTTGCTCTTAAGCCACAAATTTTACACTTGGAAAAGGCTTTGCAGATTTTAGGAACACACAGTGGTTGTCCTGTGTTTATTTGCCAGGCATTCTTAGAAAAGAAGAAGCTGTATATAACATCTTCATGTCTAATTATGAGGTCCATTTTAATGCTCTGTCTGCTGCTCTCATGCACTGGTGCTTGTATTGTAGAAAAAGCTGAAAAGTGCCTTTACAGTTCATTCTCTAGAGAGATGCACTGGTCAAGCCACTCTGAACAGCAGAGGTGTCCTCCCCCTCCAGCCACCAATCCCTGTTTTCTCCTTGTCTGTGGTTCCTGTGGGGTCACCCTCCTTTTTCTGGGGTTTCCTGAGGCTCTGGGAAGCCACAAAGCTTTTGGCTTGGGAAGGAGGGTCTAAGCACGTGGGTATATCACATAACCATGGAATCATAGAATATTTGGGTGGGAAAGGAAGCTTAAAGTTCATCTCATTCTACCCCATGCCATGGGCAGGGACACCTTCCACCAGCCCAGGTTGCTCCAAGCCCCAATGTCCACCCTGGCCTTGGACACTGCCAGAGATCCAGGGGCAGCCACAGCTGCTCTGGGCACCCTGGGCCAGGGCCTGCCCACCCTCACACACAGCAATTCCTTCCCAAGATCCCATCTCTCCCTGCCCTCTGGCACTGGGAAGCCATTCCCTGTGTGCTGGCCCTCCAGGCCTTGTCCCAAGTCCCTCTGCAGCTCTCCTGGAGCCCCTTTAGGCCCTGCCAGGGGCTCGGAGCTCTCCCTGGAGCCTTCTCTTGTGCAGGTGAGCAGCCCCAGCTCTCCCAGGCTGGCTCCAGAGCAGAGAGGCTCCAGCCCTAATGAAAAAGTCTGTGTTTTTGGGATTTTCTCACTGGAGTGCATCAGGCACAATTCCCAGCTGTGTTTTGCAGAGAGCTGCCATCAACCAAGGACGTTCAGGAGACTCACATATCCAGGACAGGTTTCCAGGAAGACAAGTGAACTCCAGAGATGCAGCAATGGAAACAATAACCCAGTTCTGGATTTGGCAAATGGACAAGGGCTTAGTTCCAGAAACAGGACGGAAGCATGAGGGGCTGATGCCACCCGGCAGGGAGCCAGGGCTGCCACTTCTCTGAGAGGATGGAGATTGTTTGCTCTGGTTGCTTTCCAAAGTCATTTTGATGACTCGGAGGTGGGGGGATTTCAAGGAAACATTCAAGATGCTCATCAAACCTTGTTTTAAAATATGGCTCAGCAAAATTACTCCCTGTTTCACACGGGAATGCTGCTCAGTGCATGGCAGGGGAAAGTGCTAACGGCAGGGCAGAGGCACTTGGGCACCTGGGGCCACCAAAGGCCAGCAGGATTTTCCAACATCCTCCACCAGCTGCTAGAAGGAAAAATATGAAAAGTCTTTGGCATGCAGTATGACATGGTTAAAATAAAAAATAAAACAAATCCTTAATTAACTGTGCTATTAAATGTCCATCCCCTTCTCTGGAGGAAGGATCAACATCTTCTAGGATGGATGCTTGCTGATAAATCAAGAGGGTTTTGCTCATCTGCCAGCTCCCCCACAAGCTGGCTGGGTGGTCCTCCTGCAAGTTAAATCTCTGTAACCTCAGTATCCGCAAGGTGGGTAGGAAAACTCGATATTCCCTCTACATTCCCATCTCCCCTTTAATGTCAAACTCCAAAATAAATGTAAAACAATTAAGAAATCTGAGGTGTCGCTGCTAATTTTTACATAGCAAAACCCAAAGCTCCTGGGTGAGGAGCCCTTTTAGCCTAGAGATTTTTTTAATACAGAGGGGATCCGAGAGGGGACATGGGCAAAACCTGGCAGATCCCAAATGGGACCGCTTCTGAACAGGAGGATTTGGGCAGAACTCTTCTGTCAGCAGATTGGTAATCTCCTGCCTAGACAGACTGCCTAGACAGACTGTCTGGAAACATCTCATCCTACCTTGGGCATGGCAGGCACGGGAACACCATGACCTGCTGTGGACAGCCAGGCTTCAGGGTGCTTATTAAACCCACTCAAGTTTCCCAGTGCTCACTAAGCCAGGGCTCACTCCGGCTCCTTATTATTGTATACTTTTACCTGATCCTGGGTTTTAGCTAATTGCTTTTTACCTTGGATTACCTGGACAAGGTTTTTATGTAACCGTTCTTGCTGAGATAAAACATGTGAGCAAACAGAACGTGGGCCCTGCAGGTTGGTGCTTGGGTGGCTGTGACAAGAGTATGGTCAAAGACATTGTAAAAAATGGCAAATTGAACATCCACTGTGTCCGCTGAGTCAAAGAGCTGTGGCTTAAACCCCAGAGGAAACCATCCAGACAGAACCGGATTTGTTTTTCAAAGTAGCCAGCCTAGACATAATTTTGCCACCTTGCACCTTCGTATTCTCCTCTTACTGTGCTTTAGGGGAAATTTCAAGTTTGCATTTTGTTGTGTTCTATCATCAGTCCCACAATTTCCCAGTGCAAACTGCAAGGTGTTAGCAAACATTGGGAACAGCGAAAACACCTTGCTGCTGTTGTGGAGGTGTAGGAATAGAAGTGTATAGGAAGTGTATCTATTTGCTGAATTACAGAAAATTCTATTCCTCCTGCAGCTGAGTGTCGGCAAAATTGGTCACTTAATTCTGAAAGAATTAATTTCTGTCAGAGCAAGTAACAGCAATTACTTCAATGTCATGGCAACACACACCAGCACTGTTATGCCCTCACCATCTCTTCACTGCAGTCCTCCCTTGAAAATAAAAAGGGGAAAAAAAAACCAAAACCAACATCATTTTGGCAGAAGTTTACCACTGAGGTGTCCTGGGGAAGTGTTACCCATGGTACCAGGTCTGCTGGATTTGGGGGAGCATCTCCAGTGAGTATCATTTCGAGCAGCTGCCTCTGCCCTGCCCAGCCCAGCACTGCTGTCGGCAGGAGGCTGACAGCACCGCCCTGAGCATACACAGAGTTTTTTGGACAAGCAGCCTCTGAAACAGCACAGAACCAATGTTCTGTGCATCCAGCAGCCATCTCACAGGATCAAGGGCTTCAAGGGGCTTTGCTGGGTGGTGCAGAGATGACCAGTGTGGGTGTGGGGGCTCAGGATTTTGGCTTTGCCATGTGAGAGTGATTGTAAATTATCTTGCTCTCCAAGCTAATGGGAATAAAATCCTTACAGGCTGTAAATTACACTGAATCTCTCTAGGATCCACAGCTCACCCTCCCAAAAATCAGCTCTCTTGCCTTCACCCAGGGCTCATTCAAACGTATGGGTGGAGTACGGGCGTATTCCCAATGATATCATGGAAGGATGTGGGTTTGCCTGCGAATTCCTGTGTCTTCTCCTAGGCTAATTTCACTCTTTGTTTACTCTTATCAGGACTTCTGCAGCCAAGAATTAATTAGCAGCACTGCCTTAGTACATTGGGGTCCTACCAGTTCAAGTCATTGTATGCACACAAAGCCAAGAAGATTTGCACAGCCTAAAATATTTTTTTTTTTAAAGGAAGTCACTACTAAGCAATATTACTGGCTGAAAAATCAGCTAATTATACCAGCAAAAATAAACACTGAAGGAGAGAGCAGCTCTACAGTTTTGCCATATATAAAGCAAGCAAAGCTAGTGGTTAGGAAGAAGATGCTTTCGTAAGGATGTTGACATTTTGTTTTGGTTGCTGCTTTCTGGCTGCCCTCAGGTACCTGGACGGGTCAGGCCAGAGAGCCTCACTTAGTGCATTGCCTGGGGCTATGCATTTTTGCTTTTGTTCTGCTTTTTGTAGGGGGTTTTGTTTTTTGGGTTTTTGTTGGGGTTTTTTTGTTTGTTTGGGGTTTTTTTTTTTTGGTTGTTGTTGTTTTGTTTGGTTTTTATTTGTAATTATTTGTTTCTTAAGAAGGATAAAAAGTGTCCAAGCAGAGTGATACTTCGTCGCACAGAACTAATAGAGTTACTTGAACCGAGACTCTCAGAGGTTATTTGCTTCCTCTGGTTACTAAAGTAAATAAATCTCGTGTAGATTAAGGCCTGGGCGATGAAGGCAACATTGTAAAATATCCCCCGGCAGACACTTACACTTACGAGATAAGATACATGGCTGAAAAGGCTGATGAGCTTCAGGCCTTCGCGTGAAACTACTACTACTACCACTGCTAAAAATATCGCCGAGCCATACTTGCTAAAATAAACATTTATATGCAGAGATAATCCCCACGCTTCCATGTACAAACCAGCGGGTGGTGGAGAACTGCTAGAAAAAGCTGTGCCAGGAAGTGTTGTACCTGCAGGTCTCCTGTGAGGGGATCTTCTCTGGCATCATCCCAAACTATTGACAGGAGCTGAGACACATCAGGAGGTGGGAGCAAATCCAGACTGCATGTCCTAAAATAAAAACCCAACAAGAACAACAACAGAAATGAAGGGCCACGGAGATGCTGCCAGGCCTGGAGCCTCTCTGCTCTGGAGCCAGCCTGGGAGAGCTGGGGCTGCTCACCTGCACAAGAGAAGGCTCCAGGGAGAGCTCCGAGCCCCTGGCAGGGCCTAAAGGGGCTCCAGGAGAGCTGCAGAGGGACTTGGGACAAGGCCTGGAGGGCCAGCACACAGGGAATGGCTTCCCAGTGCCAGAGGGCAGGGAGAGATGGGATCTTGGGAAGGAATTGCTGTGTGTGAGGGTGGGCAGGCCCTGGCCCAGGGTGCCCAGAGCAGCTGTGGCTGTCCCTGGATCCCTGGCAGTGTCCGAGGCCAGGCTGGACATTGGGGCTTGGAGCAGCCTGGGAGAGTGGAAGATGTCCCTGCCCATGGCAGGAGGAGGCACTGGATGAGCTTTAATTTCCAACCCAAACAGTTCTGTGATTCTATGCAATTTCTTTTTTTATTTGTTTTAGGCAGAAGAAAAGCTTTGGTAAATATTTTCACATCATAATTTTCATGCCGATGAGAGCATCAGACCAAGATAATAGGAGTCTCATTTCCTCTTAGGAAACTAAATGAGAAATGAGGCTTGGAAAGAAGTTCATGAAGTAAGCTAATCTGTTGCCCAGCTCCCTGGAGGATTACCCACAGGAAACTCAGCTTTAGGAGCCCTTTTCTTCAGGGACAGTGTGCTAGGAAGCTCTCCTGGGACAAAACCCCCATCCCAGTGATCTCCTGCCTCTACCAATATCTTCTTGAGAGAAGGGCCATATTCCATGTGTGGTAGGTAGACATGTTTAGCCATAAGGATATTTCTGACCTATGAAAGGTATTTATTTATTTTTCTGAAGTGTGGGAAGATGGGACATTGAGTAGTCACTTGACAGACAAAATCAACTCCAGAATCCAAAGCATTATAATGTGGGAGACCAGAAGCCAGCCAAGCAACTTATTCAAGTGTTCTGTGTGATAATTTGAGCTCCAGACTGGTTTAATTAGAAAGAGACCCTAATATCATCTAGATCTGACCCACTGCCACGGCCCAGGGTACTTTCCTCTATGCCAGGTTGCTCAAAGCTGTGTTTCTGCTCAGTGAAGACTATGGATATTGTTTCATTTTAGTATTTTGCAACACTTTAACTGTGTTTTCCGGCCTTTTTTTTTTTTTTTTTTTTTTTTTTGTGCCTCTAATGGGGAGGCAGCACCACGGCCTTGAGAAAAAACAGTACAGCTCCTGGAGCCCAAGAGGAATAGATATCAGTGCTTACACAAGAAGGGCTCATCAGGTAGCTCTGAATGAAAAAACAGCAAAATACATGCCAAAATCATGTACTGGGTCTCAGTACATACAAATCCTGGAATAAAGATAAGCCAGCCCAACCATCTGGATCTGTATGTCACACAACAGTATTTGCAGTTTGGGTTTTGCTCTTAAACCCCCAAAAGAAAATGAAGTTAACTCTAAACACATTTCTCTTTCTACTAAAAACATCTAAATTGGAAAGTCCTTGAGCAAGCTGTTCGTTTTCTAGTCCAAATCTTAAAGCATATAAAACCACCAATGCCCCCCAAAAGTTAACAATTGAATTCTGCCACGGAAATGCAAGGAGAGAGGTCGCCTTTCAATACTAGGTATTTATTTTCTTCTATTAAGTGTTCCTAGCAGACAAGTGCAAGAAAATATCTCAATTTTTGCCTTTCACATTGTCACTTCTAAGAATCATTTTTTCAGTTCCAGGAAAGATCAATCACATTATTGCTGGCACTAAGTAGTGCTCCCACAAGCTGTTAAATTCTTTACCTGCAGATGAGTGGCTCTTGAATAGCTAAAACCCCCTATTTCCTGCCTTTTGAAGATATGAAAGAGACTCAAAGGATTATGAAATCACTGTAGCAGATAACCTTCAGACAGCATAATCATCAAAAGGCATCAAAACCAACGAAATCCATCCGGCATCTAACAGTTTAACGTCAATAAGTTCCAAGTGGAGAAGGACAGCCTTCAGCAAAGCCAGGGTCTGCAAGGAGTATTCTTAGTGAGTATAAGGAAAGGATACATCATTCCTGACACCAGTAGACTATAGATTAATATATGTATATGTGTGTATCTTCTACAGCAAATGACAATTCAGAGGAAAGAAAACACAGATCTGGGGTAAAAATTAGCAGAGGTGCCAGCATGATACAGAAGCATATTTCCCAATTCCAAATAACAATATCCTGTAGTTTAGACTGGGAGTCTGGGGACAAAAATCTCCTGGGGTCACCTTGTCCAGAAGAGACAAGCTCGCCCACAAGGAAGTGCAGGAAGGGTCTGTCTGTTGTGCATATCCTACAGTCACATACAATCACCTGCAAAGACTTTTGGTTACTCTTTTGTTAAACTCCTTAATTCCAAGTCCTATACACAAAGTATGCACTGGGACTGAAACTGGGCTGCAGACATGTGTCTCCCCTCTTTCCTCTCTGGACTTTCTCCCCAAGATCTCTCCCCTTTATTGCCCACTTCACTCCTCTTCCAGCAAGGTGTCCATGAGGAAAACAAGGTGCTTTTTGTGTCTTGCAGACCAAACCCAACTGTCCAGGCAGGGACAGCTTCAAAGGTGCTCTAGCCACAACAAAAGTTATAAATACTTTCAAGCTCTCACTGATATCAGTAATAACTGAGGATGCTCTACCTCCCTTGGGAGCAAGTCTTGTTTCCAGACATATTAAATGTACTTTGGGTTATTTTGGCATCTCATTTTAAATAATTGCACTGTACTCCTGCTTTGACTGTGTGTTTGCACTAGGTTTGCACAGTGTTCCACAAAGCATGGGACTACAGCATGAGCACTAGATAACCCAGTCCTCTGCTTCTGTCTTCATCTCACCCACAGCATTTTGAAAATTCATGAGAAAGTCGTGATTGGTGTTATTTATGATCCATCAGTGTTAGCACCCTCACAATCCTGGAGGATTTCTTCTTCCTTAAGATGCAGCAGTTCCAGCTCCATGAATGGCTCAGCAGCCAGGTGGGTGGGCATGATAACAGAGGGCGATGGACCAACACCTTGGAAGTGAAAAGGAAACGGCCAGTGGCTGGTCAGGCTTGAGGTTTGACTGGCAGGTCTGACGGGTGTCAGCAAAGATATCCTCTTTGATTACCAACAGAGACACACCCTCCTGCTGTTCTAGCTCGTGCCACTTGGGAAAGGGGTCGGAATACACACGAGGTAGAGTTTAGAAGTCCGTGCCAGATGCATTTCCTAAGCAAGGAGTGCCTGGGTGCCATGGTACAATTCTGCTGCTAACCACTCGGAGCGCAGACAACACCAATTTCTGCCCTAACGAACCTCACCCGGAAGGCTAAATCTGCTGAAAAGGTGTTAATTAAGAACTATTCACCTGGAGCCAGACTTGATGAGTGTTTTCCTCAATGACCAAACCAAAAAAAGGGCAGGCCAGGCCAGGCCAGGCACTCTGCAAGCTCTCCATGAGCAGAGCTACTCAGGGCAGTGAAATACATGATGGCAAACAGTAAATTTTTGTATGTCCTTTGGTCACGGTCCAGGTGGTGCTTTGTCTGTGTCACCCACTTCACTCCATGACCAAGCTCTGGATGAGTGAAGCTGAGCAGAGAACAGCCTGTGCTTGAGTTCCTGGAGGATGAACCATGCACCAGCAGCTAACAGCAAGCCAAAAATTGGAGCTTAACATTCTGATAGCTCCTATTTTGTCCGTCATCACTGACAGAGGACTTGTAGAAAGATGTCTCACCTGCAGCGACACATGAACTCATGCTTTGGAGCTAACAGCTTCCCTTGAATTGCTCTGATTATTCTATACCATAGCCTGCCAGCACCAAATGTACATCTTCTTTTGAGCCAGACCTACCAGAATGACTGGATTTTGTATTATATCACCAAGTGGCAGGATGAGATAACGACACGTGTCCCTGCTACACGCCATTTTCCACAAGGCCTAGGAGGGATCATCATACTTTATTTTATGATCAACGGGTCATTCTTCTATATCTGCTTTGAAGCCACAATAGACTTTTTGCCAATCACTAATAGAAACTAAATAAACACAGCCAAACAGTGTCATCTATCTGTGTGGTGAGTAATTGTGAGGGGTTCCTCTTTAAATAGATGCTTAAGTAAATATAGAAATATCATTTTACAAATGCTGGCTCAAGAAGAGATGTTGGGGAACTACAAAGAAGGGACACCTCACTTAGGTATGTACATATAGAAGTGCAAGCGTGGTCCTATACCATTATCAAACACATACCAAAAGATTTTACTTCAGATTTTATTGCCCCCTTTGTGTGTCCTTCACTGTTCTGTACTCATGATGGAAAAGTACTTTTCTATTTCCAAAGCTTCGTTCACAAAAATGACCTTTTTATTGAATGTTTTTGTTCCAGTGGGCAACATTTTATTTCCCGAGGAGGCTGTTGGGGGACTGTTCCATACATATCAGAGTTTGTGCGAGGGTTATAACACATATGATGACAGGTTATAATGCAGATGCATGATCTTTCTAGACCCTCTCTCTGTCTCTCTCTCTATCTGTGTTTATTAATGACCCTGCAGCTCTGTGCCTGAAGCACTGGGTGTTCTGGCTGACGCAAGTTATTTTGCTCTCAAGGACAATCCTCCCTCTTGTGTCCTTGGGGCACAGCATTCAGCCTCACCTCTACACCTGCCGTGTCAGGCTGTGCCCTGGGTCGAGAGGTGTGGGTTTCTCAGTGCCATATGGAGCTCCCTGCTACCTGCAGCACAGCAATTTAAATATTAAGGATGCATTGGTTTGGAAAGTTCAGCTCTCGGTGAGCAAAACTCAATTAACTGCAGGGAGAGGGAAGTAGAAATTGGGAAGAGGAAGCAATGGGGAAACATAAAGGGTTTCAAATGCTTTTGTAATCATCTGCAGATCAGACACGGGGCTGGTGACTCCCACTGATGCCTGCCGGCGCAAAACCACGATGGCTCACCCGGCCACCTGAAAGATTTATCCCCAGACAAATACTGGAGATGGTGGTGCAGAGGGAACAGGCAGATGAGGAAGACAGTGGGGCACAGGAAATTGCTTCCAGGCAGGAAACTTTGGCACTCAAATCTGGAGAGAGAAGGAAACCGGTCTCCTAGGGTTTCTGGTGCTTGAGCATTGACTGTCATTGTATTTCTGCTGTTCTTCTTCACCTCCCCTCCACAGCGCAGGCCCTTCAGCCTCCACAACTCACAGCCTCCCCTATTCCTATCAATAAAACTCTTGAACCAGAAGGAAGAAAAAAGTAAACCTTTTGCAATACCTCTGCCACTGCAAGAAAATGAGTTTCCAGGAAGACAAGGAGTCAGGATTCCTGGGAGTTTCCCCCACACAGGGGGAGATGGCAATAAGACACAGGCTTTTGCAAGAGGACATCCTGATTTCCTCAGCTCCCAGAAGCTCTGAAGTGGGAAGCATTATGTGGTAAAATGGGACATCATTGTCTGTGTTCTATCAAATGGGGCCATGCACTCACCCTTTTAGGGAAATGGCTGCTTTGTGACTGCCTGCAGACACTCAGGGGCAGCTGTGGCCAGGAACATGGGCTGGGTACAACCCCAACTGTGGGCAGCAGTTGGGGGGGATTCTGCCCCTTCTGCTCTGCTCACATAAAACCTCACCTGCAGAGCTGCCCCAGCCCTGGGCTCCAACAGCACAAGGAGCTGGAGCTGCTGGAGCCAGCCCAGAGGAGGCCACGGAGATGTTGCCAGGCCTGGAGCCTCTCTGCTCTGGAGCCAGCCTGGGAGAGCTGGGGCTGCTCACCTGCACAAGAGAAGGCTCCAGGGAGAGCTCCGAGCCCCTGGCAGGGCCTAAAGGGGCTCCAGGAGAGCTGCAGAGGGACTTGGGACAAGGCCTGGAGGGCCAGCACACAGGGAATGGCTTCCCAGTGCCAGAGGGCAGGGAGAGATGGGATCTTGGGAAGGGATTGCTGTGTGTGAGGGTGGGCAGGCCCTGGCCCAGGGTGTCCAGAGCAGCTGTGGCTGCCCCATTCTTGGAACTATCCAAGGCCAGGCTGGACAGGGCTTGGAGCAACCTGGTCTGGTGGAGATGTCCCAACCCACAGTAGGGGGTGGAATGCGATAATTTTCAAGGCCCATGGCAGGGGGTGGAATGGGATGATCTTCAAGGTCCTTTCCAACCAAAATCATTCTGAATCCATGAAAACAGCTGCTCCCAGCTGGGCAATGGCACCATCTCCCCAGTGCAGCTGCAGACCTCCCAGGGCGCAGTTGTTTGTTGGGTGCCAAAGCCACGATCCCCAAAATAAACCTTTCTGAGCTGCGGTGCATCACCCACCCTGTGTCCCACCCAGACCACCCAGCTCCCTGGGCATCTCCAGGGTCCCAACAAGGGTGGATCACCCACACTACAGTGGGTGTCCCGAAGAAGGAATTGCACTCTGAAGGGATTTTTCTCCTCTCGGAGACCCTTAGGAGATACTAAACCATATTAGACAAGAAATCTAGCTTTCTTCAGTCAAAATTTACGTGAGGTGAATGCCATCTAATGCATGGTCCAGCCAGGCAAGTTCCAACAGTGAAGTTAATGTTTTCAATTGGTGTTGAATGGTGCATGAGGCATTGAGTTTTTCCTATCCAGCCTGGTGAGCAGAGATGAAGTGCCTTGGCAGATGCTGGAACAGAAATCCACACTGCCCTCAGGGGCGCATATAATGGCATGGGATTTCTGTACGTTACAGCATTCCTTTAACACCATGTCATCTCCTTTTTTGGGGGTAGGGAGATAGAAATTAAGTTTGTTATACGGTTTCCTACCTCTTAGCTCTGTCTCAGGTTAGTTTTCAGATAGACCATGGATTGCATGTTAACTGTGAACAAAAAAAAATTAGTTCTGCTTTGCAGTAGATGCCCTTTGGAGTCTGGGAGGGGAGGAACAGTGAACCTTCAGACTGCCAGTGGCTGATCTGCCCTGGAGTAATAAGAGAGAGGTAATAACCTGTTGGTAAGCACAGCCACAGCTGGGTAAACTGAGGAAGGAGGGGTGGCCTTGTCAAAAAGTGTGATGAGGAACAGAGTGGGCACAGGGTGTGGCAGCATGGAGAGGGCAGCGGGTGGGACTGCCGAGGGTGAAGGGTGGCAGGAAGAGGAGGAGGAGGAAGAGGAAGAGAAAGAAGCAGCCAGGGAATCCCCAGCCCCAGGGATTCCACTGAGGCTGAGACTATCATGGTCTGAGCAGGGCAGCACTACAGGCTGAGGAGTTATTGTGTGTTCTGTAATGTCCCCTGTGCTGGCACTGCTGGGACACCTCCAGTCCCAGGGACAGCTCTGGGCCCCTCAGGACAAGAGAGACATGGAGGGGCTGGAGCATGTCCAGGGAAGGGAACAGAGCTGGGAAGGGGCTGGAGCCCCAGGAGCAGCTGAGGGAGCTGGGAAAGGAGCTCAGGCTGGAGAAAAGGAGGCTCAGGGGGGACCTTGTGGCTCTGCACAAGTCCCTGACAGGAGGGGGCAGCTGGGGGGGGTCAGGCTCTGCTTGCAGGGAACAGGGACAGGAGGAGAGGGAACAGCCTCAGGCTGGACCAGGGGAGGTTTAGATTGGATACTGGGGAAAATTTGTTCCCTGAAAAGATTGTCCAGCCCTGGCACAGCTGCCCAGGGCAGTGGTGTTGTCCTCATCTCTGGAGGGATTTAAAAGCCGTGTGGATGTGGCACTTGGGGATGTGGGTCAGTGGTGGCCTTGGCAGGGCTGGGGGCAATAGTTGGACATGATGATCCTGGGGGCTTTTCCAACCGAAACAACTCTGTGATTTTATACCTATTACCAAATATTTTCCATTTGCTTCCCAGAGCAAGATGCTCTGGAGCTGTGGCATGGCTCACATCCTTTATCCCCGGGCTGCATCCCAGCCAGTGCTGTGTGAGACCCCTGATGGGGACAGAAATTGTGTGTTGCAGCAGGACTCTGTAGGCAGGGAGGTAGCACTTAAAATAGTTCAGGTGTAGAGAAAATGAATCCTTCCTTCTGAGACTCTGAGTAGTTTTGTGTTCCCGGTAAGTCAAAGCAATTAAGAGAGCTTTCTGGCTTTACTTAATCTAATTTACCACATTTTTCTGTAATGAATATGTTGCAGAATAGTTTAACTAGTCCAGACTGAAGGCACTTTCAGAGCAGTACCAATTTGCCTTACCTGCTGTTCTGCAGACTGACGTGAGACAGAGGGAGATGATGCACTGAGACCCAGCTTAGGGCTGGCCAGAGGGAGCAGGACAGTGTGTCATGGTGTTTCCAGCTGTGACCCAAGAAGCTGAGACCTTGCTGTCTGCCCTTTTTATCATAGGAAGTGTCCAAGGTCAGGTTGGATGGGGCTTGGAGAAACCTGATCTAATGGAAGGTGTCCCTGCCCATGGCAAGGGGGTGGGACTGGATGGGCTTTAAAATCCCTTCCAACCCGAACCATTCCAGCATCCTGTGATCTTCCCAGTGGACCGAGTGCTGGTGGAGAAGCCCTGAGAGCTCTGAACTCCTACTGACAGAATCTTTGGAGGTGAGGCTACTCTTTGTAGGAGTCAGTAAGATCTTGAGAAACCCGAGTTGCTGACTTCTTAGCACATCACCATAAACAGAGTAACAGTGAAAATAACAATAATACTTAGCATGTGAGGACAATAGCTGTCGGGGCTGTGAATGGGATGGTCCTTGCAAAGCCCTGTTTATGGTGCCTGTGATATCATAAAGTCTCTCAGGAGGTCTGCTGCTCGGATTTCTTAAGGGCTTTAGGAGGTGGTAATTGTCTCACTTTTGCTTTAAACACCGTGTTAATTACCGTTTTAAACAATGGCTGTAAAGTCATCCTTTAATTCTTTGTGAAGTGCTCTTCCCTGTCTCTGTGATTTGGGAGGCAGGTGAGTGTTGGAAGGCATTGGGAGGAGGTCACAATTAAATACCCTCACTAGGGCTAAAAAACAAACAAAAAACTTTTAAATGTTGCTATTGTAATTGATACACTTAAATATCTAAGGTCTTTCTCTGAACTTGAAGGCACAGCTAGCATAGGATCCGTTCCAGTGAGCTTTCCCTTTTTGCTGTAAATCAGTTTTCTTCTCTATTCCATATGTGGTTTTGGGTGGTTTGACTTTGTGTCATTAAATTATGTCAGTAAACCCCCAAAAATCCATGAAATGAAGAAAAAGGTGTCTCCAATATACTTTGGACATTTCGGACCCAAAGTAACTTTTATGTCTTTGAAAAAAAACCCAAATATTAACACATATGGGAGATGGTGAGCCATGTCCTACAATCTCTAGAAGAGACACAAGTATGTCAGTGCAGCTGTTTTTACCTCCTCACAGAATATGTAATTTTTCCTCTTAAATGAAGAGAACAAGTCTGGGCCTCCTTTGGATTAATCATTGCTATCAGATGGCGTGCCTTCTTCCCTCCAGATAAAATGAATGTGCAGGTTTGGGTAATGTGCTTTTGAAAATCCAATCTTTAAATTACACTTTACTTCTAATACTTCTTTTTTTCTTCACTTTATGCAATTTGGATTGTGAAATCGGGGAAGTCAGTTCCTGTCCAATCCTATATTTCTTGTTTACCTGAAACTCCCTTACTTGAGGTTGAAAGAAATTTTCTCATCCTGGAGGTAGTGACTATCAGACAGAGTTTCAGTTTTATTTCAGTGCTACTCTCCCATTCTCAAGCAATTTCCATCACTTGGAAATTTCAGAGAAAAAATCAATTCCCAGCAGGTTGCCTTTCCTGGAACTGAGCCATGTGCAAGACTGTCATGAAAGCATTTCAGTTGGGTTTAATATTTGTAAAAAGTTATTAAAGAATCCCAACCCTACACTTAGACAAATGAGGACTTTTCAATTATCTGTTTTAATACACTGGCTCTACTAATTCATAAATTATTGGGTATGAAGAGCTATTCCTACTGTCTAGACTTCCCACCTGAGTAACTCGGGGCAGAAAGACTCCCTGCACCCGTACAGGTTTAAACCAGCTGGAGCTCATCTGCTGAATACCACCAAAACCTCATTTCACAATTACTATTGACGAAACATCCACCACAACCAGTGGTTAATTACTCCACCTGGATCATTACTGTTGAAAAACGATGCTTCACTTCTCAATTGTGTCCTCCCAGCAGAGCATCTACCTTTTATTTTTTCACTCATGCAGGTATTTTCTGGCTAAGTCATTGCTGATAAAAAACATTACTCGCCTCAGCTATCCTGATTTTGAAGCATCTCTTAATTA
The DNA here is from genome assembly GCA_013400515.1 of Erpornis zantholeuca. NCBI lineage: Eukaryota > Metazoa > Chordata > Aves > Passeriformes > Timaliidae > Erpornis > Erpornis zantholeuca. Next base: position 96,076 of record VZTN01016001.1, read on the forward strand.
TTTCCACGCATCTTCTCCATTCTCTCTCCCACGCCTCAAAAAGGCATATCATATGTAAATCCAAAATATTTGTAATCTAGGGTTATAATGCTCCCAGAGAATTGGAATATAAAGAAAGGTCTAATAATTTTGTTATTTTAAGTGAGTATTTGTATTTGAGGACCAGAAATCTGAACTGTGTTCCTTGGAGTGCACTGCTGTGCAGTGTAACTGCGATACTCCACATGTAAAAGGTCAGGGCTTTGCAAAGTCCTTGATTGCAGATGTCTGATAGTTGGATTATTTTTTTATGTCAGGCTGTAGGTCAGGAAGAGGAACGCTGATGCCAAACAACTCACCATAAACATGAGAAATTTCTTTTTACAACAGGCTGGGCCCTGTCTCAGACTGGACAAAATTCCCACTAGCGTCACTGGGAATTTTCCTTGGTAAAGTCTGTGAAAAGCATAGGCTGTTATATTGCCATCTGTGAGGACATGACTAATGTTTGAGGGAGACAAATCAGCTCCACAGTGCATCTGGCCAGGCCACTGCAATAAATACAGAGAGACACATAAATGATGGTAAGGTTACGACCTATTCCATTAAAAAGGAAGGAACTCCAAAATTACACCCCTACCTGCCAGCAATAGGAAATACAGAAGCTGGAGTTTTTCCTCTTGCATTGCTTGCTACTCTCCCATCCCTTTTACAACTATTTCCTTCTGCCAAAAAGGGTTTGGAGTGGTTTTGTTTGATTTTAGTGAGGGCATTGTGGGCTCCTCCCGCTGATAAACTGATCTGCAGGGCATTGGCACCTCAGTCTCCCCTTCTGGGTAAGAGGAAGGATGCATCCCTTCCTCGCAGCTGCATCAGAGTAGCCCATTTCTCAGGATCTGATAAATTCCCCTAAAGCCAGAATTCAGGGATTGGCTTGATAACATTAGGACTAAAATGCTGCTTTTAAGTGATGGACACCCCACCCCTCCCCAGGGCTCTCGGGCATTGGTGTTGCAATGTTGTATATACCAGAATCCAGGAGGCAGTGGATCCTCACTTGGGATGCACCCTGAGGTCCTAGAATTGTGGAAGCACAGAGTAGTTTGGGTTGGAAGGGATCTTAAACATCTTCTCTTTCCACTCTCCCTGACATGGATAGGTCTAAAGGCAAAAGGGTCTGAAACAGAGGTGAAGGAATCTTAGGGGAACAAACAGGTACCTCTGTTCCTCATGTCAAGCCCAGCTCTTTCCATACATCCCACCGTCTCATCCAGAGATTGCCATAGGTAACTATAGGTAGCTACAAATAAAATACTGCAGTTTATGCAAACATACTTTCTTGAAATAAAGAGGATTTTGATTTACACTACTGAAACTGAAATACTGTCTGCATGTTCTTATCTTTAAAGTGTTCCAGCAGAGCCACTTTGCTGTTTCCTTACAGAAAAAAAAAATCTCTTTTTGAGAGCTTACACTCCAAAACAAATCTGAAAACTTGTATTACTGATTTGGACATCTGAAACACAGCAGTACAGGTACAACACAAATGAAGAGTTACAACTGAGGTGGTGCATTACCAGTGTGCATTTTGTATTAACACTGAGTCTTAGACTCTGCTAGATCCCAAGAAATGAGGTAGAGGCAAAGGCACTGGGATCTCTGGGACTGCTGGAAGAAGAAGCCAGCCTTTTCCTCAGCACAGCATGCCCCAGCCAAAGAGATTTTCAAGCTTACTTTTATCTGTAAAATCAAATATTGCAGCTGTCTCCAACCCTCCCCTTTACATCTTCCCTCCAACAGCCCTCTGTCTCCTCTTCCTGGCCTGTGGCTCCCAAATGACTTGGTGCTCTCCTGCCCAGTTCCACCATCATCCCCTCCCAGACTGTCTGACCTAAATCTCTCTCACCTTCTCATCATAAATCCCACTGGTGACATCCATCAGGAGCTGGGCTGACCCTTGGCCCATGGGTGACAGAGCTCTGCTGCCACGGGTTTTTTGGGGGACAGAGGTGTGGCAGCTCTGTGGACACTGAGTGTGCCGGTGAGTGACCACCGGAGAGGCCACGGAGGGCAGGCACTTCTCCTGTGGCCTACCTTGGCTTGTCATGGCCAGGGATACCAAATCCTTTCTGGCAGCAGCACTTTCCCTCTGGCAGCAGCCCCCGTACATTCTTCATTTCCCTGCAGCATGCTGGGTCCTGATCCCTGCACCATCCTCTGATGGATGTAGTTACACCAGCATCTTGCATTGCACACAGCAAATTCTCATACTTGAAATAGGGAGAGATACAGATTTAATATGTACTTTACTATATATAATTTCCTTTATGTTAGCATAAGGGAGACTGCCCTGTGTTTAACCCCTCTCTAGATACCAGACCTAAACACTACAACATTTGTGTGGTCAGCCCATAAAGCTAACAAAATTTCAGTCAGCAAAGCACATACTCAGAGTCAGACATGTATGAGTGACCTGATGAACCAAAGTATTTCCATATCATAATGAGCCCCCTGGGGCCAGCACCAGTGTCTGCCACAGCTGCTGGTGGACACTTGATTTGGATGGACAAATGCCCAGGGCTCAAGAGAGGAGTGAGTTTCCCCACGGCTTGTAAGCACAGGCAAGGGTACCTCTCACCAGGCTTTTTTCTCACAGAATGGTGTGGGCTGGAAGGGACCTTAAAACTCATCTCATTCCAACCCTTTCTTTCATGGGCACAAACAGTTTTCACTTGGAGCAGGTTGCTCCAAGCCTTGTCCAACCTCGGACACTGCCAGGGATCCAGGAGCAGCCACAGCTGCTCTGGGCACCCTGGGCCAGGGCCTGCCCACCCTCACACACAGCAATTCCTTCCCAAGATCCCATCTCTCCCTGCCCTCTGGCACTGGGAAGCCATTCCCTGTGTGCTGGCCCCCAGGCCTTGTCCCAAGTCCCTCTGCAGCTCTCCTGGAGCCCCTTTAGGCCCTGCCAGGGGCTCGGAGCTCTCCCTGGAGCCTTCTCTTGTGCAGGTGAGCAGCCCCAGCTCTCCCAGGCTGGCTCCAGAGCAGAGAGGCTCCAGGCCTGGCAACATCTCCATGGCTTCCTCTGGATTCACTCCAGGAACTCCAGGTCCCTCTGCTGTTGGACCCCAGAGGTGGGTGCAGTGAGTTTCCCTTTGTCCCCAGTTTCACTGAATTCTTTTCCAACAGACCAGCCTCAGAATGGCCACCAGCAGCCGGGAGCACCAGCACTGAAATTATGATTTTAGCTTGCAGGGCAGTGTGACAGGAGTTAGGAGGATGTCCTTGTCTCCCTGTGCCACTCACCACACAGAAAGGCTGCCTGAACAATCCTTTTCTTTGCAGACCTTAGGTCTTGTTGCTTGAATCTTCTCTCTTGACATGAGCTGCTGGAGTGGAAGGAGACTGGCTACAGCCAAAACGGCTTCATAACCCAGACTTTGAACATTGCTTGAGAGCTCTGCTCTCAAAATAATGCATAAAAATAGAAGCAGGGCCACAAGCTTAGCTATTCCTAATGTGCACAAAAGGATGGGAGAGTGCCAGGAGCCAGCCGGCGCTGCCTCTGCCCTGCCTTCAGCCTGGCTTGTTCTCTCCTACCTCCCCTGAATGGCTTTTCACTGCTCTGAAAAGGAGAGACATACCCCCAAAAGAGCAAAGTGTGTTTGTTATTGACCCTCGCCTGGAAAGTGTATGAAGAGGGATCAGCTCTGTTTGTTTGTACCCGGTAATGATGTCAGGAAAAGGGTTTTTTTTTCCCAAGCCTGGTTTTATCCCCTTTGTTGGAAGTGCCTTTGGTGAGTCTCACACCCTGGTGCTGTTAGCAAAACAATTAGGTTAACAGTGCCTTGGCTCCAACTGTCTGTCAAAGGCTGAATTGCAATGCAAATTAACTCGGCTTTAGCTCTTCAAAGCCAGCTGGGTTCAGGAAAGGTCCCCAGAAACCCCCGTGAGAATGGAGGGCTGGGGCTGGGGCGGGTGGGCTCGGCGCGGTTTTACATCCAGGACCTAATGCGTTTGGCAGGAGGGATGCAATACGCTGTGCAAACACATACAAATGTGTCATACAAATGCAATACTTTGTATAAGTCCTTTCAGCACCGAAAAGGGGCTTAGAACAGAGAAGGGGACAGACTTTTTAGTAGGCCCCGAAGCGACAGGACAAGGGGTGATGGTTTCAAACTAAGTTAGGGGAGATTCAGAAAATGCATTAGGAAAAAACCTTTGTCTGTGAGGGTGGCACAGAGTGCCCAGAGCAGGCTGTGGCTGCCCTTGGATCCCTGGAAGTGTCCAAGGCCAGGCTGGACAGGGCTGGAGCAACCTGGTCTGGTGGAAGGTGTCCCAGCCCTGACAGACGAGGTGGAACAAAATGAGCTTTAAGGTCCCTTCCAGTCTAAACAATTCTTGAATTCTATGACTCAAACGTATTTTATTTCTCCTCAGGGTTTAACAGTGCCCTTCATGCATTTCAGGACAGGTTTCTGGCCCGGGCTGACATTTGAGCAATACATCCAGAGCAGGGCAGGCTGTGGGCATCACCCCCCTTTCCAAGCGTCCCCTCAGCCCAGGTCCTGCGCCCATACTTATCAGCTTCATTATGCTTATTTCTGTATTTTCCATATGGGCACACACATACGGTCTGTTTAAACAAGTTTGCAGGGTTAATTGGAAAGCAGTTCTTTATCAGTTATTTAATATTTAGCACTTCTTGGGCAATTTTCACCTTCAGAGATCACAAAACCAGGCGAGTACTGGTGGCCCAGCTGTACCTGTGGGCAAACAGAGGTGCCAAAGCACAGGTCTCTACTCACAGGGAAAGGCAGGTGCCCAACGTCACCCAGAGAACCTATGGCAGGACCAAAAATTTATCCCATTCTGGTCATCCACTTCTTCACAGCATACACTACACTGTGCTTTTTGTCACTTCCTTCATGACAATAAAGTAATCATAGTTGTCAGTGCTGAGGCAAGAGAAGCCACAAAGGGGAAAATAAAAAAAAGGAGGTTTTAATCTCATTTATAACAGCCTGGCAAGTTTTGAAAAATTGAAAAGTATAATGCATGGATTAATGGACATGTCCAACACGACTTTCACTAGAAAATACCAGAATGAGAAGGAACCATTTTTCCCCTCCTCCTGATTTACCATGTACATCACAGGGAAAAGAGATTGAGGTTCTCTGAGGAAGTGAGGAAATCAGCCTCACATCAGTATGTGAGGTCACTCTGGAGGCTGTCAGACAAGATGTTGAACTAAAAATATTACCCAAATTCCATTTTTCAGGGTGCAGAGGGGATCATTCTAAAAGCAATGGGATTTTTTTAGCATGTGCAGAACCAAATGCTGTTGCTGCTCTGATTTGACCCCTGCTGTATCACCCCAAGACTGTAGGGCTGTGCCCTGGGCTCCCCTCTTGCCTTTAATCATTTGGAGGTGAAGTGAGGAGTCAATTGCCTTCCTCAGACTCCAGCTTTGTAATGAGCCTTCCTGAATTATACTTTCTGATGCCATTAAGCAACATTCTTCCCTTCCCCAGTGTTTTTCCAACTATTCATCTGGATTTTGAGAAGGTTTTGTACCTGGGTAGGTATAGTCTGGTTAACAATTAATAAGCCTGCCTCCAAATCTAGCCACTTTCTGACTAATTTAGGTCCAGATTCTGCAAATGCTGGGGGCCTGTTTGTAGCATCCCTGACCTGCTCGTGTGAATTCGTGCACAACTGTGCACCTAAATTACCCCTGCCCTCGTGCCTTACACCAAATTGAGGAACCCAGGACAGGCACCCCAGGGATGCCCTGCCTGCACAGGATGTTGGTTTTATGTGCTCTCTATCTGGTGTCGAATGCTTAGTTGGGTGCATTCGTTTTGGATTGGGATTTGGATTTGGATTTGAAGAGGACTTGCTTATAGCAGCCATGATTTAAGAGTCCTGGCTCCTACTTCCGACAGGATAACTGCCTTAGAGAGTGACCTTAAAGCAACTCATCCGCCCGCAGTTATTATGTGAAAAAGGAGCTGCTCCTCCGTGGGAGTGCGTGCAGGACGGGGACCCCTGGGGAGTTCTGCTGCCCTGCCAAGCCTGGCGCTAGGAAGTCTGGCCGGACTTCCTAGCTCGGCCACAGAGCGCACCAAGGCTGGACGAGAGCGCAGCCTCTCGGTGGCTCAGTTTTCCTCACCCTCTGCAGGTCCAGAATTGGAATGGGGGAATCTGTGGAGCGCCCAGGGTGCCAGGGGGTGTTTCCATTAGTAGTACCCGTAACGAGAATATCGGAGTGCTACATGCTCATCATTTCTGCTTCGCGTTTGGTGAGAATCGGAGCGTACCGAGCCTCCATGGTTTATTTTCCTGTCCTTTGGTGACAGGTGCTGTAAAAGCACAATTTATTATTATTATTATTATTATCACCAATGTTATTGTTATTGCTTTTCGTGATGTGCCCTCGTTCGATACCCAGAGCCGTATCGATTTTTTTTAATTTTTACTGCTGATTTGGTTTAATATTCCAATATTTACAGCGAGGACCGGCACCCCCCAGCCGCGGGATCTCCCCACCCTGTGCCCCGCGGGGTGCGGGGGGGGGGACACCCC